>BLSH010527798.1:1711931-1725801 GCA_018402905.1 Glandirana rugosa
CCACGCCCCCCCCCCCCCCCCCCGACAATGCTACAGTCTGCTGTGCCGCCTCTACTCATTCATCCAGAGTTGTGTCACTGGCCAGATCACCAGGGGAAAAAGCCAAAATAAAAGAAAACTGATGCCACCATTACATCTAATGATTGAAAAGCTGCAATAGAATACATTTTTGGTTTTGGGTTTAATACATCTTAAACTGATTGTGGTCAAATAGAAATAATTAACAAGTGGTGCCTGAAATAAATAAAATAAATCAGGAGACTGGGACAATATGTGAATTATCCTAGCAGTCAGCTTGTTCTGTTTTGGCAATCGGCCTACCTGCACCTTCATACTACATATATACACACACACACACACACACACACACACACACAACCACTACTGCGACACTAAATTGTATATTCCAGAAATGTGAGCAGCTGATATAGAAAGCTCGGCTTTTCCTGTAGAAGTCAATCTTGGCCAAAAGCCCTTCTGCCTTCCGAGCCATCCATTTAGATGATTGGCACCAACCAATAAAAGACTATGGAGACAGGAAGGGTGGGCGCCAAACTCATCTTTTACAAAGCAGAAGTCAAGATTAGAACAGAAATTAAGCTGCTGCTTATCATTGGAGTATTCTTTTGAAGTATAGTTTTCACTCACTAGATCTTCTGCAAATGCGTTTTCTCATGTGCTCAGTCTCAACAGCCCATGCAGCGAAATGCACACAAAATGCATGCAAAATGGGAATTCCATGTTCTCCAAAATCATCTTAAGATATAGATACAAACAACGTCATACATGTTATAAAAAAGGAGACTCAATGTGTGCATAGCAGTGGTAGCATGCAGTATTCATCCCGAAATTGATTATCCAGGTCTGTTTGAAGGTTAACTATAGAAACAGTCTTTACTACTAACTGCATAGGAAGCACTTTTCCTGGGGGGAGGGAGCAGTATGCACGGCATTTAAACAAAGTAGGATCTACACAGTGCCAGGCTTGTTCCATAATACAATCCAGATTGTAGTTTACTATAGTTCTATCCTTAAATTATTTCTGAAAGGTTACTACAGTAACAATTTACCAAGTATACCCATCAAGGTTAGTGCAGGATTCACACTTGTGCATTTTAATGTGTTTTCCAATGCATTTTAAATGCACTCCTATTGAAAAGCCGGGGGGGGGGGGGGGGGNGTTGCCCGGAGGCACTTTGCATAGGTGTGAATGGGCCCCATGCACAATAATGGGACTCCTCTTGTCCTGCACAGGTAAGACATTACAATCACAATATAAACCCGGCCATACATAGGCAGATACTTAATACCACCATAATTCAGAAAGTTCCAGTCATTGCTGAACTTGCTACATTCCAACTTAATTTAAAATACACATTTTCTGCTCTCCCTCTGTGTGTCACAAGAATTATTATGGCATTCAGCCAAAACACAAAAGTCAAGAAAATTGAGGACAGAAATCAACTACCCAAGAACTTGTTATCTTGGGGCTCCAGAAGTATTTGTCATTTTGAATTCATGAATCCCTTTGAAACGACATTACAGTCACAATATTTTAGGTTTCGTTCTTTAAAGATCTTGTACTGTGCAAAAACCTGACAAAAAAAAAAAAAAAAGATAGAAAGGAAACGTGTATACAGTTTCCATAGACATGGTGGAGGTGTCTACTAGAGAAACAAAAACCTTGGCATAAAGTAGAACATTGTTGATACTAGAGCTGCACGATTAATCATATTAAAATCGCGATCTTGATTCACCCCCCCTGCGATCTCCATCACGCATTACTGCGATTTTCAGTGCAGTTAATGGAGTCTGATTTGCGGGGTGACTCAGTGCGACTTGACTGTAATAGCAGTCAATGCAAGCCGCCTGAAGTCTCCCCAGGAATCTTTCTAAAGTCTGAGCGACTTGAGTCTCTCCTATCTGGGCAGACTGCCAAGTCAAGTTGATAAAAGAAGGAAAAAGATACTGTTTCAAATGATCAAAGGAATGAACTCTGGTGTATAGAAGAGTTTAGTTTAACCATTTGAAGAGGAAGTAAACCCAGATGGGGCTTACCTTCCTCTATGTTCCCCTGTAAGTAGAAACATAATGGGCTACTATGCATCGCATTGTAGCCCATTATGTGCCACTTACCTGCAAACGAAGCCTGCGGCGTCCAGCACTGTCCCCTCTGCTGACAGTGTCCATCTTCTGCCCTTCTTCCTTCCGGGGCCGCGACTATGGCGATGTGACTGGCCGGAGTCGCGTGACGTCACTCCTACGCATGCGCGCGGGAGTTGCCAGGCACGGTCGCAGTGGATGAACGGCACGCAGGCAATTCCTTCACTGTGCATGTGCCAACATGACGTCAGCACAGCTTCAACACTGCATATCTCCTGAACCGCGCAGGTTTAGGAGCTATGCAGGGCACCTACAGGTATGCCTTATCATAGGCTTACCTGTAGGTTAAAGTGGTTGTCACAAGTTGACAACCACTTTAAAGACTAAATCTGTTCTGACATTTGCTGCTTACAAGTAATAATCCAGTATTTTCTGCTAGAAAATGACTTCGAACCCCCAAACATTATATTTTTTTTTAGCAAAGAACCTAGAGAATAAGATAGCGGTTGTTGCAATATTTTATGTCTTTTCCCTACGAATGTTTATTCAGTCAAAGGACATTCCAATCCGGTCATCATGCTGAAATTCCAACAAAGCCACAAAATCTGAATGAAGACAGTACAGAAACCCAGCTTTTTTATGGTTGCTTTGAGTGTGTTGAGTGGTTAGAACCCCTGACAGATCTGTATTTGTCTCTAACCTTGCTGGGGAGATTTAATCCACATCACTGGGAGTGAAAATGAGGGGAAATTAAATATTGAGCTTTCACCAGATCATGACTAGGAGAAAAACTTTCCAATAGTGATTACTTTTTATATGGGCGTTCCCTCACGTTGGAGAAATTTCCTCTCAACTCCTGTTGGGTCTACAGTTCAGGAAATGAAAGGAAATCTCCTAATGAGACATAGAACACGAAAAAAAATAGACCAGGGTTTCATTTCCTACCCTATATAAAATGAAGGGGAAAAAAAAAAAAAGGGGGGGGGGGATTTGGTTTTAGATAATTTTCAATTGCACACTCCATGACCAATGGGGACATGAGAGGTTGGTATGAGACAAGACCCCAACAACCTCACAATTTTGCTAGAAGTCTTAAGCATAAATTCACTTATATCTAGCGGTGAAGACAAAGTTGTCCCTGAAATAAACGCTGAAGGACATATTTGAGAACATTGGTACCTTAAATTTATTTGTCCTTTTGATTCCTATACATAGTTATTTTAGAGGGTGCTGGAAGTACACACAAGAATTGACAGCCATGCTGTACACTCCTAAACCACTAAACTCCTTCTGTTTAGTGAATGCACAGGGTAGGGGAGAAAATTGCCAAATACAATTAAGAATGCTTATCAAAAGGAGGAATAATAAAGCCAGGACATGCGATTGCCCCCCAATCAGTCCAAACACAGAAACAAGCAGTCAAAAGTCATCTCAAACCTAAAGGTAGCTCTAGGTAATTGCCCAACTCTGAACCACAAGGTGTTTGTGGTGAGTGCATAGTATACTAGGAGAGTCACCCTAAAGTGATATTTAATTCATCTGTGGAGTCATCAACTACTTTCCAATACATCAGAAGACATCTGTGGGACGATCTCCTTGACAGCTCTGTTCTACCCAATTTGCAGTGTCATGGGAGTCTTTACTCTGGATTATATGCCCGCATTAGAATTCTCACAGGGAAAATGGATTCCTGGCAATTAAAGCTGAAGGTATGCCAGCTCAGAGAGCTCAAATAGATCTCAGTCCATGGAGGCACATAAATTACTGTTATTTAATGGATTGGTGCACTTTTATTGCACTTACCCTTAGAAGAACCCAATACCTTTCTCAAGCATCTCTAACGATCCACATAAGTACCTATTGACACCCCACCATAATCCTTTATACCAGGACAGTATGGACTTTCCAATGGAGACTGCAGCATGCATGGGAAGGAGGAGCAGGGCCTGAGTGTACAGAATTCTAGGAAAAGGCTGTATATAGCACAGAAGATCAGAGTGGAGTATGAACAGGTAAGTACATACATTGGGGCCTACTGGGAAGAGCATACTAATCCTTTATCTACTCAAAACTGCTATTTTAGTTTTGGCATCTATGGCCATTCGACATCTGCAACCCATGAAAGCACCTGGGGGTGGAAGGGGGCCAATGTGCCCAAGGCTCATCATGCAAGTTGCAATCTGACCATAGAATCTCTGTACAATCTAATTTAGATCTACCAAAATATGTAATATGAGAACCTACCTACATTTGTATCTAATCAGGCAAATCCCTACACTACATGCTTGTTGATAGATCTGAAGAAGATTGTACATTCTGAAGGTAAGGTGAATGGTGAGCTTAAAGTGTTACTAAACCCACAACAATAAAATCAGTCTGTATATGCAGTAAAGCATGCTTGTTATATTCACTGCGGAACCTAAGGTGTTAATCCTCTGTATTGTGTAAAGAGGCTGTTTGATCCTGTCTTCTCTGATCCTCCCCTTCCACTGTCCCCAAACCATCTCCTGATAAGACAGAGCCTGGGGGGGGGGGGGCAAGCTGCACATGGTCAGTTTGGGGTGTATTGCTAAAGAGGTTTTCTTTTTCTTTTTTCTTGGGGGGTACATGTGATTAGCACAGGGCAATTCGGCACTGTCCAGACAGAGTCAGGGGTCCTGCAGCCTCATAGGACAGTCAGAGGAGAATCAAATCTCCTCCTACAAGCTTTAACCAGACACTGATGCAAGTCACAAGACTGCTATATACTGCTGATCAGAAAAGATATTTAGTGGTTTAGATTTACTAAAACGTTTGCATTTCCATGTTCTGTGTACAGTGGGAGACCAGCTTTAGTGAATGCAGGGTCCGGGGTTTAGTAACACTTTAAAGCAGTAGCTACAAGTGAATATAAAAAAAATCCCTACAATTACACCATCATCCGTGTACTAGTATACATACATACATACATACATATAAAAAGGACAACTACTGAAGTCAAAGGTCTGCATGTTAAAAGCGCCAAAAATAGATTTAGAGCAAAGCACACAGCATGCTAAATAGGCTTTCGAACGGTTACGTTTCTAGATTGCGACCAGTAGCCGGAGATCCGTCCAAAGTTTTGAAAGCCGGCTGCATTCACTTAGGAAAACTATTTTACCATTTACCACAAATTACTAACAGACAACATGATTTGCCAGCCATGAATTGGACTAAAATGAGCATGGAGAATTGATGAAATCTGGCTTTCCCTGTACAATAAGTAAACAGAACTCGGAACACATTAAGGATAAGAGATCAGCAAAAACACGCCAGTTATAGGAACACGTGCAGTAACTGATGGAGCGTGGCCCCATGCAACACATCTGAAACATGAAAAATGTAACCTAAACTTGTTTCAGTAGAAGAGAAAAAATGTATTGTACAGCAGCTATTAGGACGTCCTGCGCTTGTTAAGAAAAAAGGCCATAGAGGCTTTAAGACTAAAATGGGACCCAATTTCCACATCAAGCAGCCTACTGAGCAGAAGATGCAGAGATGCAAGTATTATGACAAAACACTGGCAAGATCTTTGTTGGTAGAACAAAAAAACTCGCTTAGAAGTTATTTAACCTTGGCGCTAACAGAACGCGGCCTTTCGGCAGGTGGGCCTCAACGCCAAGTAGCCGCATATATGCAGCCCTGTGCAAACAACTTACCATGCTGAGAGCGCGCTCCCTGCATGCTCCCAGCATGGTAGCCAGCAAGAGACCAGTATACTCTCAATGCATACTTGCGATCGGGAGCTTTTTAATCATGTGACCGCTGTGCCGACCAATCAAAGTGGCCACATGAACTGAAGTAGGAGAGCACACACTTTGCCTATGCTGGGAACTCAGTGTGCTGTCCTCCAATGATCAGACTTGTCCTGACACACACACCCCCCCCTACACAGCCATTCACTGGGAAGCTCAGGGTGCTGCTGCTCCCCCCGACTCTTAAGCAGCTGGGAACAGAGGGAATGTGGTCACAAAAGAAAAGAAAAAAAGGCATATTTTTTATATCTATACAAAAATGTTTTGACTGTCATTTCTTTTTTAAACTGAGTGGGTTGTTTTACAAGGTGATCATTTACAATCACTTTAAAAAGGCAAAAAGTTTTTTTCCATTTTGGATAGTGTGGGAGGATTATAATCCCTGTCAATTGTTTTGCCATCTGTGTTCCACTGGGGAGATTTCCCTTCATTTCCTGCCCCATGGACAAAACATTAAGTGAGAGGAAATCCCTCCAAAATGAGGGGAAGTCATGGACGTCAGCACAGACACCAGAATTATTGTCCCCATTGAAAAATTTCTCCTCTAATTCCAGTTCTAATGACCCCTCAAAATGTGGGTCTTTTGACAAGTCACACGCTATGTTATTCAATGGCAACCATTCAAACATGTGTGCCTTAAAGTTGCAGTGACTTTAGAAAGGTTCCTGCACTACTTTGATCTGACTTTCATTGCACTTGAGTGCCATAGACAGCAATGTAAACTCTCAAAAGTCGCACCCGAATGTTATAGTTGTGCAACAGTTGTCTTATCACTGATCAAAGTTGCACCCATCCAAAGTTGCACTCCAAAGTCGCGCAACTTGTCGTACAAGTGTGAATGGAGCCGTATGGAACTGCTAAAAAAAGAACAAAAACCTGACAGGTGTTTTAAGTCCCCTCCACTGTCCAAAAAGGTTTTTAGTAATACTTTAAACATTTGCCAGAATTATCATAGCAATGGGAAAAAAAAAACAAACACTGTGTATAAAGAGCTTAATGGGATGGAAGAGACAAAATGGTGGCAAGAAGGGTGTCTATATGAATTTCTTCACATCTCTAAGGGTCCTTTCACATGGGCTGATCCCCGCTGAGCAGGCAGATGGCAGATCCGTCTCTGCTCACTGTGCTGAGACGGTCCTGTCAGAGCCCCGCTCTCCTCTATGGGGAGATCGTCTATCCGTTTTCATCCGGTCCCATCCAATCCACCAGACCGATGGAAAATAGGACCCCCCCCCCCCCATCTATCCGGATTTGTCGAAAATCATAAGGAATCTGTGTACCCAGGGCACACCTGAGAGTTTGCCAATTGCCACATCCAAGTATAAATATACAAAATGCAAAGAGTTCTAACAGGCATTGCCAACTATATAAAATATTTTTAATGAAAGATTTTAAAAGATTTAATAATTTCCGGAAAATGAATAAAATATCAATCACAAAGCACAGGAAGTACAAATGCTGGCAGTGAGGTTCATCTGTTAGAGACCTATACACCATTTAGAGATACACCATACATACCCAGAGACCCGTCCATCTTCCCCTGAATGGTTTTGCTTATATGGCTGATACCCCTGTGTGGAATGAACGGTCGGTGGGCGCATTTCTTCCTCACTAGAGCTTGTGTTGAATGTACCCTTGTACGGAACTAAAAACTCCCTGAAGAAGACTTAAGAAGTCTGTGATTTGTGATATTTTATTCATTTTCTGGAAATCATTAAATCTCTTAAATATTTCAATAAAAATATTATTTTATAATTGACTTGACTGTCTGGCAAAGTCCCGTTCGAACTCATCGCATTCTGGATTTGGTGAACAGGATTGGATAGCAGCGGGCATATGCTGCTCCATGGGAGGTGAAAGGAGTGTCCAATCAGGTTCGCCTGAAAAACTGACAGGTGGACCTGATCGGAAAGCCCGTGTGAAAGGGGCCTTAGATTGTAAGCTCTAGAGAGCAAGACCCTCCGATTCCTACTGTAGAAAATTGAACTGTCACTGTACTGTCTACCTTTATGTTGTAAAGCGCTGCGCAAACCTGTTGCCCCTATATAAATCCTGTATAATATTATTAATAATGTGTATGATGATAACTACAAAAAATCCCCCCTTCCCTCCCAACAATCTTGTGTCCTTGTAACTTCCTGTGCAGTGGAACAAACTATCAGGCTCATCAGTCTTTCCTGAGGCATTTCTAATCAAGGAGAGAAGACATTGTGACAACACTGTTACTGCAAGTATATAGCACAGCGAGTGTTGTCACCATAGTATAGGAAGTTTGTAAGTGGCAGGAACAACAGTTGAAAAAATGTCAAGCTTTTTCCAACCCTCCTGAGCTAGGTTTTTGAATTTCTTTTTTTTGTCTGGAGTTTTTAATTTGCTCACTTTCACTAATGTATAGGTCAGCTAAAAATGCTGGCCCTCATAAAAGCATGGTTTGCTGATGTTACATTCTGGTTACATTAGTGGTAAGGATGTAGACTTTCATGGCAAAGTTCTTTAAATAGTAGCATTCAGCTGCAGAGCAGGAAGTCAAAGTATGGGAACTTTTGTCTTATTTTTATCAATTTAGAAGGCTAAGGCTCCATTTACACTGCTGCTGGTAAACGGACGTTTTGAGGCATTTGGGCGTTTTTTTTCAGCTGCCACTGAACTTTCCTCTATGTTATCTTATCAGTACATTTACAGAGGTTCGTTTAAGGTCGTTTCCAGGCAGCTGAGTTTAAAGGATTTTTTTGGAACACAAAAAAAATGGGTTCAGACGCCAGTTCAGAGGCAATTGAAATGCCAAACAGCTTGTAAATGCCGCTAAACATGATAACTCGCGTCTAGAACCGTTTCGTTTACAGCCTTTCCATTCTAAAAAAAAAAAAAAAAAAAACGCTCCTAGACGCAAACTCCGCTAAACGCGGCATACAAAACACAGCAAAATGGTCGTTTTAGATGCTGGCTTCTAGCTGTCAAAAAAGTCGTTCAGGGGAGGTTGATAAAGCATCCCGTGTAAATGGAGCCTAACTTGTCTTAAGTTCAAGCAAAGCAAAAAGAACATGCAAAATGTGCCAGTTCAGTTGACTTGCAATGCACAGAGAACACCTGCAGACTGCAGCACATGTAAACATAGCAGCGGCATTTTCCAAGTGTTTACATGACTGAAGACTGGTCTGTACCATGCCCTACTGCCACTCTGCACAACTCAGGTCCTCGAGTACCCCCAACAACAGGTCATGTTTGAGGCTGCATTCACACAGGGGAGACCCGACTTTGACGCGACTTTGCTAGGCAATTTCAGCGCGACTTTCAGTGCGACTTCCAGGGACTTGAGGCGACTTTACAACACGACTTTTTCCAGGCGACTTTGCCTTGACCAATCAGAAAAGGGAGGGAGGGGGTTGCCTAAAAATAAATTCTATTCTTTTCACTACAAAGTCGCTTTTATTTAGATGGGGGATCCGACTTGGAGGCGACTTCTATTCAATTCTATGGGCACAAGTCGGATAGAAGTCGCCTAGAAGTAGTACAGGAACTTTTTCTGAAGTCGTTCCGACTTCAGTAGTGTACATTAAGACGGCTCCCATTCATTTCAATGGGATTTCAGATGTCAAGCGACCTGGGGCGACTTGAGGCTACCCAAGTCGGAGCGACAGTCGCCCCTGTGTGAATGGTGCCTGATGGATTCCTCACTATTATGAGTGGCCATTACTAATCCAGCTATAAACCTGTGCTAGGTTAAATAAGGTTAGCTGCATTTTATGGTCATACAATGTAGAGGTAACTGGCTGCAAAAATGCAAGTGTAGAAGTGGTGCAGCAAAATCGCACAATAGCGGCATTCCACTACAAACACCCGTGAGTACTACACCCTTGGCTTTCCTAACATTTTTTTTAGTTTGAGTGCCTTTTTACAAACTGGAGAGGGAAGAAACGATTGCTTCCTTTCAGATACCGAAAGACTTGTTTTAAACACCTCCTGCCTGGGAAGATAACAGGCGTAGTTCTTCAGATCATTGGGAGCGGATATATACACGAACACTGATGTCAAGCCGCCGACAAGCTCTCCTCTGTCTACAAAACATTTTTATAGGGAGTTGACACAAATATTGATATTTTTAACTCCTTGGGCAAAAGCTTTTAAAAGCAGTCATGAATTCAATCACGGTTTCCTTAACAAGGCATTACTGCCAGAGGCTTACAAAGAATCTCCAATGATGTTCAGCCAATATAGTTAAAGGTGGTCGGCTCAGCATACAGAATTGTGACAATCAACAGTATAACCAGCAAATTAGCTGAATTAAAAAAAACAATATTTCAGTGAAAAGATAACACGCTGAGCGGAGTTTCAGCCTTTGCTGTACTACAAGGGAAGCACAAAGTAGCAAAGTTTACTCTACCGATTAAACACAAAACCTTTGAGGGTAACCAGCCCCAAAGAGAAAGGAACCCAAGGCCCCTTTCACACAGGGCACAACCGTTTTGATGGACTCCACTTGCTCAGCAAGGATCGATCCGTTGATCTCCACTGAGCAGGCGGGTGAGAGGTCCATCTCCGCTCACTGTGCACAGACAGACCTGTCAGATCTCCGCTCTCCTCCATGGGGAGATCGGATGAAAACGGATCTGCCTGTCCGTTTTCATCTGATATAATCCGCCAGATGGATGGAAAGTAGGGTTTCCATCAGTCTGGATTTGGTGAACGGGATCAGATAGCGGCTGATGTCAGCGGACATGTCATCGCTGGCATCTGTCCCTCCATAGAGGGGAATGGAGCGTCCGATCCGGCTGAAAAACGGACAGGTGGACCTGATCAGACAGCATGTGTGAAAGGGGCCTTAAAGGGGATCCATACAGCTTTACAATACGTGGGCAGATTAAGCTTATTGAATGTATGTTAATGTTCAAAACTTGTTTCTAGTGTTATACATGTGGATGGGAAGGGCATCAGAATTGCTTATTACATATACAGTCTGAAGTTCCTGCTTTTTGTTTATCTCTCCCAAGCCAACTCCATCAGTGTGTACAGATTTTACCCAGAATCCTCATTTCCTGCTTGTCTGGCTCAGTGTTTTTCTCAGAGGTCTGCATTGAGCTTTACATAAAGTTTTAGTTATCCCGGCTACATACCTAGAATACACTCATTTTCAGCACTCTGACTCCAGTAGTGCAAGATATCTGGGACTTCAATGTTCAGAAACAGAAACAAAATGTGATTGTTAATCTAAGTACCCAGACTGTCCCACCTACCTATTGCTGTCCACACACTGCAATTTTATTCATGCTCAACTACATTCTGGTCACCAAAAAAGCTGGACAGATTAGTGAATTGCAATGTACTACCAACAGTTCCTACCTGCCCATGATGTTGGTGCCAAGTGACAGTAATCGGTTTAATCATTTTTTGCAAATGAAAATTGGGTGAAAAGTGGTTGAAATTGCCAGAAGTTTCTGTCTATGTCTGCAGCATTACAGTTCACCCATCCCTTCCCTGAACATTTAAGCCCCTTTCACACAGGCTGTCCGATCAGTTTTTCAGGCAGACCTGATCAGACCCTCCAGTCTCCCCTATGGAGCAGCGGATGTCAGCATATCCGTTGACATCTGCATCTGATCCAATCCGGTCTGTAAAATCCAGATGGATGGTGGTCAGATTGTCCATCCGTCTGGCGGATTGGATGAAAAAACAGACAGGCGGGCCGTTTCTACCTGATTTCATCATAAAAAGGAGAGAGAGACTGTATCTATCTCCGCTCAGTGAGCAGAGATGGGCCCGTCATCCGCCTGCTCAGCGGAGATTAGCAGAGCGATCCCCCACTGGGCAAGCAGAATCCATAAAAACGGAGACACCCGTGTGAAAGGGGCCTTACACTTAAACTTAATGAATCTCAACCGGTTCAGCAGGAACCAGCCGAGATTCGATCCACCTATTAACAGGCTGATTGTACTCAAGTGGATCCATGGATCGACTTGAGTACAACCAGCATGTCGGACTTTGCAGCATGTGATTAATGCCAGCAAGGAATTTGAGCGACTTTCTTTCCTGCAACCAATAAGAAAAAGCACATAATCTACCGCCTGCTTTACTCCAAACACTTCCAGCCCATTCAAACCAGTGTATTAGGATATTTTTGCATGTGTAATGTATATTGCATTCCAGCTAGAAATCACACACTTTCCCATGGAGCTGGATCTTAATATATATGCTGCAGCTTAGTGTATTTTTAAAACAAAAATTTACAAAAGGTTTTTTTATGTGCATTACCACACATGCTCCAACATAAAAAAAAAATGGGTCCATAAAGCTGCCAGTCATATTAGTAGCAGAAAGTAGGCAGAGTGTTAACTCCCATTTGTCTTTTCATATTAGGCTCAATTCAATAAGTGAACATACCAAGATAAGGATACATAATTTAGGATAGAAGGATACTTATTTTATAAAAAGGGACGGTTACTTCCAGCTGAGTTCAATGAGATTTGAAAAATTAGTTGCACGGCTGAAAATAAAGCTTCTTAGACTTGTCTTAAATGCTTTGTGAATGGATTCTATTGCCTTGGACATCACAACTTTCCAGGTCAAACTCAAAATGCAGAAAAACTGGTCAAATCAGGCAAAAGAAAGAAAGCCATTATTTTGCCACTCTACATAAACATAAACAGACCACTTGGACTTCCCTGGGCTACGCCAAAGTACTGTAGACAATACATGAGATGACAGCAAACAGATCTTACAGATAAGCAGAGAATAGCTTGGATCATTACACAGATAGCAGACAACACAGCAGCCATTTGGACACACTCAGTCTCAGTGGGAACCAGCGCGATTCCTGTGCGGGTTCCCACATCGCATCTGACTCGCAGGCAGTTCACACTTACATCTGCAAACCGCTGCGGGTATCAATATAAAATTAATGACACCCCCAAATCGGTTTGCAGAACGCGGTGTGAACTGAGGAATCGGGTCGCATGAGTCTGAACACCCATGCGATCTGATTCCAGTGTGGACCAAAAAAGGGGTCCTGCGCCATTTTGGTGAGGATGCGACTTCAGCCATACAAACTGTATGACTGAATTTGCATCGCACAGACATTGCATGTGCAGTGCACAGAAATGCGGTGCGAATCACATGCAATGTCTGAGTGTGAACCCAGCCTTAATCATCATAGTAAAACCATACAAGTGCACAAAGTGGTATTCACTAGCGGTGGTAGACCGATCACATATGAACAGTTTGCACTGCTGGCATTTTAGATGTTAAATCTTACCTGGGAACAGCTTAAAAAGAAAATCGTGCTGCAGCTCAGATGTAATCAGCTTCTATATGCTTATGGAGAACATCCTTAAGAGTCTTGTCATATGTAGCCTACTTATTTTAAAACGCATAACAGTCTTTACCCTACTGGCAAGGAATGACATTTAGGAGGCAAAGAAACGCATGTCTATAGCACACACCTAGCCAAGAGAAATACCGTGGATAGGACAATCCACTCAAAATGGATATTTCAATGGGGGCGATGACCAGTCCAAATCATCCAGCAGCTTCTCATGGTTCAAAAAAAACACCACCTCCACTTTAAAGCAGAACCACGCTGCATCTCAGCACCAAAAACATGATTTAATTTGTTTTTAATATTCAAAGACAACTCCCCCATCCATCCAGGTCTCCATGCTTTATTTGGTTGAGAAATCACTTGGAAAAACAAGCCTCTAGCATTTCTGTCTGTAGCCATCTTGAGTCAGGGAAAATGATTCATGTAGCATCTACTTCCTGGAATCCATCTGCCTTAGCTCAGGCATGCAGTCAGGAGGGTGTGGTTATCTAAGAAAAACCCTCCTCTCCTTTCTGAAGACTCCTGCAATGTATGACATAATTTACCTATACTTTCCTATCTATTTACTAGTTCTAGCAGCGTGAGGATTAAAAATAATCAATGTTGATTGGGAGAGTGAAGTTCCACTTTAAGGTGTTGTTGTGGAGGATGAACTGGAGACTGGGGGGGGGGGGGGGGGGGC
>BLSH010527798.1:1725811-1741377 GCA_018402905.1 Glandirana rugosa
GAAGACAATTTCGTTACCATTAGGAAATTCTTTCTTTAGCTTTCAGATTTACACAGCATTCAGAGTGGTGTCATTTATCTGGATTTCCATTTGTTGAAATATGATAAGAATTAAGATCCAAAGCCTGGAGCAGAATTATAGATAGAAGGTATAGAACAGGGATATGCAATTAGCGGACCTCCAGATGTTGCAGAACTACAAATCCCATGAGGTATAGCAAGGCTCTGAGAGCCCACAAGCATGAAACCCAGAGTCAGAGGCATGATGGGACTTGTAGTTTTGCAAAAGCTGGAGGTCATGTCCCTGGTATAGAAGATATTCGGTATATAGAAGATATAGATAGAAGCAGTGGAGGATGTAGTATTTGCCGCATCCATCCTGCTGCACCTACTTGCTCATAACCTGCCCCCCCAAATACTTTGTCCTTTGCTGAATTCCAGCTAAACAGACAACTACATCACTGAAATACTAACATGGGAGCCGCTTTTCCTGCCAAAGGCTTTATAAAATATTGGTCAGCCAGTTCAATGACCTCATTTCTCTCAACTGCAGGTGAACATTAAAGCTTGATCACTCCCTGTCCCCCAGCCTGTGATTGGACAATGTAGAAACAGCAAAGGACTGCTGAGGCCATCTTTCTCCTCTCTCCTTCAAGTGATTGTAAAGATTTGTTTTGGGTTTTTTTCAAATAACAAACATTTTATACTTACCTGCCCTGTGCAAGGGTTTTGAACAGAGCAGCCCTGACCCTCCTCTTCTGGGGTGCCACGGTGGCGCTCCTGGCCCCTCCCCTTCATCAGTTGCCCCCATGGAGAGCCGCTTTCCATGGGGGCACCTGTGTGGGCGCGCTCACGAGTCCTGCTGACTCGGCCCCAGACCCTGCTCTCGTGTCACTGGATTTGATTGACAGCAGCAGGTGCCAATGGCTCCTGTTGCTATCAATCTATCCAATGAGGATAGGGATGAACATGTTCAGGTAAGAAAAAAGGGGGCTCTGGGGGGCAGCTGCAGAACAGAAGGTTTCTCTAGAATTCTCAGAATGCATTAAGGTGAAAAACCTTGAGACTTTACTACTCCTTTCAGTTAGGATTTTCTTAGCACGTGGTCTATACAAGGCTCAAAGTCAGGTTGTTGCACGATCTGCATTTAAAAAGATGTTTTCTGTTTGAATACTTGTTTAGTTTGATTTACAATAAAAAAAAAATGTTTTCAGACAGAAAAGTATTCAGTGCGCAAAAACATAATAAAAACACCAGATGAAAGTCACTTTAAACATTCATAATGCAATTCCATAAAATAGCCAATGCGTTTCTATGGGCTAACACACTCTACATTCATCAGAGCTACAAAATAAATGTAAAAAAAAAAAAAGGAATGTATACCCATAGACATAGTACACACACACATACACACGACAAAAGTTTCCAGTGTCATTCTTCACTTCACACATCGACCACAAGTATCTCTGCTGTTGTATACGGTTATATCGAAGGTAAAACAAAGTGAGGGCCATATTCATGAAATATATACAATCACTAATTCACCTTATCTAGACAGGCTTATGGCTGCTTATATCTGGAAGCAGCTAATGTAACTGTATCAGGATCTTCACCGGAGATAGGACTAGCTTTATCATTAGAGCGCAATTATTTGAATGGTGTAATGATCTTTTAATAAATATATCACTGCAGTAAATATATTTTTTCCAGTAAAAACCCGCAGTAAATGTTTAGGGCCCAGTCACAACAGAAGCTGTATTTACTGCACATTTTTGCATGTGCAGGGACGTTCGCTAGATGTGAATTTTTAATTGCATTTACAGTGTATTTTTTTCCAAGCTTGCATTTCCTTTGAGGTCACTTCTATCTTCTTTCCGGTTTTTATGTGCACTACACTGCGTTGTGTTTTTGTGCATTTACACGTTTCTGTGAATATGCAATGTGAAAAAAAAATGCAGCTTGCTGTACTTTTTTTTTGCACTGCAATTGAACTATGCCCATAGAATAACTAGGATTTTGGACTGTCTATGCAGTTGGAGTGCAGCCAAAAATGCATCCCACTGCATCCGGTGTGAATGGGCCCCTAATATGTGCCTTAAGTTTGCCATTAAAGAGGAAGTCCAGGCTACAACTAAACTTCTCCCACCTCCTCCTAACTCCTATTCTAACTACTCAGCAGAAGGAAGATGCTTCTACTTACCTATTTTCAGAGTGTTCCAATCATTTGATCAGCTCCCAGCAGCGGCTTCAGGGGAGAGAAGGGACAGCTGACAATGGATGCCCCATAGGAAGCCTATGGGTGATGCTGTTGGCCAGGCATTCCATCCATTGTTGGTGCTCTCTCCACTGAAGCTGGCCATTAGGTAGATCACATGACCAGACCGGAACACTCAGGGAATAGGTGTGTATAAGCATCATAAAATCTCACTGTACCGTATTCTTTTCAATTTTGACAGGTACCTGCTCAAACTTCCACTTGGATCACCTAGGCCAGGGGTAGGCAACCTGCGGCTCTCCAGCTGTTGTAGAACTACATTTCCCATCATGCTTCTGGGAGTAATTGTATCCATCAGCCTTGCAATGCCTCATGGGAAATGTAGTTCTACAGCAGCTGGAGAGCCGCAAGTTCCCTACCCCTGACCTAGGCGATCCAAGCGGAAGTTCTCCTCCTACTGCAGCCTTCTGTGGGACAATTCCCAAAGCACATCGCCGCTCATGCATGCGCAGTGGGCAGCCGGCTGTGAAGCCATATGGAGTCACAGCTGGTTGCCCACAGTTAAGACGCTGGCGGCAGGGACTGAAGGCTGGTGAAAAAAAAAAAAAAAACAGCTCAAGTGAGGACAGCTCTGGATCCCTAGACAGGTAAATGCCTGTTTATTAAAAGTCAGCATCTATAGTTTTTGATGGAGCGGAGAGGAATTAGAACTTCTGGGGCTCCATGGTAAAGATTGATTCACTTCCTGTCTTCTAAAAATGTTGCTCCCAGGACAGGAAGTGAAGAGAAATCTCTTGAAGGAACAGCAAAACCTGTTTTTTTGTATATGAGAAACCTCACCTTGTAAAACCCATTCATTTTAAAATGCAGATAAAAGGCAAAACATTTGTGTATATTATAAAAATACAATTTTGTTCTGTTTTTTTTTTTAATAAGTGATCTCAGTCTCTGTTCTCAGCTGAATAAGGGGCTAGGAGTGATAGGCGTGGAGAAATCGCAGTACACAGAAAGGCTGTGCAAGAGGGGTGTGTGACTGCAAGTCTGATCATTGGAGGACAGGAAGGCTGTTCTCCCAGCAAAGCCAGGTAACAGACTATTCTGGTAAGATGAGCTTCCATGCTTAGTGCGGTCAGTTTAGGAGGAGAGCAGGGGGATTGGCAGGGACACCAGGTATTTCACACACAGGAAGCAATACAAAGAGCAGGTTTTTTTTTCATATAATTACATGGTACAGCAGCCACAGATCAGGAATATGAAACAGGTTAACAGTCTAAGTTTGGGAGGGGAACAGTACAACCTCTTAATTTTTTTATTTTTGTCCGTTTTCCTGTTGTAGATTTCTTATCGCTTCCTGTATGATAAAACTTTGTTCCCATATCAGAAAGTGAGGTGAACTCTAATGGGAGACCTAAAGCGGTTGTACCCCGTATGGTCATGCTTACCTACAGGTAAGCCGATAATAAGGCTTACCTGTAGGCAGAGGCGTAACTAGAACCTTCAGGGCCCCGGTGCAAGAAATTATGAAGGGCCCCCTGACCCCTGGCCAGGGCCCTTTCCTCTTCCCACTGATCCTGGAGCCCTTTACGCCTATCATGGGTCCCTTCATTATGATACTGCAGTGGGGCCCTTTCACAAGTTCTGCAGCAGGCCCCAGGGGGACCAGGGAAGCACACAGGGGCCCTGGGAACAGCAGAAGACAAGTAAACTGGATAGAGGAAAATGGAGGAGATTGGGTCCTCTAAATGCCACCCCCGCCATCCCTCCTATTCAGGTGTACAAGGGAGGCACATGGGCCCCCTGGACCATGGGGCCCGGTTGCAATTGCAACCCCTGCAACCCCTATCGTTACGCCCCTGCCTGTAGGTAAAATGAATATCTCCTAAACTTGCACCGTTTAGAAAGTCACCCTGCATGCAGCCGCTGAGGTCACCGATGCATGCACTCTGAAGGTCCGACATACCTTGCCAGAACATCAGAGCTGCGTCCTGGAACCGAGAGTTCTCGCGTGCATGTGCGGGAGTGACATCAAGGCTCCAGCCAATCACATAACCGGAGCTCACAAACCCGGAAGAAAGATAGGGGGAACATGTCAACCCTCTCAGCGTTGACTTTACAGCGCTGAAGGGCTTTGTTCCTAGGCGAGTACTTCATAATGTGTGACGCATACTAGCACATTATGCCATTGCCTTGCTTTTTTTTTTTTGAACATCTGCAGTTTACAACTGCTTTATTAGAGGAGTAAATCCAGAAACGCGTTCTAATCTTCCTCTATTCTATCCGAATCGAAACAAAAAAATACTTCAAAAAGATTTTGTGTATAGATACATGTGAAGACACTATAGCCCATGCACAAAACTTTTAAGGAATGCTGGCATTACAGGCTTAAAGGAAACCCCTGCTGAGAAAGCATAGAGGCTGCCATTGCCAACATCTTTCATAAAAAGGAGAAAAAAAAAGGAAGGAAGGGTGAAAACCATACAACCTCCCCACCCCCCTGGTTCTCACTGTACCTACCTCCGTGAGTTTTGAGCTGTCAGTGCCTTGGGGGTTAGTGTCTGGATTTGAAATCCCATCTCTCCTCCCTGCAGTCCTTTCGGGATGGACCAGAGCAGTGATCTGTGCTGGTGTTGACCAATTAGAATCGCTTTGATCCGTCCTGGAAGTGCTACACAGAGAAGACGGAGAAAAGCAGGGATTTGAAATCCTGGGACCACTGGACCAACTCTGTGGGCACCAACAGCTCAGCATTCTCTTGAGGTAAGTACAGCAGGGTTGGGGGTGGAGGTACAGTGTTAGTTCACCTTTTTATTTGATCTGAAGGAAGGGTAAACTGATTGATTTCTCTTTATTATGGCTCATTGAGGAAATATCCCTTTACTGCCTGTCCCACAGGCAATCTCCATCCTTAGACAGCTGTCACTAGAGAATTCCCCTCAGGTATTGTTCCTACAACAAACATTTTGGACCTAAAGTGGATGTAAACCCGATAAAAAAAAAAATGTAATTACAAATTCTGCCTGGTAGAGTATAGCATGTCATATCATCTGTGCCCAGTCTTGCCACAAAGAGTTAATCCAACTCAGTCTTATGACTTCTATCAGTGTCTGGCTGAGCACTGGTTAAAGCTTGTAGGAGGAGTTTTTTATCCTGCTCTGACTGTCCTATGAGGCTGCATGACCCCTGGCCCACTGTCCGGACAGTGCTGATTGGCCCTGTGCTGATCACTTGCACCCATCCCAAAAGAGGACACTATCAATACACACAAAACTGAGAAAGTACAAAGTCTCAGGTATCCTGCACAATCAGCAGTTGCATTGGTGACAGTAAAAGAAGGGGGGGGGGGATCAGAGAAGACAGGATCAAACAGCCTTTTTACACAATGTAGAGGATCTTATCTTTTTTCAGGAAGAGAAAGTCTGACTAACAGGGAAATACACAGTCGATCCGCCCCTTGCTCTGTGAGTGTCAAGCAATTTGCTTATCTCCTTCACACAGCAGGGAAAGTTTTACACTCCCCCCTCCCTCCCTCCTCAATGTCTCAGTATAGAGGTGGGTGGGGAGGTTAGTGACATCACAACTCCACCCACCAAACTCCAGCAAACACAGACACCCTCTGATTTCAGAGTTTTACAGAGCTGCTAGTGCTTACAGGAAGGACATTTGAAAGGTAGGGATAGATGCAGGAGGCTTGCATGTATATATACATGAATACTGTGTCATTAGTTTATATTGGGTGGGTGGTGGGTTTACATCCACTTTAAGGTCATTTGCATCCAGGTGTTCCAGAGACAGCAGTAAACCCTTGCCATCCGAGCATTAGGAAAATGTCCCCTCACCTCTTGCTCCCATGACAGCTTAAGCATTTTGTATTTCCTATTACTTTCTTCTCCAGAGGATATAGTCACCAGGACTAATAATGAGGGTAAATCTCCTCAGCAAGGACACACAAACAATAACAACATACAGGGGTTCTAACCCTTCCTCATTCTATCCAAAACTACAAAAAGGTGTGCGTCTTTACATACACCATCCATTCACTACGACAGGTAAGAACTCGGACACTCATCATCATGTTTGTTTTGGGGCTGAGTTCTAAAGTATTAATGCTAAAAACAGCCAGGCAATGAGCATTTTCAGAGGAAGCGCCACAATGGCAGCCATATTCCTGTCAGCATATGAAAGTATTTGCCATTCCGCTGGCAGAGTAGAGACTGGCCAGAGAAGGAGCACACTGGTGCATTAAAATAATGGTGAAATAATAATCCCGGTTTTAAAACAAAGTTTGCTAAAAAGGGCAAGAAGACATAAATCAATGTGCACTGGGAGTTTTAGCTGCCATATTTCTCTATTAAAGGAAACCTGAACTGAGATAAACCCAAGGACTGTCACTGTCTAGCAACCAGCAGTCTATAAAGGAGGGCAGCAATGGCAGTCTGCATAGGTTTTAAGACCTCAGGTTTATTCTGATCACTTCAAGGTTCCAGCGATGTCCATGAGTGTCTCAGGCATCCGAGATTTTCCCTCCTGATTGGCTGAGGCACCATTGGCTATCGCTGCTGTCAATCAAAGTCAGCTGGCCGGGTCGGGGCTCCATGTCTGAATGGACACACAGAGCTGTGACTCGGCTCGGGTGCCCCCATACCAAGCTGCTTGCTGTGGGGAAACTGAACAGGAGGGAGGGGCCAGGAGCAGTGAAGCGGGACCTAGAAGAGGAGGATCTGGGTTGCTCTATGCAAATCCACTGGACAGAGAAGCCAAGTATAACACATTTGTTATTTTTATTAGGAAAAAAAAAAAAAAAAAAAAACAGGACTTCACAATCACTTTAAACAATACCTGGACTCAGGAGACACACAGCCACTGCTGAACACTCCCTTTGAAATGCCAAATGCCTGGTTTTTATGTTGATCTAAAGCGTTCACTATTATGAGTCCCTGATCCAAAATAAGCCTGGAGCCCAGTAGTTCGGACTGGTTTGGCTTCACTAGCTGCATGCTTGTACCAGGTCAGTGAATTGGAGCGTACTGAGTCCAGACACAGCAAGACAACCAGCATTTCTGGCAGAGTAGGTCCCCTTTGAAGGGTCCTTTAAGAAGCAATTCACTTCTTGCAGTAGTCTGACAGTGTTCACATTATACATCCTATTACAGTACTATTTCCTAACTGACAAACCATGTAATTACCCAAATCTCCGGAAAAGATGAGTCTTACAAACTGTTCTGAAACAGTCCTATTTAGTATGACTGAATGCTGTCACTGGATGGAAGAGAGGAACAAAAACTGCAAAGCCAGTACAGGTCAGTGTCCAGCCCCAGCAACGCATTGAAAAGTGTCTAATTAATTATTGTGAAACTCCAAATTTAAAGTGTTCCTAAACCCAAAACAGTAAAATCAGTCTGTATATGCAGTAAAGCATGCTTGTTATACTCACTGTGGAACCTAAGGAGTTGATCCTCTACATTGTGTAAAAAGGCTGTTTGATCCTGTCTTCTCTGATCCTCCCCTTCTTTTACTGTCACCAATGCAACTGCTGATTGTGCAGGATGCCTGAGACTTTGTACTTTCTCAGTTGTGTGTGTATTGATAGTGTCCTCTTTTGGGATGGGTGCAAGTGATCAGCACAGGGCCAATCAGCACTGTCCGGACAGTGGGCCAGGGGTCATGCAGCCTCATAGGACAGTAAGAGCAGGATAAACAACTCCTACAAGCTTTAACCAGTGCTCAGCCAGACATTGATAGAAGTCATAAGACTGATATATACTGCTGATGAGAAATGGTATCCCATCGGACAGCTCTCATCCACATATGCTGCAGAGCATTGCACTTAATTTCTATTCAAGCAGACTGTATCCATATACTGTGGGATGTTACAATATTTCCGCCAGGTGGATACACATGAACTTTCATCTTCAATATATGGTTTTGCACTCCCGTTAGTCGGGTACATATTGCACTTTTAGCCCACCTGGTGGCCCCTCTGCTGATAGTATTGGAGGCTCTGTGTACCACAGCTGTCGGCTACTGTTACCATCTGCATTAGCCATCCCTTTCACAGAGATTATTCAGGAATCCACTATAGTTATACCAACTATAATTTGTGTTCTTCATCATTGCTTTTTAGCACAGGACTGTTATGTATGACTACTGGTGCATCTTTAGTGTTCTCTCCCGCTCAATTTTTTGACTGTTCTACTGTGATGGCCATGTGCTATGTGTGCGGGTGGAGTAGTACTTTTTCCATGTGTATTTTTTGCCACTGAGCCCCACTTGTATTATAGTGAGTGGACAAGTACCTTTTGGTAACCAGATTGTGGTTTACCCCAATATGGATTATGGTCCAATTTTCTCTGTTTTAGGTCTATTTAGCAGTTTGCATTTACTAAAATAATTGCATTTCTGTGTTCTGTGGGAGACCAGATATAGTGAATGCAGGGTCCTGGGTTTAGTAACACTTTAAGGGATCAAGCAATTACAGTTAAAGACGTTTCAAAAAGTAAAGCTTTACTCCAGGGAAAAAAAAAATCATCCCTTGCAGTGAGCCTTAATTTATCCCTAGAGTACCAGTAACAAGGACTTTTACTTACCTAATCCATCCTGCCATGCAACCAACCACTACAGCCTCTTCTCTAAGACCCCTTTCACACTTGTGCGCGTTGTCCTGCAATTTGGGACTGCAAAGTCACATGACAAGTCGTTCCCCATTATTTCCAATGAGTACCATTCATATCAGTATGACTTGCTGACTTCAAAGTAGTCCCTACATTACTTTGGTCCAACTTTGATGCAACTTGAGGTCCATAGACTTCAATGTTAAACCCTCAAAGTCTCATAAAAATCGCACCTGAACAATATAGATGCAATTTCTGTACTACTTCTGTACGACTTTGTAATATGTTTTCATTGAGCCAAAATTGTAAAAAAGTCGGACCAAAGTTGTACTAATCCCAAATTGCAGCAAATTCGCGGTAAAATTGCGGCAAAAAAAAAAAATGTGGTCGCACAAGTGTGAAAAGGCTTGACCATTGATGGATCCCCCCCACCCCCCACCCTCCAATCAGCTAGCAGGCTGAATGGAAAAAAAAAAAACTGATTCCTCCATCCACACAATAAGGTGGATAAAGGAATTCCCCCTCATGCCGGGACATTGTATTCTGACAGTGGTACTCTCTGCTGTCAGAATACACAGATCAACATTCAGCTGGTCCCTGCTAAACAGGACAAAAATGTCGATCCATCTGTGGTCAGCTTAAAGTGATTGTAAGGTCTCTTTTTTCCTCTAAAAATAACAAACGTTATACTTGCCTCCTCTGTGTAGTGGTTTAGCACAGAGCAGCCCGGACCCTCCTCTTCTCAGGTCCCTCTTTAGCTCTCCTGGCCCCTCCCTCCTGTTGAGTGCCCCGAGAGCAAGCAGCTTGCTATGGGGGCACCCGAGCCGAGTCATAGCTCCGTGTGTCCATTCAGACATGGAGCCTCGGTTCAGCCCCACCCCCTCTCTCTAATGATTGGCTAAATGACTGACAGCAACAAGAACCAATGGCATCGCTGCTGTGTCTCAGCCAATCAGGAGGAGAGTTCCAGACGGCGGCCGGGGCACTCATGGACATCGGTGGCCAGAGATGGGGCTCAGGTGAGTATTAGGGGTGCTGACACACACACACACACTTTTTTTATCTTAATGCAGTGCATTAAAGTGATACCAAAGGTCCCCCTTTTTTTTTTTATTTAAATAAACATGTAATACTCACCTCCCCTGTGCAAGGGTTTTGCACTTCGGGGGGCCTCGATCCTCCTCTTCTGGGGTCCCTCGGTGGCAATCTTGGCTCCTCCTCCGCATTGAGTGTCCCATCAGGGAAGCTCTTTCCCTGGTGGTCACCCGTGCAGGCGCGCTCCCGAGTCCTGCTGTTGCGTTTATTCATACATACAGCGGGATTCGGTCCTGCCCCCGGCTCCCGTGTCACTGGACTTGATTGACAGCAGCGGGAGCCAATGGCTCCCTTGCTATCAATCCATCTAATGAAGACCGGAGCCGTGAGCTAGAGGGACAAGGCTCGTCCCCGGCACGGGATGGGTTCAGGCTCAGGTGAGTAAAGGGGAGCTCTGGGTGGCTGCTGCACTAGAAAGGTGAAAAACCTTCTGATTTTACAACCACTTTAAGTCACTCTGTTGGTCGCATGCACACTGACATCAAGTACAATGCAGGTCCAGCAATCCTGTATTGTACATGAAGAGTTGCTGAGATACCATCCACAACTCAGCATCAGGGAGAAGAGTTGAGCGCTGGCTGCTGGAAAAGCCCAAGAAAAAAAAAAAAAGGTAAGCAAAGTCCTCGGTACTGGCACCCTAAGCTTGGTCAAGAATTTAACCCTTGCAGATCAAGGGGAGCCTTGCTGAGGGAGGATTTTTCTTTTCCCCCGGAGCTCAGCTTTAAATATATAGTTTGTATTGGGGGGGGGGGGGTGTCACAGAAACTTTTTGGTTAAATAACTACATCTATGAGAATTATGAACTCTTCTGGAGAAACTTACAATTTCTCCTTTTTTTACATTCAAAGTTGAATGCCTACCTTATCATGCAGACAAAAAACAAAGTGAACATTTCAAAGAGGTAATTACTTACTATAGGGATTACAAAAAAGAAAAGAGCAATAATTAGGCAAACATCTGCAGCACTTCTCTCACCGAATCAGGGGGTGCGTCCAGGAGAGCAATAGCATTGCTTGGAAACAACATGGATGGTCACGCTGCAATCCCCAATCTGGATCTATACTATTCATTTTTCATACCCGTGTTCATTTTAATGACTGCGGTGCAAAGCAACCATTCCCCTGAGCACCTACCTGCATAGAGCCAGGCAGCTAAAAACATACATTTTGTACACTGGGGCTTAAAGTAATTTCTTGAAAAACAAAAAGGAGAGAACTCAGCGGGCTTGGGTATCTGGCGATTATTGGGGGAAGATCCTGACTGTCAATGTATGAGCGAGACACGATGCATCACATCGAGTGATCTCAGTCTGCAGAGTTACTGTACAAACTTTCACTTATCATGTGTAAGTGAAAGGAACATCAGAAACACCATGGACAATTCCTGAGAACAGAAAAGCAGGCAACTCTCCTGTGAACATCTACATCGCATGGACCATCCTAAATCCTTGTGCGTATCGATAAATAGATACTTCAGTCTCTCGCCAGCACTGGCGTCAGATCCATTTCATTCAACGTTACAAGAAGAACTACTGAAGTTTTCTACAACGCAGCTCTTATTGCTGCCTTAGCATGTTTACACTGGTTGATTTCTCAAAGCAAATTACGACAGAAACAATACAAAAATGAATACTGAATCAAACAAAACGAAGCCAGCTCTACAAGTAGCACTAATAGTAGGTGTGACTAATCCACACGCTGAAGAAAACGAACTTAGCAGCTTTTCAGATCCTCACTATCCAAGACAGAGCCTGAAAGGCAGAGAACAGTCATCTCACTTGAAGAGTGATACAGCCCAGCAGAGGAAGGATCACACCAAAGTTCCAGGTCGTGAATTATACATGGACTCCACGGGACAACCGTCTCTACAGTTTCACCAGCCACTCCACAGACCGCTCTGGTTCCAGCAATGCCTTTTCCTCAGCTTCTCTGGTTACAATTAATTGTCACAAGACAAAGCAGCTTAACTGCTGCACAAAAAGATAGTTCACCCTGTTGCTGTGTGAAGTCTGCAGAACCTAGCCCATCCAGCTAACACTAACCAGATACCTAATTGGGGGGTTAGTTCACATTCCACGATTGGCAGTGAAAGATGACCTCTCAAATTTAAGAAGGCATCTTAGACTTCCAATTTTAATCTCCATTCTCTGTCACTTTCTTCTGCAGAATAATGCAACAAGAAGAGTTACTAAAGGACGCTAGGGAACCCTCAACATGAAGCTAGAAAACCCTTAATACAATGTTAGAGAATGTGAAGCTAGGGAATCCTTAATACAAAGCTAGAAAATCCTTAATACAAAGCTAGAAAATATGAAGCTAGAAAACCTCAATATAAGAGCTAGAAAATATGAAGCTAGAAAACCCTTAATACAAAAGCTAGAAAATATGAAGCTAGGGAATCCTTAATACAAAGCTAGAAAATACGAAGCTAGAACACCCTTAATACGAAGCTAGAACACCCTTAATACGAAGCTAGAACATATGAAGTTAGGGAACACTTAACATGAAGCAAGAAAATTCCTAATAAGACAACAGGCGTAGAAATGTAAAGAAAAAAACCACACACACTACTCAAGCAGGCTATGAGCCTTAGAATAAAAAGGCCAATTTAAAAAAAACAAAAAGCCATAAAAAGTGACCCCTCAAAGCCCCATCCTAACACCAGGTAGTCCTCCAAAACTGAAATGCAGAATATGTAGAGCACAGTTCAGGTCTATAAGAGATAGGAGAGAAAGGTTTCTTTATTTCAGATAAAATGTGTACATATATTGAATAGAAGCGTTGGAAGGAAGTCATGCTCTCCCTTGGTTTTCAATTTTATTTTATATGATGAATAATTCAGTGAGGCAGCTAAAGGTGTGTGGAAGGAGAGCTGGGAAGATCTAGCTGCTGGAGCCCCAAGAGATAAAAGCTTCGGGTAATTTAGTGCACCAGATTTTACCAGCATCACTTTTTTTTTTTTTTTTTAAGGTGGTCTGACCCTTTGAACGCCCCCTAGTAACATGACAGATCATCTTTCCCATCACCCTTTGCTGTTGAGCACATATACTGGTGATATCATGCCCTTTCAGCTAGTAGAAAGAAGTGATGTCACGCTCCTGCCCCCCCATGACCCAAGCATGATGAACATGTCAAAACCCAAAACAAGGTATGATCACAACACTACCAAACAGAAATGTATATCCAGGTAACGTTCACACCACTACTCATCACCTAACCGCAAGGCAGGTAAGATCATCCAAGGGAAAAAAGAAGAAGAAGAATACAACAAGAGCTGTGTACAGTACATAGACCAAAATATGTTCCGTTCCAAAGGGTCATACTTAAGTTTACTCAAAATATTTATTTACAGAATTATAAACACAAACAGAATTCATAGAAACAAAAAGGTGCTAAGAAATAAAGAACCACTAGAAAGAAAAAAATATATTGGCTGCATGATATTTTCTGTGCACTCTGGGAAAGCAATATTCGTTTTTTTTTCAGAGAAATTCTAAATGACCTGAAGTGGGAAAAACACTTCAACAAGAGCTTCAAAAAAAAAAAAAAAACTTTAGGAAGTTATAGACACCAACGAATAAAAAAATAAATAAATAAGAGTGAAAGAAAAACCAAACATCCCAAAAAGAAAATTATTAATATATCATCAACATCAACAACAGAATTGTTCGGACTACTAGAGGAATTATCAAGAGAACTGTTGTATAGAAAAATTTACACACAAATTTTACAAAAATTAAAAAAGGGGAGCCGTTCATAAAAAATGATCTCCTGCAACAGAAAATATAAATAAATAAAAATATAATTAAAAAAAAAAAAAAAAAAAAAAAAAAAAAAAAAAAAAAAAAAAGGAGAGTTGTTCCAACTACTAGAGGTTCAACCGTCACATAGAAAAATTGGCACGGCAAAAAAAATAAACAACCAACCACCACATAAAGGGGAACTCTTCTGCAAAGTTAATAAATGTACTGCAACAGAACTAAAAACAAATACCAGAGTTAATCTACCTACTACAGGATTTATGATCAAAAGGAATAATACATTTAAAATATAAAAAAACATAAAAAGGGTATCTCCTCCAAGAAAAAAAAAGTCACGCATCCTGCAACACAACTACTAACCAAAGTTTTCTTTAATTCTGACCCACAAATTTTGTTTTTGAAAACCGTATGCCTGTGCAAGAGGAAATCCATGTGACACAACGGCGTCTTACAGTGATTCAAACTGTCATAACAAAGCAGAACCTGTTACATCCCAGACTGAATACATGAAATAAAAGCTGAAAACGGATCCTGTGCCTGAACCAAACTTCCACAAAGTTTTCCAGCAAAATAGAAGCAGTGCAGGAAAATAAACATTGTAGCATTGGAGGGGGCAGAGGTATCCTATATTTAGAGCTGGCTTCCTATACGGCATCAGGCGTGCAGCCTTGTTGTGCCCTTGTGGTGTTATCAGTGTCAATGAATAGGTCCTAGTTAAATGAAAGCTGCCATTTTAGGTTAGACTGGAGAGCTTCTGTTGTGCAACAGCCAGACAAAAACAAAGCACACTGTGCCCTGCGGACTACATGTGGGACTGGAACTTTCATGGAGCAGAGGGATGGGGGAGAGGGAGGAAAAAAATTAAAAAAAAAAAAATCATTGGTTTTTTTTTTTTTTTTTTTTTTAAAGGAACACATAAAAGGGATGGTGGAGCTGTAAGAGGAATGGGGTACCAGGACAATGGGCACCCTGTCACCTACATGGATGGCTCCTGAAGCCTTGTTAGGGGGTGGTCCTGTCTCAGCATAGCCAGGATACCAGGAAGACAGAAGTTGATTGTGGAGGGGATGATGAGTAGCAGCCCCCAATATCTGGAGCTGCTGTGATAGTTTGGGCATTGTAAAGTTGGCTGGTGGTGGAGGAGGAACAGACAGAGCATGGTGCGGGTCGGTGATCTCTCCCATTCAAAAGGAAACTCCTCCTCAACTGCTACTTTGTGTCCTTTGTCTATTGTTTGTTATGTAAAAGAAAATACTTTCAACAAAAAGCCCAGGCGTGAGTGAGGGCTGAGGAGTGAAGGATCAGGATTGCACTAGTTTTTTTGTTTGGTTTTTCCTCCTGAGGTTCCAGGGTTTTTTTTTTCCAGTATTTTTTTTTTGTGCCTCTCCCATCCTCGCTGTCCCCCCTCCCCTCTCCTACCCAAGGGTACCCTCCTGTGAAAGGCCATCAGGAGGAGATGAATACATTGCAATGATGGCTGCTGGTAGCCTGCAGCGCCTTCTCCATGTGCCTCCACCATCAGCCTCCCTCCCCATCCACCAGCAGGACCCAGCACTGCCACACACACACACACCACCAGCCAGGAGGCCATGTCTTCTCCCCCATCATCACCAGGACAATGACCCACACCCACCCACCCCTCATCATCACCACTACGCCTCCATTATATTATATTATAGGGGGGGTGTGCACTCAGCAGCCATCTCCGGGATAACAAACATGACCACACCGTCCTCCCCCCACCATCATTACAGGGTCACTCCTCATCCTTACCCTCGGGATCCCTTCTCTTCCTGGGGGGGGGGGGCGCTCAGGGTCACTCTCCATCCTTACCCCTTCTCTTCCTGGGGGGGGGGCTCAGGGTCACTCTCCATCCTTATCCCTTCTCT
>BLSH010527798.1:1742062-1806522 GCA_018402905.1 Glandirana rugosa
GCTCAGGGTCAATATTTATCCTTATCCTCTGGATCCCTCCTATTCCTGGGGGGGGTGTATCCAAGCAGATCACTGGTGGGGGGGGGGGGTGCTATAGAGGAGGAGCAGTGATCCTGGGGTCACTCTCCATCCTTATCCCTTCTCTTTGGGGGGGGGGGGGTTGATCCAATCTGACCCCCCCAGCTCATCATGATGGAAGGGGAGGGGAGTGATCCTAGGGTCACTCTCTATCCTCATCCTCGGGATTCCCTCTCCTCCTGGGGGGGGGCTCAGGGTCACTCTCCATCCTCATCCCCTGGATTCCTTCTCTTCCTGTGGGGGGAGGGGGGAGTATCCAACCTGACCCCCCCCCCCCCGGCTCACCATTATGGAGGGGGGGGGGGGAGTGATCCTAGGGTCATCCTCAGGCTTCCCTCTCCTCCTTCGCCCAACTCTCCCAGCGATGTCCCGATACGATCCATGCACCCCCTCCTAGGACCCCCCAGTCCGGTAGTAGAAGTTGGAAGTTGCATTGTGTGTGATGGCCATGCTCCCCCCTCCCCCTCTCTCAGTCACTCACCCGCAGTCGGTGGTGTCCCGGGCACACAGCGCCCTATTGTCTCCTCCGTGGACGGGGCAGCCGGTGTCCTCCTCTCCCCCTCCTGGCTGTGGTGGGAGGAGGGGGAAGATGTGGCCGCTCTGTTCCCACACTCCACCTTCTTCCCTCCTGTATGGAGCTCTCCCTCTCTCTCTATCCCGGTCCGTCCCGGACTCCTCTTCTTCTTCTTCTTCCTCCTCCGCTCTCTCTTTCTCTCTCGCTTTATTTTCTCCTTTGTGCTTTAATTTCGGCTCAAGTTTAATCCGACCCGTGCACGAGCGCGCCCGCGAGGAGGAGGAGGCGAACCCGCCGGACACTCACAGCTCGGGATCTTCTCACTCACTCCACTCTCTCCGGGCACCAGCTCCAGCCGCGTTCACGAGTCCTCCCCGAGGACCGTGCGCGCACCCGCGGGCCGCTCACTCACTCACTCACACACACTCTTCTATCTCTCTCACACACACACGCATTGGACGCCCCGCCCACTCCGCTGCCCTCCCCTCCCATTGCCACACAGCCCCCGTGACGTCACGCGGCCACCAGGCATAATTTATGCAAGAATTCTCTAGTGCTTTTCATTCAGCTCTCTGCGCGCCCCCTCCTTCTCTTAAAGGGCCAGCGTACCTCTTACCTCACACTGCTACCCGTGTGCCCTGAGAGCCCTTCCTTCACAGGAAGCAGCAGAGGTGACACGGCTTCCTCTGCTTATTCCCACTGCTCACCCGAGGAGCTTACCATCTAATACCCATTTAACAGTCATAAGCGTGCACTGCAAAGTAATTACTAACATTCAACGTCATAAAGTGCATGTTACCCTAAATATGTACTGTGTTCTAGGTGTGATATCACTTTATGATATGATATGATATTATCATATTTTATGATTTCCATGTATATCTTCCATCTGAAGGACCCGTTCATCCTGCCAGTAACTTTTCTTCTTTGTATGATATTGCATGCATAGTATGTTCAACCACCACACTCACCGACCAATCACAGCCTGCCTCTCACACACACCCTCTGCCAATCACAGCCTGCCTCTCACACACACCCTCTGCCAATCACAGCCTGCCTCTCACACACACCCTCTGCCAATCACAGCCTGCCTCTGGAACACACCCTCTGCCAATCACAGCCTGCCTCTGGAACACACCCTCTGCCAATCACAGCCTGCCTCTGGAACACTCCCTCTGCCAATCACAGCCTGCCTCTCACACACACCCTCTGCCAATCACAGCCTACCTCTGGAACACACCCTCTGCCAATCACAGCCTGCCTCTGGAACACACCCTCTGCCAATCACAGCCTGCCTCTGGAACACACCCTCTGCCAATCACAGCCTGCCTCTGGAACACACCCTCTGCCAATCACAGCCTGCCTCTGGAACACGCCCTCTGCCAATCACAGCCCGCCTCTGGAACACGCCCTCTACCAATCACAGCTTGCCTCTGGAACACGCAATGAAAACGCACATCAAAATTGCACTGAATGACGGTTTCAAAATCACTCGACTTCAGCGCAATTTCAAAACTGCACTGGTGTTAACCAGGGATTGAGGGGAAAATCATTACTAAAATCATATCTTTTCATCAAAACTTGGACAGTTTCATTGTGGTGCAGTGTACTTTTTCCAGATCTCCAGATGCAGTGTGAAAAATTATCTCTATGCAGGAGTTTCCTGTAATAAAGACCGGTCAATGCTGCTCTTGTGCAAAGTGACTGGTCTAGTCTCCGCCCCCTCCTGTAGTTTTCTGTCATGCAGCCAGTAGTGGGTGGGGCCTGTTTGGTCTCTTTTATCTGTCTCTTTAATTCTTTCCCTTTTGATCACTTTTATTCCTATTACAAGGAATGTAAATATCCCTTTTAATATAAATATGGGGTGATAGGTCTTCTTTAGCACACTCTCTGCCAATCACAGCCTGCCTCTGGAGCACACTCTCTGCCAATCACAGCCTGCCTCTGGAGCACACTCTCTGCCAATCACAGCTTGCCTCTGGAGCACACTCTCTGCCAATCACAGCCTGCCTCTGGAACACTCTCTCTGCCAATCACAGCCTGCCTCTGGAGCACACTCTCTGCCAATCACAGCCTGCCTCTGGAACACCCCCTCTGCCAATCACAGCCTGCCTCTGGAACACACCCTCTACCAATCACAGCTTGCCTCTGGAACACGCCCTCTGCCAATTACATCCTGCCTCCGGAGCACACTCTCTGCCAATCACAGCATGCCTCTGGAACACACTCTCTGCCAATCACAGCATGCCTCTGGAACACACCCTCTGCCAATCACAGCCTGCCTCTGGAACACACCCTCTACCAATCACAGCCTGCCTCTGGAACACACCCTCTACCAATCACAGCTTGCCTCTTGAACACGCCCTTTGCCAATTACAGCCTGCCTCTGGAGCACACTCTCTGCCAATCACAGCATGCCTCTGGAACACACTCTCTGCCAATCACAGCCTGCCTCTGGAACACACCCTCTGCCAATCACAGCCTGCCTCTGGAACACACTCTCTACCAATCACAGCTTGCCTCTTGAACACGCCCTCTGCCAATCACAGCCTGCTTCTCACACACACCCTCTGCCAATCACAGCCTACCTCTGGAACACACTCTCTGCCAATCACAGCCTACCTCTGGAACACACTCTCTGCCAATCACAGCCTGCCTCTGGAACACACCCTCTGCCAATCACAGCCTGCCTCTGGAACACACCCTCTGCCAATCACAGCCTGCCTCTGGAACACACCCTCTGCCAATCACAGCCTGCCTCTGGAACACGCCCTCTGCCAATCACAGCCCGCCTCTGGAACACGCCCTCTACCAATCACAGCTTGCCTCTGGAACACGCAATGAAAACGCACATCAAAATTGCACTGAATGACGGTTTCAAAATCACTCGACTTCAGCGCAATTTCAAAACTGCACTGGTGTTAACCAGGGATTAAGGGGAAAATCATTACTAAAATCATATCTTTTCATCAAAACTTGGACAGTTTCATTGTGGTGCAGTGTACTTTTTCCAGATCTCCAGATGCAGTGTGAAAAATTATCTCTATGCAGGAGTTTCCTGTAATAAAGACCGGTCAATGCTGCTTTTGTGCAAAGTGACTGGTCTAGTCTCCGCCCCCTCCTGTAGTTTTCTGTCATGCAGCCAGTAGTGGGTGGGGCCTGTTTGGTCTCTTTTATCTGCCTCTTTAATTCTTTCCCTTTTGATCACTTTTATTCCTATTACAAGGAATGTAAATATCCCTTTTAATATAAATAGGGGATGACAGGTCTTCTTTATAGAGAGATCTGAGGTGAAAAAGACCCAGAATCTTTCCTTTACCTTTAAAAACAAAAGATTTAAAAAAAAAAAGCCTTTGCTTAAAAAAAAAAAAAATTTACTTACGCCTAGATGGAAAAGTCGCTTCGGTCCTCCAAGGCCATAGAGGTGATCAGAGACAATCTGGTCTTTGTTCTTCTCTGTGATTGCCGGCTGTGACGTTGGATCATTTCTTGGGAGCGCCAGTAAAAACGGTAAGCCCGTGAAACACCGGCTAATGAGCCGCCCAAACCACTTCCATGGGAAAGCCAGCTGAAAAAAAAAAAACCATACAGTTAAACCACTTGTAAACCGCAGCTTATATATATATATGTATTGGGGTTGGCAAGCGGTTATTAAGGTTTGGCAATAAAACCTAGAAGGTGATTGGTTACTATGCACAGCTGCACCAGATTCTGTGCGCACCAGTTTTAGTAAATCTCCCCCTATATGTGTGTGTGCTTACGTGCACAATTCTCTATAAATCAGTATATTTTCATCAACGCCACTGACAGTCCACAGACTGATTTCTGGTTAGCTGGGCAAAGATCAAAAGGACTCATACATATGAATAACCAACTTTTTTTCTCAAGTTTCACTTCAATCAGAAATATAATTTAATAGTACTAAGACTCACTTCCATAACGTACTTCTAATTTTATCGATATATTATAAGGGTAATTTATGAAAACTGGAGCAGATGTGGCAACCAATCATCTTCTAGCTTTTATTTTCAAAGCTGACCTGAACAAGCTAAAGATAGAAGCTGATTGGTTTTCCTGCACAGCTGCTCCAGTTTTGATAAATCCCCCTAATGTCTTTGCAGCATTGAGAGCATAGGCATATGCAGGGGGTGTGCCTGGGTACACCCTAATCACTCTGTGTGGTACCGCCTCCCCCTACTGCCCGGGCTTTACTCATGCAGTGCTGCTGGCTTCCCTCCTCTCCTGTCCTCTCCCCTCAGCTGCTACAGGGGGGATGTTTCAGGATGGAGAGTGGGGAAAAGGGCAAGTCAATACGTCATTTTCTAGCCCCTTCCTTTTGTAAATGAACACACTCACTCACTGTGTTCATTCACAGACTGAAGCATAGTAAACACAGTTTACTATGCTTCAATGTGCTTGAGCTTTGAGGTGCACACCCTAATGCAACAGGCTGCACACACCTATGATTGAGAGCAATGATCTTATTATCAGTCATTGTTTTTTTAATGTGTTTTCTCCCATGGCACAAATGTATCAATCCCCCACATTTACATTTAATACACGATGTCAGTTTGGATACAAATGTAAATATCGCCTATTGAAGAAGACTGTCATTGACCTGATGTTTCATCAGATTCAGAGTTACATAGAAGAGAGAAGGATGGAAAAACAGCCCAAAAGTAAGCAAGAGTGAAAGCGGCCTCAGCCCAACTCCTCCCGGTTCACGGCTGACGTGTTTCACCCCACTTACAGGGCTTAGTCATAGAGGTCATTCCAGCATACTGGAAAATGTTTGAACCAATTCTACAAATTTTAGGGATTGTTCCCCCCTTCCTGACCAGGCCATTTTTTGACATATGGCACTGTGTTGCTTTAACCACTTAACCACTTGCCGACCGCCGATCGGCATCTGACGGCGGCAAAGTGGTTAGTTCCCGCAAAACGCCGTCATACGACGGCGGCTGCCGGAACGAGTTTAGTGAGCGCTCACTGTGTTTGGGGAGGGCCAGGGAGCGGGTGCGGCGGCTTCGATTGCCGCCGGCTACCCGTGATGCCCCCCCCCGAGCGGAGGAACGGAGGTCCTTGTATGTAAACACGGACCTCCGCTCTGTGTGAAGGGGGAAGGGCTGTGATCACAGCCTTCCTGTATACGAAGGCTGTGACCACTTCCCTTCCCCAGATAGTGCAGTCCCCCTACAGTTAGAACACGCCCAGGGAACATATTTAACCCTTAGAGAGCCCCCTGCAGGTTAACCCCTTCACTGCCAATGACATTTACACAGTAATCAGTGCATTTTTATAGCACTGATCGCTGTAAAAATGCCAATGGTCCCAAAAAAGTGTCAAAATGTTCCGACATGTCCGCCCCAATATCGCAGTACCGCTAAAAATCGCAGATTGCCGCCATTACTAGTAAAAAAAAAAAACCCAAAAATGAATTCTCATCATCCGTAAACGCGACCACTTTTGCGCAAACCAATCAATAAACGCCGATTGCGATTTTTTTATCGCAAATATGAGGAAGAATATAAATCAGCCAAAAACGGTGAAAAAAAATGTTTTTTTATATTTTTTTTTTATTTGTATTCTAGCAAAAAGTAAGAAATTTGGGTTTTTTTGCAAAATTGTCGCTCTTCTTTTGTTTATAGCGGCGATCAGAAATGACGCAGAGGTGATCAAATACCACCAAAAGAAAGCTCTGTTTGTGGGAAAAAAAGGACGCAAATTTTGTTTGGGTACAACGTCGCACGACCGCGCAATTTTCAGTTAAAGCGACGCAGTGCCGAATCGCAAAAAGGGCTCCAGTCCTAAAGCTGGAAATCCTTCCGGGGCTGAAGTGGTTAAGGACCGGAAGGATTTCCCCCTTAATGACCAGGCCATTTTTTTTTTTTTAGATATGGCACTGTGTTACTTTAACTGACAATTGCATGGTCATGCGACACTGTAAACAAATAAAATGTATGTCCTATTTTCCCACAAACAGAGCTTTTGTTTTGGTGGTATTTGATCACTTCTGCGGTTTTTATTTTTCGCTATAAACAAAAAAACATCTAACAATTTTGAAATAAAAATGTAAAAAAAAAATCAAATTTCTTCATCAATTTAGGCCAATATGTATTCTGCTATATATTTTTGGTAAAAATAAAAAACCAATAATCGTATATTGATTGGTTTACGCAAAAGCTATAGCATCTACAAACAATGGCATTTTTATTTATTTTTTTTTACTAGTAATGGCGGCGGTCGGCAACTTATAGCGGGACTGCGATATTGCGGCGGACAAATCGAACACCTAACTGACACTTTTGACACTTTGTTGGGAATCGTTGACATTATTACAGTGATCAGTGCTAAAAATATGCACTGTTACTATACTAATGACACTGGCAGGGAAGGGGTTAACATCAGGGGGATCAAAGGGCTAAATGTGTGTCTAAAATGTGTTTGCAAACTGTGAAGGAGGTGCTTTTACTAGTAGAAGGCATGTATTGGTGTTCCTGCTTTACAGAAACACAGGATCCATGCCTTCTGTGCTGACAGAATGGCAGTCTGCCTTGTTTACATAAGCAGACTGGCAGGGGTGTAACGATAGGGGTTGGGCCCCATGGTCCAGGGGGCCCGTGTGCCTCCCTTGTACACCTGAATAGGAGGGATGGTGGGGGTGGCATTTAGAGGAACCAATCTCCTCCATTTTCCTCTGTCCAGTTTACTTGTCTTCTGCTGTTCCCAGGGTCCCGTGGGCTGCTGTCTTTCCCCCTCCTCTCTCTTGCCAGCTGCTGTAGAAGAGGTGTCATGATGGAGAGATGGGAACGGGTCAGTAAATTTGTCATTTACCGGTTCCTTCCTTTTCTGAATGGACAGAGTCAGGGGTTGGTACCAATTGGTTCATTCATAACGGAAGCATAGTAAACAGTTTTTTACTATACTTCGGTTTCTGAATGAATGGGAGGCTACAGACATTCATTCTGTGCAGCTGAGACTACACAGATGGAAATTGAGAGCTGAGGTTTGTTTAGACCCCTGATATCTCATCAAAGCCCCCTAACAGAGCTCCTAAAAAATTGAAAAAATAAAATTGTAAAAGAAATAATAAAATTAAAATAAAAATTAAAAACTACCGACACCAGTGAGGGAACTATCAGGATTGCAAAGGTTGCAATTGTGACCGGGCCCTGGCATTTCACCACCATGGGAAGACCCGAAGATGGCAGAAAGGGGGCCTGCTGCAGAAGTTGTGAAAGGGCCCCGCTGCGGAACCCTAATAAAGGGACCCACAATAGGAGTAAAGGGCCCCAGGATCAGTGGGAAGAGGGAAGGGCCAATTTCTTGCACCGAGGCCCTGAAGGTTCTAGTTACGCCTCTGCAGACTGGCATTCTGTCAGTGTACTAAACGATCAGTGGGTGCTGGCACACATCGGGTGCCGGCGGCGCATCCTTGCACTCGATACCTGTAAGTGTAGGATCATGTATATGTAGCCATGTGCTCCCTTGAGAGTGGCTGGTAGTAGTGGTTCACCTGATAACTGACCTCAATCACACCATATACCACACATCCAAAGACACTGACCAGACCGGTTCTTGTTTTTGTTGTTTTATTTGGGGGAAAGAACTTGGATGGAGATAAGGGGTAACTGGGGGATGCCCAAAGAATTATGGTACAAGGATTCCATATACAAGCCTGTATATGCACACTGGCACTGCAGACTCTCCCTCTGCAGACTATTGCTCCTTACAACTCTCCAGCACTTCACTTGCTGACCATTTTTTTTACAGTTCTCTCTCTATACAGAACTCAAATCTTTCCATTCCTTTGCTTCTCTCCAGCTCAGAACTTAGTTTCCGGCCTGAAGGGAAATTTATCAGGATTCTCTATACCTTTCTCTTCACCGCGGTTAGCACATGGTGAGGCCTACCCTATTGCAGCAATACCTCAGAAACACCCATTACAGGCCAGGAATCACAGGTCCCTGAATGTGCAGCAAAGTACTTCAGTGCTAACCGGGCCTTTGACAGACTACAACTCCCAGCCCATCCTCTTCCAGGTCCCATCGACCTGCTCTCCTTTCCCTTGACTGCCTCCCAAGGCTCCCACAGACTGGTCACCATTCCTCTCCAAGCCTGCTCCAGCACTTTCTCTTCCAGTCCCAGGGACCGTCACTCACTGCAGCGGTGGATACTTTAAAGTCTCTCACTCCTCCTGTAGCACCTCCGCTGTTCTCCTGTCCCTCCCGTGCGGCTCCAGGAATCACTCTCCTTCCTGGCTGCACCCAAACTCCCAGGTCCCAAGGTCACTCTCCCCAGACTGGGGGTGACCTCCCGGGTAGGAGCCTGCACCACCGCGCCTCTGCTACATCTCCAGACTTTTACCCGACACTACTCCCCCAGAGTGGGCTGACTCTAAGTATTTAAGGAGGCCTGCCCCCTGTCAACCTTGCTTGGGGATTGGTCAGGGCTCCTTAGAACACTCCAGATGGCTCCACCCATCTCCCAGCTCTCTGACCAGAAAACCTTCTCCAGGTTTCTAGAAAGAAGTGGGAGGTTTTGGTGACCTCATCTGTTAAGTCCACCCAATCCTCCCTGAGCTTCTCCTTCCAGCCCAGATCAAAACATTCAGGCCTGCACATTACAGTCAGGCCTGACTAAATTTACCTCTCCTAGCCAAAAACCCTGCTAGAAAATGCACCTATACTATGGGGGCGCTACATATATATACGTGATCCTGTGCAGCCGGCCGCCCTGTAGCAGTAAATGTGCTATGGGGCGGTCGGCAAGTGGTTATAAAACATGCACACTGGTGTGTGTCGTGTAGGGATAGCAATGGTCTGTGTGATGCTTTTTTTCATTTTTATTGAAGTGTTACAAAATGACACAGTCTATGCATCACAGCAAGTTGCGACATGCCTTGGTCCGTTGACATGCAGTGTGGTGACTCGAACTGAGTATACTGCAGACTTGTTGCATTTTTTATGCAGAGCATCGCATCTCAGTGCAGTGCTATGGTGTGAACATTTGTGTTCTATGTGTCCTCACGTTGAGCCTGCGTTGATCTATGCTCATCCATGCAGCTCAATCAATATGGTGTGAAGAAGCCATAAGACCTTGTTCACACATTTTTAACATGTGCATCAGAATGTGGTAAGACACATCATCAAAGGCAATGTTACAGATAGAGCCTGTTCATATATGTAAGCTGCACTGCAGTACCTTTTTGAAAGTAGCTCAGATCTGTTGTTCTTTTTGTTTTTTTTGTTTTCTTTGCCTGCGTTCACGTGTTTAAAGTGTTACTAAACCCACAACAGTAAAATCCATCTGTATATGCAGTAAAGCATGCTTATTATACTGTGGATCCTAAGGGGTTACTCCTCTGGTTTGTGTATAAAGGCTGTTTGATACTGTATTCTCTGATCCTCCCCTTCTTCCACTGACTCCAGACCATTTCCTGATAGAACAGAGCATTAGGGGACAGGCTGCACATGCTCAGTTTGGTGTGCATTACTATAGAGTTTTTTGTTTTTTTTACTAGAGAGGGTGCATGTGATCAGCACAGGGCCAATCAGCACTGTCTAGACAGAGGGTCAGGGGAAAATTAAAACTCTTCCTACAATCTTTAAACAGACACTGACAAAAGTCACAAGACTGTTAAATACCGCTGATGGGAAAAGGTATTTAGCATTTTATATTTAATAAAATAATTGCATTTCCATGTTCTGTGTACTGTGGGAGACCAGATATAGTGCATGCAGGGTCCTGGGTTTAGTAACACTTTAAGAAACATAAAAGCCAATAGTAAATCATGAAAGCGCATGTTTGATGCGTTTAACATGTGTTTTCATGCGCTTTCAGTACTGATAATAAGCCTAAGGCCAGTTGTTTGTTTTTACTGTGTGTTTTTTTTTTTTACTGTGAGTTTTAGCATGTCTGCATGTGCGCTCATTATTCTATTAGCCATCAGGCACATGAAAATGCACAGAAAAATAGACATTCCTAATTTATTCAAATCGCCACAGAGATCTAGACAGCCCTGTTGAATAACATTGCTTCATATAACACATGCATTGTTTTGCTGTTCAACACATTAAAGCACAAAGGTGTTAATGATACCTTAATTGTTTTTTATTGGCCAACATGAAAAGCATGAAAATGCATCAAAATATGCAAATTGTGTAAAGGCACATTGAAAAACAGACAAACTTAGTTTATTTTAATAACTATCATTTTTGTCTAGCAGTTTAGAAGATTCCGATTTTTTCGGACCTGGTTTTTATGAAAAATCTTGAGGGCAAACGATATAGTTTTGGGTTTCTTTTTCATGGGTAGATAGCTTTTTCTTGTTAAGCATAAGGAATGTTTAGATTTAGATTAAATTATAATTTAAAGGAAAACGGCATCGTAAGTGAATATAAAATATTCTATAAATTATTTATACTAACTATTTCCTTTAAATATATGATTGATGTATCTGAAGAGGAAAAATACATAAAAAAAAAAAAGTTGAAAACGGAAAGGCAAAGGTGTGAACCTTACCTAAAGCGCCGTACACTATAAGAATATTGGATAAAAAAAAAACACATTTGAAGCAATCATCCAATAATCTGATTGTTAGTATACAGAATTTGAGAACCGATCATGATAGTTAATGCGGAAATATCTGAAGGGACAAACACAAAAATTATTCTTGTAAGATAACATAACAAATGATTTTTCATGTAATTAGAAAAGTATTTGTACAAAAAAAAAAACTGTGTGACCAAGACCACACATTCTCGGAAATGAAAGAATACATTACAATACATTACATCACCCGAAGTTATACTCTGTCTTACGAGAATTTTCATAACTTTTGTAACCTATTCATTTTCTATATAAAACTAACATGCAAAAGAAAAACAGACGATCATTTGTCCGATATTCTCATCATGTGTACGAAACTAAAGTCATTTCCAGCTGTCCACTTCATTCTGCACTACTCACATATTGGGGATGTTTCATTAACCACTTGCCTACTGGGCACTTAAACCCTCTTCCTGCCAAGACCAATTTTCAGCTTTCAGCGCTGTTGCACTTTGAATGACAATTGTGCAGTCATGCAACACAGTACCCAAATTACATTTTTATAATTTTTTTCACACAAATAGAAATTTCTTTTGGTGGTATGATATTGAATCACTGCTGGGTTTTTTATTTTTTGTTATTATATTTGTGAAAATTTTGAAAAAAAAAAACAAAACCATTTTATATTTTGCATAACATTTTGCAAACAGGTAATTTTTCTCCTTCATTGATGTACGCTGATGAGAATGTACTGATGGGCACTGATGGCCACTAATACGCTGCACTGATGAACACTGATAGGCTGCACTGATGGGCACTGATAAAGCAGCACTGATGGACACTGATAGGTGGCACTGGTGGGCACTGATGAGGCGGCACTGGTTGGCACTGATAGGTGGCACTTGTGGCCACTGAGAGGTGGCACTGAGAGGTGGCATTGATAGGTGGCACTGAAGGGCACAAATAGGTGGCACTGATGGGTGGCAGTGATGGGCACTGATGGGTGGCAGTGATGGGCACTGGTAGGTGACACTGATAGGCACTGATTGGCACCACTGGTGGGCATTGATAGGTGGCACTGGTGGGCATTGATAGGTGGCACAGATATGCGCTGGTGGGCACTGATTTCTGGTACTGATATGCACTTTTGGGCACTGGCAGGCAGCACTGGTGGGCACAGCTGAAGTGGCTGTGTCCCTTTGTCTTCGGCACCAATGTCCCTTTGGCTGTCAGCTGATCACGTAGTAAGGGGTTGGGATCAAGCCCTTACTACGATCTGTGATCAGCCGCAGGGTGCGCAGGCAGCTCATGCATGGGGGGATGTCTATTGACTGCAAATTAGGTCTGCGCTGTAGCTGTCATTCGGCTATGGCATGGATTCAAAATGGTTAAAGACAAACTTTATTTTAACACCCCCTCCCCTTTTTTTTAACACCTCCCCACTCACCAGATGCTGGGTTATTTGTACTTCAGATGCTTCAGATTCTTACCCATCCAAGGAATCCAGAGTTGTCCCACTGCCACTTCCCTCTGTGACATCATCGGGAGGGGGCTGTCCAGGTTTAGGCCGGGCCCATTACCCTGCTCCATTCATCAATGGCAATCAATGACTCCTTAGATATGTGGTTTGCATTTAAAGTGGTTGTAAACCCTCACATATACCCAGCAAATTGACTACCCTCAGGTGATACACAGAGATTACAACAAATCCTCCTACATGAGGTGCACCCGTTTATCTTCACTATTCTCTTCCTCCGTCCAAAGTCCAGAATTTATACCGTTTGTCTGAGCTTTCAAAAAGCAGGGTTTGGTGACCTGATGTTATACTCAGGGAAGAGAGCTGATTGGGGGAAAGGGGCACAACCCCTCTTCACACAGCACACAAAAACAGAGCTGATGCTGTGTGCGCCCTCCCCTGTCCCCTTTTTACCTCTTGGTGTATTAGAAGTGATGCTTATTTATTTATTCATGTATTTAATGCAGGCACTTATGTAGCACTGTCAATTTCCACAGCTTTTTTTACATTGATATATTGCACATTCATATCAGTCCTGGCTCTCAAGGAGCTTACAATCTAAGTTCCCTAACTCACATTTATGCATACACATACTAGGGCCAATTTAGACAGAATCCAATTAACCTATCAGGCATGTCTTTAGAGTGTGGGAGGAAACCGGAGTACCCGGAGGAAACCCACGCAGGCACAGGGAGAGCATGCAGACTCCAGGCAGGTAGTGCTGTGGTTGGGATTCGAACCTTTGTTCATATTTCATGTCAGAGGTTTACAACCATATTAGGTTCTGCTTGAAAAACTGTGAAAAGAATATGATGCACATATTGATCAATCAGAGTTCTTGTTTTGTCTCTACATATAATTAGCATACCTCCCAACTTTCTAAAATGGGAATGAGGGACACCTATTAGCACAAGTATATAGGCATAGGACACACCCCTGCCACGCCCTCTTAAAGGAGAATTGTATAAAAGAAATTGGTTAAACCCACAAGTGTTTTGTTTTTTTTACCACTACTATTCCTTTATATTGGCTTTTTAAATGTACAAATGCAACGATTTAGAAATTGGATGAAAAGTTTAGCACTGGGAAACACTTTTTGATAGATAAGTAGTGCATTTTATATACAACTATACAAAATGAGGGACAAATGAGGAGGAAAGAGGGACTTTGTTCTGAATGAGGGACAGTCCCTCGAAATCAGGGACAGTTGGGAGCTATGAATTAGGGTGAAAAAATCAGTTACTATTGGCAGCAACTGAAATTTTGTGATAATTTAATTTACTTCATTCTTAATGCATTAGCCCTACTGGGCCATATTCATTCATCCTGTAGCATTTTCTTGTGCACACCAATGCATTTGTAAATCTAATTTTTATGTTAAATATTGTCTTCATTTTTAAACCACAGCCAATCAGCAACTGCATGTTTATTTCCACCTCCCAAATATAGGTTGATAAAGCCAATTTCTTCCCCTAAATTATAGTTAAAAGTGTCATTTTATACTATTTTAACCTTTTTTAGCGGTTTTATAGCATAATAAATTTTTATCTTCAACAGGTTATGACAGCAATAGTTAAAATTTGCCCAGCAGATTCATGGATGTGAAAAAGCCATTTGAGGCAGGAGATGAAATAGTGTGCCTGCTCTCAGAGTAGTGCCCTGCATCTGTGTCTTTCAGTAACTAGAGATGACACCATTTCCTGCTTCCTCTTCAGCTGTTCACATATGTGTAAATGAAATCATCCACTTCATCGCTGGGAAAGGTTCAAGCTGAACTCTGGAAACATTCAAAACTTCTCATGCAGTGGGACTCCCCCTCACTGCAAGGGTTAAATGCTTGTTTCTGTCTAGGGTGCTATTAAAAAGCAGGCTTCCTTTCCTTATCGCTCACCCTAGCAGACCTCCTCTTTACATACCAGCGGCCCAAATAGCTGCTTCTCTGTGGGACTTTGTCAGTCACACTATGACGTCATCACGTACAATGCAGGACCAGCAGTCCTGCATGGTAAGACAGGACACCAAGGACCCACCTTCAACCTAGAACATAGGAGGGAAGCAAGGATAAGGTAAGGAATCCTGCTTTTTAACTGGGCCCTAGACAAAAAAGAACATTTAACCCTTGCAGTGCAGTAGGAGTTCTACTGCGAAGGGTAGTTATGAATTTCCCCCGAAGTTCAGCTTTAACAGCTTCAGCCTCAGAAGGATTTCCCACTTTAGGACCAGAGCACTTTTTGCGATTCGGCACTGCGTCGCTTTAGCTGACAATTGCGCGGTCGTGCGATGTTGTACCCAAACAAAATTTGCGTCCTTTTTTCCCCACAAATAGAGCTTTCTTTTGGTGGTATTTGATCACCTCTGCATCACTTCTGATCACCGCTATAAACAAGCAAAGAGCGACAATTTTGAAAAAAAAAAACAGTTTTTCTTACTTTTTGCTAAAATACAAATCCAAAAAAAATATACCAAAATTTTTTTTTTTCATCGGTTTTGGCCGATTTATATTCTTCCTCATATTTTTGCTAAAAAAAAAAAAAAAATCGCAATTGGCGTTTGATTGGTTTGCGCAAAAGTTGCCGCGTTTATGGATGATGAGAATTCATTTCTGGGGTTTTTCTTTTTTTTATTTTTTACTAGTAATGGCGGCGATCTGCAATTTTTAGTGGTACTGCGATATTGGGGCGGACATGTCGGAACATTTTGACACTTTTTTGGGACCAATGACATTTATGCAGTGATCAGAGATTTAAATATCCACTGATTACTGTATAAATGTCAATGGCATTGAAGGGGTTAACCTGCAGGGGGTGATCTAGGGGTTAACTGTGTTCCCTGGGTGTTCTTACTGTGGGGGGCTGGGCTACCATGGGCATAAGAGATCTAACTGATCCCAGTGACAGGAATCAGTAGATCTCCTATGCCCGCACTGACAGAGCGGGGAACCGCCGTGTTTTCATCAGCGGTTCCCTGTTCTTTTGCTGTGGCTGCTCATCGCGGCTCGCCGGCGGACATCGGGTCCGCCCGAGCCACGGGCACACTCCTCAGGAGCAATTTGTTTATTTACGGCGATTCGCGGGACACGTCCACACTGCCTCAGTAAATATACTGCGCGCGGTGTGGAAGTGGTTAAGCAACAAATTATCCAGTTTTCGTTATTTCAAAAAAAAATTTTAATAAAAAAGTTAGGCATGAGGAACTGTAGTCATTAAATACAGCTGGCTCTTTGAGATTCTTTACCATAAGAGAACAGCTAATATGAAAATGATACCAAACCCAACACTCTCAACTAATATGTAGAGCTAAGAAAGCTACTATTGCATCACAGGAATGTTTCCAGGTTCAGGTTTACCTAACTGTGATATAATGATGAAGAGGAGGAATGTGCACATAGAGGAACAGAAATTACAATTCTACACATGGACCTGGCAGTTTCAGTGAACATGTCACACATTAAAGTATAATTAAAGGGAAAACTTTTTTTTTTTTTAGTTTAGGATCGAGTAAAGAGGGATTAGAGCCCCTGTCAATTTTTATGGCTATCTGTGCCCCCGTTAAGGAGATTCACCTATTTGTCCTGTTTACCATTATCATTAAAAGTGAAAGTAGAAAACCCCAAATTTTGGGTTGTCCCCAGAGGGCAGATCTTCCAATGGGGTCACTAGTTCTGGTGAGCTGGGGGTCCCCAATTCCCTTGATTTGCAGAGATTTTCTCTCACTTCCTGTTTGTCTATGGGACAGGAAGTGAAGCGAAATCTCCACAATAGGACAGAGATGGCGAAAAAAAATCTGACAGGGGTTATAACCCTCCCTTACTCTATCCAAAATGAAAAAAAAAATGTTTTGCCCATAGTTCTACATTAAACTAGATCAGAATGCTGTATAGCTGACATGAAACAGGCAGGAATCCCTTTTACTTTTGAAATTCATAATACAACTCCTGAGCACTCAGCAGAGGCAAATAAGTGACGTTTATTTAAAGGATAACTCCACTTTTGTTTAAAAAAAATTGCAATTAAAAAAGAATAAAAATAATAGAGCATATACAGTTGCTACACAAGCCATATTTTAAATCAAGGATTAACTCCGCTTTTGTTCAGAAAAAAAACATTCCCTTCTGGGTGACAGAGCCGCCTTCTCACACAGGTACCCCTGGGCACTGCCAAGTGCATGGGTGGCCCCTGCAATTGCCCCCCCCCCCACCCCAGCAAGGGGAATAGTTTGTGGACAGAGCTGGTGATCGGTGCACGAGTGGGGAAAATAGCTGGAACTGATCTTTTGTGGCTCACCCTGCAGCAGCTGAAAGATTGGTTACAGTTATTTTCTCCACCAGCCGCACTGAAACCTATCGGATTTCTCTTTCTGCCTAGGCCTCCCTATGTGCCAAAACCCAACCACCCACAGCGCTCCCGGCTTCCCTCCTCTCCTCTCCCACTGGCAGAAGCTGCAGGGAAACCGGGATCTTAACCACTTGACCATTGGGCACTTAAACCCCCTTCCTAACCAGACCAATTTTCAGCTTTCAGTGCTCTCACATTTTGAATGACAATTACTCAGTCATACTACACTGTACCCATATGAAATGTTTGTCCTTTTTTTCACACAAATAGAGCTTTCTTTTGGTGATATTTAATCAAATGGAAAAAGACCGCATTTTTTTTAAAAAAATGCATTTTTTCTTTGTTTCTTTTATAAAAATTTGCAAATGATTAATTTTGTTCATAAATTTTGGCCAACATTTATACTGATATATATGTTTGGTAAAAAATAACCCAAATTAGTGAATATTATTTGGTCTTTGTGAAAGTTATAGAATCTACAATCTATGGTGCCAATCACTGAAAATTGATCACACCTGATGCACTGACGGCCCATCTCATTTCTTGAGACCCTAAAGCCCTGTACACACGGGACGACAATCGCATACAACAGGTCGTACTAACGACCGTTGTATGCGATAGCGATCATTCGTATGCACGATTTGAACAGTCGAACATACGACGGTCGTACAAGGGAGTTGTATGAGTAAACTAGAAAACTTGGTCGTAGCAACAAGCTCTCATACAACCGTTGTATCATGTGTACAGAGCAGTTGGTACAACAAGGTTGTATTGTGCAAAACACGCATGCTCCAAAGTCAGGAATGGCTGGATGCTAATTACATGCACCTGAACATTCCTCTGCGGTCGTACGATCATGTAGTGCAGTCAGTATGCTACATTCAACAGCCAACATGCGATTTGACACGATCGTACGTGCGATCGTCGTCCCATGTGTACGGGGCTTAACAAGCCAGGAAAGTACAAATACACCGCAAATGACCCCTTTTTGGAAAGTAGACAGTCCAACGTATTTAGTAAGAGGCATGGCAAGTTTTTTGAAGTTGTAATTTTTTCCCACAGTTCTTTGCAAAATGAAGATTTTTTTTCTGTTTTTTTCACAAAATTGTCATATTAACAGATTATTTCTCACGCCCAGCATATGCATACCACAAATTACACCCCAAAACACATTCTGCTACTCCTCCTGAGTATGGTGATACCACAGGTGTGAGACTTTTATACAGCCTGGCCACATACAGAGGCCTAACATGCAGGGAGCACCATCAGGCGTTCTAAGGACATAAATTACACATATAATTTCCTGACTACCTCTTGCACTTTTGAAGTGGAGCACCAGGGCAATGGAAACGCCCAAAAAATGACCCCATTTTAGAAAGTAAACACCCCAATGTATATTCTATGAGGCATAATGAGTCTTTTGAACGGTTAATTTTTTCCACAAGTTTTTGGAAAATGTGGAAAGAAAATGAAAACGCATTTTTTTTTTACACAAGGTTGTCAATTTATACAATATTTCTAACACACAGCATGTACCTAGCAAAAATTTCACCCTAAAATATATTCTGCTACTCGTCCCAAGTATGGCGATACCACATGTGTGACACTTTTACACAGCACGGAGGCATGGCTGAGCACGGATGGATGGGTGAGCACGGATGGATGGCGGAGCATAGATGCATGGGTGAACACGAATGCATTGGTGAACACGGGAGGCTGGACAGATGAGCACCGATGAGGCTGCATGGGTGAGCATGACTGGATTGGTGAACACGGATGCATGGCTGAGCTTGGCTGGATGGGTAAACACAGATGCATGGGTGAGCACAGATGGATGGCGGAGCACGGATGCATGGGTGAACATGCATGCATGGGTGAGCATAGATGGCTGGCAGAGCATGGATGCATGGCTGAGCATTGATGCATGGGTGAGCACGAATGCATGGGTGAGCACGAACGCATGGGTGAGCACGCATGGATGGGTGAGCACGGATGGATGGGTGAGCACGGATGCATGGGTGAGCACAGATTGATGGCAGAGCACGGATGCATGGGTGAGCATGAATGCATGGGTGAACACGGATGAGGCTGCATAGGTGAGCAAGGATGAGGCTGCATGGGTGAGCACGATTGGATTGGTGTGCACGGATGCATGGGTGAGCATGGATGCATGGGTGAGCATGGTTTGATGGGTGAGCACGGATGCATAGGTGACGGGGGAGTGAGCACGGATGGGTGAGCATGGATGCATGGGTGACAGATAAGTGAGCACGGATGGGTTAGTATGGGTGACAGATGAGGGAGCACGGATGGGTGAACACGGGTGACGGATGAGTGAGCACGGATGAATGGGTGATGAATGGGTGAGCATGGATGGGTGAGCACGGATGCATGGGTGAGCACGGATGGGTGAGCACGGATGCATGGGTGACAGATGAGCGAGCACGGATGGGTGACCACGGACGCATGGGTGACGGATGGGTGGGCTCGGATGGGTGAGCACGGATGGAAGGGTGACGGATGGGTGGGCACGGATGGGTGAGCATGAATGCATGGGTGACGGATGGGTGAGCACAGATGCATGGGTGACAGATGGGTGAGCACGGATGCATGGGTGACAGATGGGTGAGCAGGGATGCATGGGTGACAGATGAGTGAGCACGGATGGGTGACCACGGACAGATGGGTGACAGATGGGTGAGCACGGATGGAAGGGTGACGGATGGGTGGGCATGGATGGGTGAGCATAGATGAGGCTGCATGGGTGAAGCTGGATGGGTGGATGAGGGGTTCCTGCCTGGCACACTGCGGTGCTGTGGGCACTTCAGACCCTGCCCACAGAACCGCTGCATCTCCTCTCTCCCCCCTCTTCTCTCACACTGCACCGATCGGTGCAGAGAGGGGAGAGACAAGCCGGATATCCGCCGGCTTGTTTACATGTGATTGCGCCGTCATTTGACGGCACGATCACGTGGTAAAGGGCTGCTGCAATCGGCCATTTACCGTGATGTATCGGGTCTCACGGACCCGGCGGTCATGGATGCTCCCAGCGGGAGCGCAATTCTGGGAGGACGTTATAGTACACCCTCCCAGAATAATGGATCCACCTTGCAGCCGTGTAATTACATTACACGGTCGGCATGTGGTTAAGGATGGAGAGCAGGGAAACATGTTATTTACTGGCCCCAACCTTTTCTAAATTAACACATTGTATGATTGGTACTGACCACTCACTGTGTTTATTCATAACTGAAGTAAACTGTGTTTACAACGCTGCAGTTCATAAATGAACAGGAGTCTCCTATTCATTCATCTGCAGTGCAGCTGAGGCTGCAGCAAGAAACTGGGTAAGGGTCCTTTCACACGGGCGATCCGCCTGGAGGACTCTGTTTTGCTCAGTGGGGGATCACTCTTCTGATCCCCGGTGAGCAAGCGGATGACAGGTCCGTCTCTGCTCGCTGTGCAGAGACGGACCTGTCAGAGTTCCGCTCTCCTCTATGGGGAGATCAGATGAAAATGGACCCCCTGTCCGTTTTCATCTGATCCGATCCACCAGACGGATGGAAAATAGGGTTTCCCTCCGTCTAGATTTCACGGACAGGATCGGATCAGATGGTGGCGGATGTCAGTGGACATGTCACTGCTGACATCCGCTGCCCCATAGGGCTGAATGGAGTGTCCGATCAGGTCCACCTGAAAAACTGACAGGCGGACCTGATCGGAAAGCCTGTGTGAAAGGAGCCTAATGTGTTCCTTTCTCTGGCTCAAAAGTGAGACTTCAGGGGTCTGTTTAGACCCCTGATATCTCACCAAAGACCCCTTAACAGCATTGTGAAAAAAATGTAATAATTATTCAATTAAAATTAATTAAAAGTTAAAATAAAAAAAATTGTAAAAAAAAAGTAAAAAATCAGACTAAAATTTCTAATCAAACTAAAAGTCATGCCCAATATGTAGCATAATTTAGCCACAGCCACTGTTTGCCGCGCCACATGTAGCACGTCGCAGGTCACCATCTCACTGGTAGGGGCCCCAGTGCATTACTTTGCCCAGGGGTCCATGATGCTGTTAACGTAGCACTGCTGGGTGATCTATGTAAACTGCAAGGATTTTAACAAACCTTGTTGCAGATTCCTACCTTTTGTTATTCTAAAGAAATAGCTGTTTCTTTGTCTGTGTCCATGTGCAAACTGAATGTGGAGTGTTTTAGAACGATCAATCAGCTGCAACACTTGCAGGGTTCTAATAAGGAAAGTTGCAGGGCCTTTGTATCTTCGTGCAGAGTTCTGGGAAAAACAGTAAGCCAATCACACAAGCAAGAAATGACATTACTGGGAGGGCATTCCATACAGTAGACATGTGCTATGCAAAAAAAAAAATGGTTTCGTTTCTTTAATCTAGTTATTTAGTTTCATTAAATTTGGTTGATTCGTTCAATTTGTATTTGGGACTCGTATTCGGAATTCGTTTCATGTCTTTTTTTTTATTTTTCTTCGAATTTACTGATATTTTGTCTGATTCAAAACCTTCGAATCTATAAATTTTCAATCTGTCGAATCAAAAACTTTTGATTTTTATTTTTCGATTTGAATGTGGCAAAGTGAACAAACAAAAGAATGATTACAATAGCTCTTTAATTTCCCTTTGGCTTAACAAAAACAGCATTATTTAGAATTGGTACTCTAATAACTCACAGTCTTTTATTTCAGCAATATGTGTACAGTTAGAATTCGACTGGAGTTCGACGTAAAATTTGATTCGCATTTCAGTCCAAACTTCTGAAATTCTGACTAATTTCTTTCGTTATTTGGAGCTTTTGGTAAGATTTGTTTATACAGTTCTGTAATTCGGGTATTTGGATATATCCGAATCTCCAAATAATGCAAAATTTGTCCGAATATTAATTTCGGAACGAAATGAACCTTACATGTCTACCGTACAGCATCTGTGTACAGAATGCCTCCCGTTTGTTATATTGCATTGCATTTTGCAAAAATTACAGCGCGTCAGATTGAAAAGGGGAGGTCATTTTTAATAGCATTCAATTATAATATGACTTGTGTCACAATTGTATATGCTATATTATTATTTTTATTATTTGCTACATTTTTTTTCTCACAAAAGTGGAATTATCCTTTAATGTTATTAAAAATGATATTTCTTTTTCAATCTGCAGCTGCAGTAATTTTTCATAACATTCAATGCATACATACAATGCATGCATATAGCAGCCTGGAAGCGTTCTGTGCACTGTTGGTGTACGAAACACCCACAGAAATGTAATTTCCTGCTTGTGCTCACTGATTTTCTGAGATGCCCACACTAAGATATGTCACATTTTAGGCATCCCCTGCAATAGGAATTTCAGCTTTAGTGAGATACTCCCCAATTAATGCAGAAACTGCAACTTTCCTTATTAAAACTTTGAGATTTGCTCAGGTGGTTATAATGAAGGTTGATCTTCTTATGCAGAATCAGTCTGCAAAGGACATGGTGAAACAAACGAACAGAATAAGGTAATAATTTGCAACAAAGTTTGGTAAAATCCTACATTGGTCACCCAAAGGAGAATTTTTTTTTTCTCAACAAATAAGGATCAACACTTCAAATATCCAACAAGTGAGCATATGCAGAACCACAATAAAAATAGTATTTTCTTAAATATACAAACCTGATCATAGATACGAAAATCTGACAAAACTTATACAAAATGTGTATTTTTATTACATACCTTTGTTAAGAATTTCTCAATCTAGGTATTCTATGAAACATAATTAGCGAGAAATTTCTCAAAATGCCATATTTTTCAATAAATGCTGTATATTAATACAGCTGGCAAACCATGCTAGAGAATGAGCAATAAGCATGCTATACAGAACACAAGGAAGGTGAGCACACATTATCTAAGGAGATATTCAGTGGATTTTGTGTACATAGGCATATTACCTCATTGTATATGACCAGATAGGCAGGGGAAATGTGTTTCCAGAGACATCGCCAACTAATTTTAAATATCTCTGCTAAAGATCATTCCTTTTTACTATTCTATCTGCTCTGCAGTAATTTGAAAATAAAAAGATGCTGCCTATATGGCACTTTCCTCCTCTCCATTACACACAGCCACAATTCAACAGCGCTGGTCCTTTCGCCGTGTGTATAAATTGCCTTTCGCTGTAAAATAGGTCGAAGGTATAAAAATCATTTATAGCACAGGCATGCAAAGTTTAACACTGCAGGCACAGCAGACAATATAATCTGGTTTAAATCTTCCGCTGTCATGCTTTATGCTATAAAACCCACTAAGAAAAGGTTAAAAAACAAAAATGGCTGTATTCAAAGCAAAGGATCCCACTCGTGTTTTTATCACAATAACCCACCTTTGTATTTCTTTGTATTTCCCAGGTTCATTTGTCATCATGGTAGTAGTGGTATACGCTTGGTACATTTCCGGCTGCTATTTAAGCTGATTATATTATATTATATTAAATATTATATTACATTATATTATTTTTGTGTGCATGTGTGTATTTTATATAAAATAGCCTGTGTAAGCATAAGCACACTTGCTCTAATACTACTAATACCACCACTACTACTGAACCTTATTATTATTATATTATTATTATACAGGATTTATATAGCGCCAACAGTTTACGCAGCGCTTTACAACTTGAGGGTAGACAGTACAAATACAATACACTAAAATACAGTACGAATCAGAGGGCCCTGCTCGTTAGAGCTTACAATCTAAGAGATAACCTTATTCATCATTATCAAAATAATACACTATCTATCTATCTATCTATCTATCTATCTATCTATCTATCTATCTATCTATCTCATGATATACACTCACCGGCCCCTTTATTAGGTACACCTGTTCAATTGCTTGGTAACACAAATTGCTAATCAACCAATCACATGGCAGCAACTCAATACATTTAGGCATCTGGACGTGGTGAAGATGACTTGCTGAAGTTCAAACCGTCTTTGAACGTGGCATGGTTGTTGATGCCAGACAGGCTGGTCTGAGTATTTCAAAAACTGCTGATCTACTGGGATTTTCACGCACAACCAACTATAGGGTTTACAGAGAATGGTCCAAAAAAGAGAAAATATCCAGTGAGTGGCAGTTGTATGGAGGAAAATGTCTTGTTGGTGTAAGAGGTCAGAGGAGAATGAGCGGACTGATTTGAGATATGAAAAAGGTAACAATAACTCAAATAACCATTCGTTACAACCAAGGTATGCAGAATACAATCTCTGAACGCACAGCACATCGAACCTTGAAGCAGAAGCTGAGCTACAGCAGCAGAAGACCACACCGGGTGCCACTCCTGTCAGCTAAGAACAGGAAACTGAGGCTACAATTCGCACAGACTCACCAAAATTGGAAAATAGAAGATTGGAAAAACGCTGCCTGGTCTGATGAGTCTCGATTTCAGCTGTGACATTCAGATGGTGGGGTCAGAATTTGGTGTAAACAACATGAAAGCATTTATCCATCCTGCCTTGTATCAACGGTTCAGGCTGGTGGTGGTGGTGTAGTGGTGCGGGAGATATTTTCTTGGCACACTTTGGGCCCCTTAGTTCCAATTGAGCATCGTTTAAATGCCACGGCCTACCTGAGTATTGCTGACCATGTCCATCCCTTTATGACTACAGTGTACCCATCTTCTGATGGCTCCTTCCAGCAGGACAATGCACCACGTCACAAAGCTCAAATCATCTCACCACTGGTTTCTTGAACAGGACAATGAGGTCACTGTACTCCAATGGCCTCCACAGTCACCAGATCTCAATCTAATAGAGCACCTTTGGGATGTGGTGGAACGGAAGACTCTCATCATGGATGTGCAGCCGACAAATCTGCAGCAACTGTGTGATGCTATCATGTCACTATGGACCAAATTCTCTGAGGAATGTTTCCAACACCTTGTTGAATCTATGGCATGAAGAATTAAGGCAGTTCTGAAGGCAAAAGGTGGTCCAACCCGGTACTAGCAAGGTGTACCTAATAAAGTGGCTGGTGAGGGTATATGCGTATTTATACATTTATATACATACATATATATTCTGTATATAGACAGTAACTTGCCATATATTTGAAGGCCGTGTATTGTAGATTTATATAGAGAGGAGGAAATCTATGAAAATATTATGCATCACCAGAACGGAAACTCATAGTGGGAGAGATGATTAGTTCTCATGGTATGTGCAGAGAGATTTGTATAAAGACTGCGTGTGCAATGACACATCTTCATATTTTTGGTTGTGAAAATCAAAGGGGTTGCATGCTTACAACTTCCACATTTTTCTGCATTCTGAAGATTAAAATGATGAAATGGTAGTTTAGTAAATAGTTCCTGCAGTGGCATTCATGTAATTATTAATATTGCCTATCTGTGAGTACAGATGTAACACAATATCTAATCGTAGATCTACACCCTCATATTGGTGTTATAAAACACGTGTATTATCTTTAGCATGTGTGGTTTGCGGTGGAGATTCTAGCAGGGGACGGGGGGGTGACATCATGGCTTGACATATTGCCGATATGTCTTCAGAGGACAGCCTTTCCCTTTAGCTTAAATTCTACTTTAAAATATTCCGAAGGCAAATAAGTTTTTAAAATTATATTGAGAGGGTTTTTATCTCTCTGCAATCAATGCAAATAATTTAGAAATAAAAAGGCCAGGACCAGAAAGAGATATTAGTCCATTATCAGATAAAAAAGGTATATCCTTGCATGCCAATCTATTCATTTAAGAGATTTGTCAATTTACAACACTCAGGTATCTATGCTGCCATATGGGGATGTTTACCTTTGAGCATTTTTTTTGAGTGAACACCTGAAGTCTACTAATCTGATAAATGTTGTGCCCATGAAAGCAAACTAATAATTTCCAAACACTCTAAAGTGTAGGCTTAAATGCAATAAAGCTACATACCTATTATTATCATCATGAATGCCACAGCAGCCCTGTCCCCTGGGGGGCCAGGGCCACCAACAGAGGAGTACAGGCAGAACTGTTGTAAGGGGTCCCAGTGTCTCAAAGGGCCCCCAGTGTCTCAAAGGGCCCTTACAGCAAAGACTTTAGCTGTCTTTAACATTGGAGTCTATGGGAGGGAGACATAGAGAGGCCCCCCTGGGCCATAACTGGTCCAGGTTTGGGACCTCCAGCACCTATGGTTTGGCCGTACCGGGTCCTCAAAGTGACCAGTCATTGACCGGCAATTGTCTGGTGAATGTCGGACTTAACATTGGAGTCTATGAGAGGGTGGCACCCAGTTTGGGGACACCGTTCTCATGAACCATAGGCAATAAAAATACTAAACTTAGGTCACATGGAGAGGGCCCCCTGAACCACAACTGGTCCAAGTTTGGGACCTCCAGCACCTATGGTTCGGCACAAGGTCTTATTGCATTGGGTGAGGCTGTGCTGCCTGTGCAATGTTTTTTTAACCCCTTGGATCCCACACTAGCATGCATGGCACACTTCACTTGAATGGGTCATGCTTGGCAGGCTACACCTGGTAAGTGTGACAGGGTGTATAATTCCTACTGGGGCTGCAACATGTGTACATCCCTGGCCAGTGGGCGGATGTGGTGGGATGGCCAGTGGGCGGGCCCTGGGGATTGTTTGTTGGTCAGACGGGGGGGCCCAGGTCCAAAGCTGTGTAAGGGGCCCCAACATTTCTGATAGCTGCCCTGTGGGGGGGCTTTATAATGCAAATCTTGACTTTTGCAGAGAAAGTCAGAGGCTGACCAACTCTCTCCTGCCCTCTGTAGTTCCCTGTTGAACAATAAGGTAGCCATCAACTCCGCGATCCATTATGGTTTTTAGGGGAAGTTATAGGGCTACTGTGGCACCTGTGAGGATAATGAAAAGTGCATGCAAGTGCTTGCAGATTAAGCATTTGATAAAAATTGAAGGTCACCTTAAATGAAAAGCACATGCAGAGCTCAACTGTTCCTGTAAAAGTCCTGTTGGCCTTATTAGACAGCATGGCCACCTATTGTATGAGGCCCCTTTCACAGGGGCGCCTCCGCCTAACGGAATCCACTCGCTCAGCGGGGGATTGCTCTGTTGATCCCCACTGAGCAGGCGGATAACAGGTCCTGTCCGGAGCAAAGCGAACACGGACACAGTACCACTTTCCTCTAAAGGGAAATCGGATGGAAACGGATCCTATCTGATCTGATCGACCAGACAGATGAAAAATAGGACCACCATCTTTCTGGATTTTTTGGGCAGAATCGGATTGGATAGTGGCGGATGTCAGCAAACATGTGTCCACTGACATCCGCTGCTCCATAGGGGAGACTGCAAGGTCCAATCAGATCCACCCGAAAAACTGACAGGTGGACCTGATCAGACAGCCCATGTTGAGGCCCCTTTCACACGATCAGACCGATTGGCCCGCTCGGATCCGCCTGAAAAACGGACAGGCGGATCCGAGCGGGCCACCCATAGACCTCTATGGGCAGGCAGATGTCAGCGGAGATGTGTCCGCCGATACTGGTCTGCCATCCGATCCATCAAGATCCGCTAAAATAGACGTATGGGTGATACGTTCACTATCCGTACAGCGGATCGGATGGGATCGGATAAAAACGGACAGGCGGATCCGTTTTCATCCAATCTGCCCATAGGAAACAGCGGGCTCTGACAGGTCTGTACTTGCACAGAGACGGACCTGTCATCCGCCGGCTCAGCGGGGATCAACGGAGCGATCTCCCGCTGAGCTGGTGGACTCAGCTGAGCAAATCCACCCTGTGTGAAAGGGGCCTTAAGGACCAAATGGAAACCTTGGGAAGTGTAGGGGGGCAAGTCCAAGGTCAATTTATACCAGAAGTTAACATTTGCATGTGTTTGTCATATGCCCAGCTTTAATTGCCCAGGTTTGTTCTAAACTTTAGTAAATTACATTGTAATTAACTTCAATAAATTACATTGTCCCCTGAAAATCATGGATTTTGATTAATGGGTAATAAATAAGGGTATTTTTGAAAGTCTATCTCCAGGGAAAGGAAAAATCAAACAGTACTGTGCAAAAGTTTTAGGCAGGTGTGAAGAAAAGCTGTAAAGTAAGAATGCTTTAAAAAATATAGATTTTAATTGTTTATTTTTATCAATTTACAAAATGCAAAGTGAGCAAAGAAGAAAAATCTAAATCAAATCAATATTTGGTGTGACTACCCTTTGTCTTCAAACCAGCATCAATTCTATCACTTTGTACACTTGCACAGAGTCAGGGATTTTGTAGGATTAAAGTCAGGTGTATGATTAACCGCTTCCGGACCGCCCCACGGACATTTACTGCGGCAAGGCGGCCCAGGTGCGCAAAATCACGTACCCGTACGTGATTTTATGCACGCGGTTTAGGGGGCATGCTCCGGCCGCTCCTGCTGTGATTGGACACAGCGGGAGCCAATCAGCGAGTCCAGTGGCCACGATGGCCGCCTCGACCTGCCGATTGTTCAGAAGAGAGCCGGAGCAGCGGTGTGCCTATGTAAACAAAGCACACCGCTGCTCTGTCAGGGAGGAAAAGAGAGAGATAGTGTTTCAGCTAAGCTGAATCGCAATCTCTCTTTTCCTCCAGCGAATCCACTCCCCCCACAATTAGAAAGCACCTCCCAGGGAACACAGTTAACCCCTTGATTGCCCCTGGTGTTAACCCCTTCCCTGCCAGTGTCATTTATACATTAATCAGTGCATTTTTTTTAGCACTGATCACTGTATTGGTGTGACTGGTCCCCAAAAAGTGTCACTTAGGGTCAGATTTCTCCACCCCAACGTCGCAGTCTTGCTAAAAATCGCAGATTGCCGCCATTACCAGTAAAAAAATTAAATAAATCTATCCCGTAATTTGTAAATGCTATAACTTTTGCGTAAACCAATCAATATACGCTTACTGGGATTTTTTTTTACCAAAACTATGTAGCAGAATACATATTGGCCTAAATTGATGAAGAAATTCGTTTTTTTTACATATTTTTGGATATGTATTATAGCAGAAAGTAAAAAATATAGGTTTTTTTTCAAAATTGTCGCTCTTTTTTTGTTTATAACGCAAAAAATAATAACCGCAGAGGCGATCAATTACCACCAAAAGGAAGCTCTATTTGTGGGAAAAAAGGACATCAATTTTATTTTGGTACAGCGTCGAACGGCGGCGCAATTGTCAGTCAAAGCGACGCAGTGCCGTATCACAAAAAAATTGCCTGGTCAGCAAGTGGGTAAAATATTACTGGGCTGAAGTGGTTAAACAATTATACTAAGCAGGTGCTAATCATCAATTTCATATATAGGTTGAAACACAGTCATTAACTGAAATAGAAACAGCCTCCCAGGCTTAAAACTGGGTGAGGAACAGCCAAACTTTGCTACTAAGCTGGGGTTGTGGAAGACAGTTTCATGTCACAGGACATACACTATGGCAAGACTGAGCACACAAGGTAGTTACACTGCATCACCAAGGTCTCTCCCAGGCAAATATTTCAAAGCAGATTGGGGTTTACATATATGTTCAAGCTTTTTCAAAGAAGCACAAAGAATTGGGTAACGTTGAAGACCATAGCCATTGGTCTGCCAAGGAAACGTATTGTAGCAGAAGAAATACACATCATGCTTACTTCCCTTCAAAATTGAAAGATGTCCAGCAGTGCCATCAGCACAGAACTGGTGGAAGCCAGTGGGACCCTGGTACACCCATCTATTGTCTGGAGAAGCCTGGCCAGAAGTGGTCTTCATGGAAGAATTGAAGCCAAAAAGTCATACCTCAGATGTGGAAACAAGGCTAAGTGACTCAGATACGCACGAAAACAGCAGCAGGTGCTCTGGACTGATGAGTCAAATGTTGAAATATTTGGCTGTAGCAGGAGGCAGTTTGTCTGTGAAGAACTGGAGAGCGGTACAATAATGAGTGTCTGCAAGCAACAGTGAAGCATGGTGGAGGTTCCTTTCAAGTTTAGGACTGTATTTCTACAAATGGAGTTGGAGATCTGGTCAGGGTCAATGGTGTCCTCAATTCTGAGAAATATAGGCAGATACTTATCCATCATGCCATACCATCAGGGAAGGGTGTGTTTAGCCCCAAATTTATTCTGCAACAGCACAATGACCCCAAACATACAGCCAATGTCATTAAGAACTATCTTCAGTGTAAAGAAGAACAAGAAGTCCTGGAAGTGATGCTTTGGCCCCCACAGAGCCCTGATCTCAACATCATTGAGTCTGTCTGGGATTACATCAGTGGTTCTCAACTCCTGTCCTCCGGACCCACTAACAGGCCAGGTTTTAAGCATTACCTTGGGGAGATGCAGACTAGAAAACTGCAATCACTGAGCAGCAAATTATATCACCAGTGATGTATTTCAGTTATCTTGCAAACCTGGCCTGTTAGTGGGTCCTGAGGACAGGAGTTGAGAACCACTGGATTACATGAAGAGACTGAAGGATTTGAGGCAGCCTACAACCACAGAAGATCCGTGGTTAGTTTTCCATGATGTTTGGAATAACTTACCTGTCAAGTTCCTTAAAAAACTGTGTGCAAGTCTACCTAGAAGAACTGATGCTGGTTTGAAGGCAAAGGGTGCACACATCAAATATTGATATGATTTGGATTTCCCCTTTGTTCATTTACTTTTCATTTTGTTAAATGATAAAGATAAACTATTAACACTTCTATTTCTAATAAGCATCCATAATTTACAGCATTTATTTACACCTGCCTAAAACTTTTATAATATATATAAGAAGGCCAGCATGGTGGTCTGAATTTAAGGGAGGAGCCCGTAGGGTATTTAACCACTTCAGCCCCGGAAGGATTTCCAGCTTTAGGACCGGAGCCCTTTTTGCGATTCGGCACTGCGTCGCTTTAACTGAAAATTGCGCGGTCGTGCGACGTTGTACCCAAATGAAATTTGAGTCCTTTTTTTCCCACAAATAGAGCTTTCTTTTGGTGGTATTTGATCACCGCTGCGTCATTTCTGATCGCCACTATAAACAAAAGAAGAGCGACAATTTTGCAAAAAAACCCAAATTTCTTACTTTTTGCTAAAATACAAATCCAAAAAAAAAAATATAAAAAAACATTTTTTTCATCGGTTTTGGCCGATTTATATTCTTCCTCATATAAAAAGATAAAAAAGAAGAAAAATCGCAATCGGCGTTTATTGATTGGTTTGCGCAAAAGTGGTAGCGTTTACGGATAATGAGAATTCATTTCTGGGGTTTTTATTTTTTTTAAATTTTTTTACTAGTAATGGCGGCGAGCTGCGATTTATAGCGGTACTGCGATATTTCAGCGGACATGTCGGAACATTTTGACACTTTTTTGGGACCATTGGCATATATACAGCGATCAGTGCTATAAAAATGCACTGATTACTGTGTAAATGTCATTGGCAGTGAAGGGGTTAACCTGCAGGGGGCGCTCTAAGGGTTAACTATGTTCCCTGGGCGTGTTCTAACTGTATGGGGACTGCCCTAGCAGGGGAAGGGAAGTGGTCACAGCCTCCATGTACAGGAAGGGTGTGATCACAGCCCTTCCCCCCTCACAGAACGGAGGTCCGTGTTTACTTACACGCACCTCCGTTCTTTCACTCCGGGGGGGGGCATTGCGGGTGGCCGGTGGAGATCGACTCCGCCGCACCCGCTCCCTGGCCCTCCCTGAACACAGTGAGCGTGCGGGCGCGCCTCCGGCGGCGCGCGCACGCTCACTAGGCTCGATCCCACAGCCGCCGTCATATGACGGCGATTTGCGCTAAGCAGCCACTCTGTTGCCGTCAAATGCCGATCAGCGGTCGGCAAGCGATTAAGCAGGTCACTCACCTGTGGTCTCGGTTCCGGTGCACGATACCCTTCCTCCCATTCCCCTTTTTCAGGGCACTTCTCAGCACTTTTCTCTCCACAATCATCCATTACGTATCTTGGGTATGCCCCCTTTTCTTGGCATACTGACCAGACCACCAAGGCACACCTCAGGTCTATGTTATGTTGTAAGTCTTGTCTCGTGTTCCATATACGTTTTGGTCGTAGGGCCACGACCATAAATATATATATATGTATATGTGTAAATTCAATCCCTAAGATCATGTTAATATAATTATTAAAATGATTATATTAAAAGTAGTTATACCTGGTAATATTGCCATGGCCACCCATATTCAGGCGCTTCCTGTTATAGGATGACAACGTTCTGTTTCTGTTGCCCAGTTGTGTCTGTATTATCATCCTAATACCCAGACTTCCGAAGGACACTACAGGTGAGGTGACCATTCCGGATTTGATTTTTCTCAGAGACGGGCTTCCACAAAATACGTTGAATTTGCTGTCTTTATGATGATACAAATTATTGTTCACAGGCTGCAACATTTCCACAACAGTTTCGTCATACAAATCTCTGGGTATTATTTTAGAGCAAATGTATCAAGAGTAATTTTCCTCCATTCATAGTTGTAACCACACCTTCTGCTCACGCTCGCTCTGACACAGCTTAATAGGGGAATTCCAAGAAGCACACCGATAGTCATCTAATGAAGAGTGGGACGATTTCAATAGTCAATACTCACAATAAGAATTAATTCCTTTGAGTATGATTAGTTGAGAATGAGGAATTGAGAGTATCTGTCATGTAGATAAAGCTCTTAGTGGGTCAAATGAATCACAATTAACAATAGCATCTAAAATGAAGTGCTTCACATATTAAAGAAAGGTAATTTAATATATAAAACACTTATTCAGAAAAAGTTATAGAACTTAAACCGTTGAAGGACATCAATAAATGTTTGCAATGGCTGAACATAAAAACAGGCAATTTTCCTGATTATTTACTGTGACGAAAAGTAAAATATATAATGGATGTTGCAGATAATGCATTCTTCAAAAAAGCACACTGTGAGAAAAAAAACACGAATTCAGATGTTGGCTAGTTTTTAGCAGGCTCACATTTTATAAATGCACTACAAAGATGTAGCTAGAATTATTCTATAGGTTCTCCAATACAAAGGTGACTTCCTATATGGGAATTCTATTGAATTCAAGCGGGATTATAAAAATCACTCATGTTACCCTTGGCACAATTGAACCATTGCTTTTCAAAAGGCTCTACTCAATTTCTATATATTTCTTCATCTTCCATGTTTATATTTGTGAATACTAAAAGCAGAATATCCTTTTCGAAGCAGGGTATTTTTTATATGGAGCTTCAACACTCTACAAAGTGCAGTAATTGCATATTACATACAACTCTTTCAACACCTGTCCTGCTTTGGTGTTGTCCCGTCTGCCTTTGTTCCTTATGCCCCGTACACACAATCCGAAAATCGGACGACAGATAGTCCGTTTTTTTTTGCATGCTAATCTCAGATCGAATCGGATGAGTGTACTAAAGTCACAAAATATACAAATATTCTCATACGACAGAATAAAATATCGGAAGTGATGTAATGTGTTGTAGGGTATTTGTATTGCATTGTCGGACGACAACTGTACTGATTAAACGAAAATCGTACGATCGGGCACCATGCAATCAAAATTTTCATGCTTGTCCTATCAAATATTATCTGATGAACTGTCATGATCGGCTCTCGTAAGCTGTGTACTAACGATCCGATTATCGTACGATCGCATCGTATGCGGTATTTTTCATCCGATTTTCGGATCGTGTGTACGGGCCATTAAGCCCCATACACACGATCAATATCGTACAAAAAAATACCACTTTCGAAGCTAATAATCTGATTGTTAGTACACAGATTTTGTCCAAAATATTCAAGGGACAAACACAAAAAATTTCTTGTACGATTTTTGTTTAATCGTTTTCATTCAAAAATACAATAGAAATATAATACATGATTTCCAAATGTTTATTCTGTTGTACAAGAATTTTCATGCTTTAACCACCTCCGGACCGCCTTGTGTACATTTATTGCTACAGAGTGTATATAAACGGTGATTCGCACAGTCACAGCTAGCAGGCGGGGGCGCCCCATCGGCAGCGCACTCTCATGTCCGCCGCACGCTCCCTGAGTGGGGCCGCGGATGAGGCAGACTCGATGTTCGCTGGCGACCCGCGATCGCCTAATACAGAGAAAGAACGGGGAACCGCCGATGTAAACACGGCGGTTCCCAATTCTGTTACGCGGCATGCCAGTGATCTACTGATCCCTGGCATCGGGATCAGTTAGATCTGTCATGCCCCTGCCAGCCCAGCCCCCACACAGTTAGAACACAGTGAGGGAACACATTTAACCCCTTGATTGCCTCATGCCGATGCCAGCCCAGCCCCCACACAGTTAGAACACAGTGAGGGAACACATTTAACCCCTTGATTGCCCCCTGCAGGCTAACCCCTTCCCTGCCAGTGACATTTATACAGTAAACAGTGGCTATTTTTACATCTGATCGCTGTATAAATGTCAATGGTCCCAAAAAAGTGTCAAAAGTGTCCGATCTGTCTGCTGCAATATCGCACACCCGATAAAAATCGCAGATCGCTGCCATTACCAGTAAAAAAAAAAACAAAAAAAAGCTATAAATCAATTCTCATAACTTTTGCGCAAACCAATTAATAAACGCTTATTGCGATTTTTTTTTTACCAAAAATATGTAGAATAATACATTTTGTAAAAGGTTTTCTAAACTGATGAATAAATTTGTTTTTTTATATATATTTTTTTGGATATGTATTATAGCAAAAAGTAAAAAATATTGTTTTTATTTTTCAAAATTGTCACTCTTTTTTTTTTATAGTGCAAAAAATAAAAACCGCAGAGGTGATCAGATACCATCAAAAGAAAGCTATATTTGTGGGAAAAAAGGACGTCAATTTTGTTTGGGTACAACGTCGCGCGACTGCGCAATTGTCAGTTAAAGCGACGCCGTGCCGAATCGCAAAAAGTACTCTGGTCAGGAAGGGGGAAAATCCTTCCAGGGCTGAAGTGGTTAGTAATCTCATTGTGGGTACTAGGCTTTAGACAGGAGTGTCTTCTGTTGTTCAGCCTAATATTGAAGCGTGGATTGTTTTCAGCATTGAATGATTGCTGGTGTCAGTTTGGCAGTAGTAGTATCATCTTGTAGAGGATGGTGTGGGGAAAAAAAAACAAAATACATCTAGTGAGTGCCAGTTCTGTTGGCAAAATCTCAATCTTAAAGCATATCTAAACCCAACAACACAAAAATTGTTATATTGCAGCTTACCAGCCCTTTGATGTGATGACTGCATAGGTTTCCTTTTATTCAGGCTTTTTTTTAAATATATTTTTACCGGGTAATCTTGTGAATAATACACTTCCTGTCCTGGGGTGGCTACGTTCACTTACTCCACTATATCTATGGAAGGAGTGATGGTTGTCATGCTAGGACAGGACTACAAAAACATCTTTCTCTATTCATTTTCATTACATGGGATTGGGGTCATTGGTAGTTTACAGAAGATAGTGTGGAAGAAAGATAACATTGTTTGATATACACAGTGGCTAAGTGGTTAGTGCTATTGCATAGCAGCACTAGGGTCGTCAGTTTGAATCCCAACCACTGGAGTTTGCATGTTCTCCATGTGCCTGCATGGGTTTCCTCCCACACCCCAAAGACATGCTGGTAGGTTGATTGGCTCCTTTCTAAATTGGCCCTAGTGTGTGTATGTATGTGAGTTAGGGACTTTAGATTGTCAGCAGATTGAGGGCAGGGACTGATGTGAATGAGCAATATATATGTAAAGTGCTGTGTAAATTGACTGCGCTATATACTGTAAGTACCTGTAATAAATAAATTAAATAAATACGTCAAGTCAGCTCACAGAAAGTGACAAGGACACTACATTTTTGGCAAGATCAAAGCTGCAATATGTACATTTTTCATTTTTGGATTTAGATCTCCTTTAATGAGCAAGGTCAGAGAAAAATGGTCAGGGTTGATCAAGTACCAGAAAATCCACAAGTGCTCAAAAAAACCCTTTTTACAAAAGTGTTGTGCAGAAGTGCATCTCTGAATGAACAGCATGTAAACCTTGAAAAGGACGAGCTATGACATCAGAAGACCATGCTGGCTTCCAGCTAAGAACAGGAAACCGAGACTGTAATGGACGCATGATCACCAAACCTTGACTACTGAAAACAGGAAAAACATTGTTTGGCCCAACATATGTCTGTACGTCAAATTTATGCTATGACATGCAGTTGCTAGAGTAAGAATTTAGCATATGTAGAGCACATCCATTGATTTATCCTGTATTGTGCCAACAGATCGGGCTGGTGGTGGTGTGATGTTGGCGCTAACCAGTCAATATGGACCAAAATTGCCAATGAAAGATGACAGTAATTTGTTGAATTATTGGCACAGAGAATTCAGGCTGTCCTGAAAAAAGGCTACTTGGTATTAGATAAGTGTACCTAAGAAACTGGCCAGTGAGAGAACATTGAAAAGTTTTTGTTAGCCATACAGTGATGGTTAGAAAGAAGTAAAAAATCCATATTTCTATAGCTGGATTAGAAACTCAAAGGTTGGATTAATGCCATTCCGCTACAGCATGGTACCTTACTTGATGCATTTAATACCATTCATTTTAATTGGCACCCAAAAGTATTTCCACAACTCGCCTGTGTTGCAGGGTTTAATTACAGCTCCCTTTGGGTCACTCAGTTGAAAGCACTCTTGTTCAACTTTCCTTTAGAATTACCAAAACCATATAATACAAGGTCAAACCTAAACTTGTTCAATTAGAATGCAATCAGGCAGGCCCTTGCACCACATAGTTGAAGGTAAATATAAAGGAAATTGAATAAGAAAATTGTATAGTGTATGGCCAGCCTTAATCCGTAGGCTTCAATATTGAGTTGGCCCACCCTTTGCAGCTATAACAGCTTCAACTCTTGTGGGAAGGCTGTCCACAAGGTTTAGGAGTGTGTCTATGGGAATGTTTGACCATTCTTCCCGAAGTGCATTCGTGAGATCAGGCACTGATGTGTTCTTTTAGGTTGAGGTCAGGACTCTGTGCAGACCAGTCAAGTTCCTCCACCCCAAACTCACTCATCCATGTCTTTATGGACTTTGTTTGTGCCCTGGTGCGCAGTCATGTTGGAACAGGAAGGGCCATCTCCAAACTGTTCCCACAAAGTTGGGAGCATGAAATTGTCCAAAATCTCTTGGTATGCTGACACCTTAAGAGTTCCCTTCACTGGAACTAAGGGGCCAAGCCCAGGCCCTGAAAAACAACCCCACACCATAATGCCCCCTCCAACAAATGACTTAGACCAGTGCACAAAGCAAGGTCCATAAAGACATGGATGAGTGAGTTTGAGGTGGAAGAACTTGACTGGCCTGCACAGAGTCCTGACCTCACCCGATAGAACACCTTTTGATGAATTAGAGCAGAGCCTTCTTGTCCAACATCAGTGCCTGACCTCACAAATGTGCTTCTGGAAGAATGGTCAAACATTCCCATAGACACACCCCTAAACCTTGTGGACAGCCTTTTCAGAAGAGTTGAAGCTGTTATAGCTCAAGGGCCATCCCCAAACTGTTCCCACAAAGTTGGGAGCATGAAATTGTCCAAAATGTCTTAGTATGCTGACGCCTTAAAGTGGTTGTCAACGCGTGACAACCACTTTAACCTACAGGTAAGCCTATGATAAGGCTTACCTGTAGGTGCCCTGCATATCTCCCAAACCTGCACGGTTCAGGAGATATGCAGTGTACTAGCATTGCCAACATCATTTCGGCACATGCGCAGTGAAGAAACGGCCTCCGTGCCATTTCTCCACTGACACTGTGCCGTGACTAGCGGCTCCTGCGCGCATGTGCAGGAATGACATCACGCGACTCCGGCCAGTCACAGAGCCGGAGTCATGGCCCCAGAAGGAAGAGGGGCTGAAGATGGATGCCGCCAGCACATGGGACAGCGCTGGACGTCGCAGGCTTCGTTTGCAGGTAAGTGGCACATAATGGGCTACATTGCGATGCATAGTAGCCCATTATGCATCTACTTTGCAGGGTAATGTAGAGGAAGCAAACCCCCATATGGGCTTACTTCTTCTTTAAGAGTTCCCTTCACTGGAACTAAGGGGCCAAGCCAAACCCCTGAAAAACAACCCCACACCATTATCCCCCCTCCACCAAATGATTTGGAGGGGTGGCCCAATACTTTTGGCAATATAGTGTGGATGAGCGAGTTTGGGGTTAAAGCGTTTATAGCTGCAAAGGGTGGGCCAATTCAATATTGACTAAGACTGGGATGTCATTAACCACTTGCTGACCGTCAACCGCAGGTCGACGGCGACAAGATGGCTCGATATCGCAAAACGCCGTCACACAACGGCGGCTGCGAGATCGTGCACTGTGAGCACGCGCGCCGCCGGAGGCGCGCTCGCTGTGTTCGGGGGGGCCAGGCAGCGGGTGCGGCGGACTCGATCTCCGCTGGCTACCCGCGATGTCCCCCCGCAGTGAAAGAACGGCGGTCCGTGTAAATAAACACGGATCTCCGTTCTGTGAGAGGGGGAAGGGCTGTGATCACAGCCTTCCTCTATATGGAAGCTGTGATCGCTCCCCTTCCCGTGCTAGGGCAGCCCACACACAGTTAGAACATGCCCAGGGAACACAGTGAACCCTTAGAGCGCCCCCCTCCAGGTTAACCCCTTCACTGCCAATGACATTTACACAGTAATCAGTGCATTTTTATAGCACTGATCGCTGTATGAATGCCAGTGGTCCCAAAAATGTGTCAAAATGGTCCGATATGTCCGCTGCAATATCGCAGTACTGCTTAAAATCGCAGATCGCCGCCATTACTAGTAAAAAATAAATAAAAACCCCAGAAATGAATTCTCATCATCTGTAAACGCTGCCACTTTTGCGCAAACCAATTAATAAACGCCGATTGTGATTTTTTTTATCACAAATATGAGGAAGAATATAAATCGGCCAAAACCGATGAAAAAAAATGTTTTTTTTTATAATTTTTTTTTGGATTTGTATTTTAGCAAAAAGTAAGAAATTTGTTTTTTTTTGCAAAATTGTCGCTCTTCTTTTGTTTATAGCGGTGATCAGAAATGACGCAGCGGTGATCAAATACCACCAAAAGAAAGCTCTGTTTGTGGGAAAAAAAGAACGCAAATTTCGTTTGGGCACAACGTCGCACGACCACGCAATTGTCAGTTAAAGCGACGCAGTGCCGAATTGCAAAAAGTGCTCTGGTCTTAAAGTGTGAAATCCTTCCGGGGCTGAAGTGGTTAAAGTTCATGTGCGTGTAAAGGCAGGCATCCCAATACTTTTGACAATGTAGTGTACTTATAGAGAGCAAAATATCTCTATTTTCCCTTTCTTTCCATGGATTGTCTGTATATTTATATACAGTATTTGGATTTAAAGAATTTTTTTTTAACCGTCCATGATCAATTATTTATATAAAAAAAAAAATAGTGCACAAGTATTATGCGTTCCCAGAAGCCATCTATGATTCCTTGTCACTATGAGTTAACACCTCATTATCTGTCTCTTCAACTGAGTGAACACAGTGGAGCTGTGATATAGGGCAGGAAGCGACAGTGTCCTCACCCTACCGACTTGTGTCTAATCTCCATCCCCCTTTACACAGAAAGGTGATGTAACAGAAATATGGGAAGGAAGAGCACGTTTTAAATTCCCCCATTACTGTTACATAATCTGCTTCACTTGAGCATCTGGCTGCACTGAACCTGTGCCTCTCTATAGATTTCCGTGATCTGCACAACAGCAGCCATTTCACATCCATGGACCTGTTAAGGAAAAAAAAAAAAAAAAACACTGAACAAAGGTTTCTTTCTAGATTTCGACAATAAATGGGACATCTGGCTACATACAGAATTGGACACGGCACAAACTGAACCAAAAAAAAATCATGGCAGGCTCTTTGACACAAAAAAATACCCTTCGCTGTAATAAGTAGCAACCCTGACATTTTCAAAGCAAGGTATATTTTGTAAAAGAAAGGATCGTTTTCAGCACAGAGGTCCCTGGCACAGGAAAGGTGAGCATGCAAATAAGGGGTTATACTTACTGAATGTGAATCTCTGCTTTGCCCACACAATGCAAAAAACATCAGGTCCACTTTAACTTAGCCCTCCCCAGTAGCATATGATTAGCTATTTTTAAGGCCTCATTCACAGGGGTGTACTTAAAGCATTACTAAACCCACAACAGTAAAATCAGTCTGTATATGCAGTAAAGCATGCTTGTTATACTCACTTTGGAACCCATAGGTGTGTGCAGCCTATTGCATTAATCTGTGCACCACAAGATATAAGTGTCAGTAGTTTATACAATTTTGTTTTTTTATTATTTTTTACATGATTATATTTTATTATTTTTTTCCCATTTTTTTAGGAGCACTGCTGGGGGGGCTTTGGCGAAATATCAGGGGTCTAAACAGACCCCTGATGTCTCACTTTTGAGATAGAGAAAGAGACTGAGGACAGAGATTCCCCAGTCCTTTCTCTGCAGCCAGGCAGCAGGGGGAATCTGCACAGTACAGGGTGATTAGGGTGTGCCACCCTATGTGCGTACGCCTATGGTGGAACCTAAAGGGTTCATCCCCCGCATTGTGTAAAAAGGCTGTCTTTCCTGATCCTCCCCTTCTTTCGCTGTCCCCTAACCATCTCCTGATAGTACAGAGCCTTTGGAGTCACTCTGCACATGCCCAGTTTGGTGTGTTTTGCTAGAGAGGTTTTTTTTTTCATGTGATCAGCACAGGACCAATCAGCACTGTCCAGACAGAGATCCAAGGGTCCTTCAGCCTCATAGGACAGTCAGAGTAGAATGAAAACTCCTCCTACAAGCTTTAACCAGACACTGCTATATACTGCTGATGAGAAAAGGTATTTAGCAGTTCATATTTACTAAAATAATTGCATTTCCATGTTCTGTGTATTGTGGGAGACCAGATATAGTGAATGCAGGGTCCTGGGTTTAGTAACACTTTAAGTGTACACCCATGCGAGGGCTGTGTTTGCCTACAAGGAGATGTACAGGTGTTTTGTACACCCCTGTGCAGGGAGTCCCATTCATGTCAATTGGGATGCAGTGGCTGCATGGACACAGATGCTGCTCCAAATTTGCCATCAGTGCAGGTGCCGGTGCGGGTCCCTGAACTCACACTGCATTCGGGGGCCTACACCCACACCCACATGGCTGTCCAATTGGGAGCAGTGGCTGTGTCCTGAGGCCTATCTCTCTCACCTCTCCAATCCGTTATCAGGAGTAAAGGAAACTCTAGTCTGAAACCAGACACACAGGTATAGTTGATTCTTGTTCCATCCACGCTCAACAGCAATGATGGACGTATCATCCCTGCCGACTATTGCATTCTGACAGCTGGCCCCAGCGGCTGTCAAAATACTCACACAGGGACAACAATTTCCCACCCAGCTCCTTGAACAATTAACTTTTGATGAGCTTCCCCTTTTGTTGAGACAGAGGTTCCCACAGCTTGAATTTCTGCCAAATTGCCAAAATTTCAGCTGTGTATGGCAACCTTAAAGTGATTGTAAAGCCTAAACATTTTTTACCTATTTGCATTCCTTGTGATAAGGTAAAAAATGTTTAGGTGTCAGCATCGCCCCCTCTTAATTACTTGAGCCCTCATTTGATCCAGTGCTGTGCACGTCTGCAGGTCTTCTCTGCCCTCACTTCTGGGTCTCGCTGGCTTTGCTGGGGCACCGGGAGCCATTGGCTCCCACTGCTGTCAATCAAAGCCAGTGACGAGGGATTGGGGGACGGGGCCAAGTCCCGCTGTCTGTGTCAATAGACGCAGCAGCAGGGCTCAGGTGCGAGCACGCATGAGTGCCCCCATGGGCAGCGGCTTCCCATGGGGGCACTGGACAGAGGGGAGGGGCCAGGAGCATCGGCAGGGGACCTGAATAGAGGAGGTTCGTGGGCGTTCTGTGCAATTCCATTGTACAGAGCAGGTAAGCATAGACATGTTTGTTATTTTCTTTTTTTTTTTTTATGTTACCTTTACAATCACTTTAAATTGTAAGTTGTGTCTTTGGGGCCTTATACAGTTGTGTGTCCTACGATAGTCTCAGTGATTAGTGTCTCCCCTCCCCCCTCCATCTATTTCCCCATATCTATTAGATTGTAAGCTCTTCTGAGTAGGGCCCTCTTAATCCTTTTGTATTCTATTGTATTGTACCTGTATTGTCACCCTTTTATATGTAAAGCGCTGTGTAAATTGTTGGCGCTGTATAAATCCTGTATAATAATAATAATATCATGCCCTTGTTCCTGCCCTCCATCATACATAGCTGTATTCCTGGCTACCGATAAGAAATGATTACTCTGTCCCATTTTTGCTCAGGACTACGTTTTTTGTTTATTTCTTGAGGATGATGGACAGTACATTTAACCCTTTGATGTTAACCTGAGACCATTTTCTGCCTATTGTATGCTTTTTTCTTCGGATGTTGGATTATACAGATTCTTGTTGTTCTTACCTTATTTGCCTATGTTTTGCTATGATGACAACCTGAGAATCAGCTATATTCCAATGTTATTTCTGTTATCAGATCTTTTCAATAAAAATATTGAAATAAATTATGAGTTGTGCAGCTTTCACAGGGCTATGGATTGCAATTGCTGTTACATGAAGTAAGTCACATACTTCTCCGTACCTGGAAGTACTGGGTAAGGTGGGTATTGGAAGCTGAACTCCAATAATTAACTTTTTTTTTTAAACTTATATTGCTCCAGCATCTAATTCTTCATATCTCACTTCCAGAGGGCAGCTGAGGATGCAGAATATCACTGTGGTAGCCGCACTACACACAGTCAGCACTGGTCTATTCTGGGTGCTGCCCGAGCACTTGCCACCTCCGCCATTCAGGTACTGTCTTGTATTTTTTTAATGCATACAACGTATTCTCTGATTGAACGAGATGGAGATCATAACAGTATTGGTCCCTCCTCTCTGCATTTTCCAATTACAGGAATGACAAGAGGCGTCAATCAGTGTCTCTGCCTCACACAGACCCCACCATACTAAAAAAGGACATGGCTAGGAAGAAGTGGACTGTTTAATACTGGAGAGACTAATGCAAATCAGTTCTTATATACACTTTAAAGGCGAATGCAAGTTATAGTACTATGCAAATATTTTAGGCACTTGTGGAAAAATGCTGTCAAATAGGACACTTTAAAAAATGAAACAAATGTTTTGTTTTTTTTTCATTAATTTAAAACCTACAAAGTCCATAAACAAAAAAAACAAAATCAAATCAATTTTTGGCATGTCCACCATCAAAGCTCCCCAATACACTTGCACACAGATTTTTAATGGAAATTGGCTGGTAGGTTGTACATTTTCATTTAATTTATTTCTGTTGTATTACAGGAATGTATATGCTTTAAGTTCAAATCAGCACCTGCCTTCAAGGAGCTTACAATCTAAGGTTCATATCTCATATACAATACATACACACACATACTAGGGCCAATTTATATAGGAGCCAATTAACCTATCAGCATGTCTTTGGAGTGTGGCAAGAAACCAGAGTACCCAGGAGAAAACCCATGTAAGCACAGGGAGAACATGCAAACTCCATGCAGATAGGTTGTTCCAATTCCAACATTTAGATCACAGGTGTCAAACTGGCGGCCCTCCGGCCGCCAGTTTGACACCCCTGATTTAGATAAACACATTCCATCTGTGGATTTAGGTATATATATAGTGCCTCCAAAGTGTAGGCGTTTTTTGTGAGGTCTTTTTGCTAAAAGAGGCAAAATTTAGTCAGGCCTGACTGTAGGTGCAAGGCCTGAATGTTGTGATCTGGGCTGGGGAGTGGCTCATGGAGTGGCTGGAGATGGAAGGAAGGAACACTCCTTGGAGTTTCCTCCCCTTTGAGCAGAGAAGGCTCTGGAAAGGGTGATGGATGAGGAGGTGTCACTTCCTGATGTATGACAAGGAGCCCTGACCAATCTACAGTCCTTAAATACAGCAGTCTGCCAGCAGGGGGGAGGAGAAGTCGGGTGGAAGTGTGGAAGATGTAGCAGAGGTGCTGTGGAGGCCTCTACCCAGGAGGGAGCCCCCAGTCTGGAAGGGGTGACCTTGAGGCCTGTAGACTGGAGTGCAGCCAGGAGTGGAGTTGATTCCTGGAGCAGTACAAGGGAGTAGGAGAACACTTTAAAAGTATCCACTGGAGTCGGTGAGTGACAGACCCTGGGAGCTGGAGGAAAGGCTAGAGCAGGCTGGGAGAGGAATAGTGGACAGTCTGTGGAGGTCTCGGGAGCCAGTCAGGGGAAGGAGTGTCACTGAAAGGAAAGCAGGTCGGTGTGACCTGGAAGAGGGAGGCACTGGAAGTTGTAGTCCACACCAACGTATTAAGCTACACTTTGAGGGGTCTTTGACCCTGGCCTGTAATAGGTGGTCCGGAGATCCTGCTGACAGAGTGCAGGCCTCACCATTTGCTAGCTGTGGTGAAGAGAGAGGAATGGAGTGAGCCTGATAAATTTCCCTTCAGGTCAGGAAAGCGAAGTGCTGGAGAGAAGTGAAGGAGCAATAGTCTGCAAGAGAAGTGCTGGAGGAAGTAGAGTGCATATACGGTTGTGTATATAGATGGTTCCGTAACCAATTCTTTGGGCATCTCACAGTCACCCCTTTTCCTATCCAAGTTAATTCCCTAAATAAAACAAACAAAACAAGAGCTGGCCTGTTCAGTGACTTCGGATGTGTGGGATATGGTGGGATTGAGGGCAGCTATAAGGTGAACCACAACTACCAGCCAGTCCAAAGGGAGCATATGGCTACATACATACATATATATATATATATATATATATATATATATTACACATTCTGTCCCCTCAAAATAACTTAACACACAGCCATTAATGTCTAAACCACTGGCAACAAAAGTGAGTACACCCCTAAGTGAAAATGTCCAAATTGGGCCTAAAGTGTTAATATTTTGTGTGGCCACCATTATTTTCCAGCACTGCCCTTACCCTCTTAGGCATGGAGTTCACCAGAGTTTCACAGGTTGCCACTGGAGTCCTCTTCCGCTCCTCCATGACGACATCACAGAGCTGGTGGATTTTAGAGACCTTGGGCTCCTTCACCTTCCATTTGAAGATGCCCCACAGATGTTCAATAGGATTTAGGTATGAAGACATGCTTGGCCAGTCCATCACCTTTACCCTCAGCTTCTTTAGCAAGACAGTGGTAGTCTTAGATGTGTGTTTGGGGTCATTATGTTGGAATACTGCCCTGTGGCCCAGTCTCTGAAGGGAGGGACTCATGCTCTGCTTCAATATATGTTGTACATGTTCAGTTGCATGTTGGCATTCATGGTTCCCTCAATGAACTGTAGCTCCCCAGTGCCGGCAGCACTCGTGCATCATCCTTATAAGAGGCTTCCTTCTGGAACGACAGCCATGCAGACCAATCTGATGCAGTGTGCGGCGTATGGTCTGAGCCCTGATTGGCTGACCCCCCACTCTTTCAACCTCTGCAGCAATGATGGCAGCACTCATACGTCTATTTCCCAAAGACAACCCCTGGATATGACGCTGAGCACGTGCACTCAGCGTCTTTGGTTGACCATGGCGAGGCCTGTTCTGAGTGGAACATGTCCTGTAAAACCGCTGTATGGTCTTGGCAACCATGCTGCAGCTCAGTTTCAGGGTCTTGGCAATCTTCTTATAGCCTAGGCCATCTTTATGTAGAGCAACAATTATTTTTTTCAGATCCTCAGAGAGTTCTTTGCTATGAGGTGCCATGCTGAACTTCCAGTGACCAAAATTAACACACCTGCTCCCCATTCACACCTGAGACCTAGTAACACTAATGAGTCACATGACACTGCACAGAAAAAATGGCTAATTGTACCCAATTTGGACATTTTCACTTAGGGGTGTACTCACTTTTATTGCCAGTGGTTTAGACATTAATGGCTGTGTGTTGAGTTATTTTGAGGGGACAGCAAATTTACACTGTTATACAAGATGTACATTGTAGCAAAGTGTCATTTCTTCAGTGTTGTCCCATAAAAAGATAGAATAAAATATTCATAAAAATGTGAGGGGTGTACTCACTTTTGTGAAATAATGTATATACAGTCTTTTTTACATTACATTTTGCATTTTAACATTTATATTTTTAAGATAATTGAATGATTGAACAGTACTCATGAACTTCCTGGACTGGGGAACAGTATTTGGATACATGCAGTTAATTTGCAATGATATCGTTTCCTCAGTACTGTGTGTTTGATCCAAAGAAATCATCCAGACGTCTGCTCCAAATGCCTGTGGGTAGCCTTAGGGCCCATTCACACTAGGAACTGCATGTGAATGGCACAGTATCACGCTGTGTATTCCTGTGCGATTCACATGCAGTTCTGTATAGTGCGATTTCAGTCCATTCGATCAGATGCGGACAAACGTTGACTTTCTCTTTTCAGCTACCCCTATACAGTCTAATATTTTGTGACGCTTTGAAGTGCTTTTTGGAATCTGGCCAAAGAATTTACATGGAACTAATAGGATTAATTCACTCAATTTTCAGTTTTTTTCCCCAGTTGCATTGTGTGTTAGATTGCATTATTTACTGATTGGGTTTAATTTTTGCTTGGAATTGCCCTTTCTAATGACTCTTTCCTTTGACAATTTCAGGCAAAGTCAAAAGGTCACTTAAAGCGGAGTTCCACCCTGTTAAAAGTCAGCAGCTACCAAAAGGGTAGCTGCTGACTTTTAACAATCGGCCACTCACCTGTCCCTCGTTCCAGCGATGCGGTCGCCCGAGGGCTCGCTCATCTCCCCCTCCCCTCGGCGGCGCTGGCATCACAAGTGTGGGCACCCGGCTTTGGCTTCAAAGCCGGGCGCTCACTGCACATGTGCGAGTCGTGCTGCGGCTTATGAATGGCTCGGCTTATCTTCTGGGACCTCTGACGTGTCCCAGAAGATCGCCGAGAGGGGGAAGGTGAAGTTCCTTCCGGCTACTCGGTGGCAGGAGAGGAAGTGGACCGTGGACCCTGTGAAAACATGCCAATTATGGCACGTCAGGGGGTCACATCCTCTTAAAGCGGAAGTTCCACTTTTGGGTGGAACTCCGCTTTAACTCACACCCACTTCAGAATTATATATATTTACCTATCCTTTGCTTCCCCTGCCACTCTTTTCAGCTGCCAAGAGGCAACTAGAGGGCCACTAAAATGCAAACCCAGTACTTCAGACATACTTGGATTCTGTGCTCCCCCTCCATCAAATAATGCTCTTTGGCTGTGGATTTCTGGCACAATTAAAGCAGTGAAAGCATTTCATTATGGGATGGAAGTTGGTCTTTCTTTCCTGGTTCATAATTATGAGGAGACAGAAATGTTTGCCCATGGCCCTGGTAAAAACATTAGGACACTATGGGGTTGATTTACTAAAGGCACATAGGCTATTCTCTTTGCAAGCAAATTTTCACTTAGCATAATGATTGTGGTTAAATTTTGCTTGCACATGATTGGATCATGGAAGTCAGCACAGCTTCACCTCATTCCCCAAGCCAGGAATCTCCAAGCTTTTTAAACAAAGGGCCCGTTTACTATCCTTTAGAGTTTAAAGGGGCCGAATTGTATCCAGTGGGAGTAGAAAATGTCCCAGCATCGGTGGGAGTAAACAATGTCTGTTTCAGACATCAGTAGATCAGTAGAAGGAGAAATAGTGCCCCATTAATAGTTTTGATGGGGGGAATAATGCCCCATCTTTGATATTAGTTGGGAGAATAGTGTCCTATCATTGGTATTAGTTGGAGGGATAGTGCACCTTCACTGATATCAGTGTGAAAAATAGTGCCCCATCATTGATATCAGTGGAAGGAATTGTACCCCATCATTGGTATCAGTGGGAGGAATAGTGCCCTATCATTGGTATCAGTGTGCGGAATAGTGCTCCATCATTGGTATCAGTGTGAGGAATAGTTCCGCATCATGGATAGCAGTGGGCGGAATAGTGCCCCATCATTTGTATCAGTGGGAGGAATAGTGCCCCATCATTGTTATCAGTGGAAGGAATGGTACCCCATCATTGGTATCAGTGGGCGGAATAGTGCTCCATCATTGGTATCAGTGTGAGGAATAGTTCCGCATCATGGATAGCAGTGGGTGGAATAGTGCCCCATCATTGGTATCAGTGTGAGGAATAGTGCCCTATCATTGGTATCACTGGAGAGGATAGTGGCCCATGATTGGAATCAGTGTGAGGAATAGTGCCCCATCATTGGTATCAGCGGAAAGAATAGTTCTGCATCATGGGTAGCAGTGGAAGGAATAATGCCCCAAGGGTCAGATAAAAGGCAAGCAAAGGGCCACATCCGGCTGCAGGTCACAGTTTAGAAACCACTGCAACAAAGCTATTGGAAAATTCCCTTGCAAGATGAACTACCTATTTGCCTTTGGAAAACACAGAGCTATTACCAACAATGAAAAAAAAGTCCCAGCATGTCCTGCGGAATGAAGGATAGTATAATATCTATACTTTTCACTATTTAGCATTTCCAACAATCAGATGGTGGACACATTTACGCTAATATATTAATATAAAAAATAAGAGAGGTTCTGGCCTTGATCACTTGAGTTTTGCCACCTTTGGTACATTGGGACATATGAACATCATTTTAATAATACTGCGTCACCTGCTTACCCTATAGAACACAGGAATGTTAACAATTATCAGAATCTTTCTAAGCTTTACATCCATTATTTTCTAAGCAGTTGCTTCCACTTTCTTCTTTCCAAATGAAGATGAGAATTCACACTCCCACGTATAGATATATAATTTCATGCTTCACAAATCCTTCGGGCAGTTATTGCAGTACTACAGTGACTTACACCTCTCCTACTTCATCATCACTTTTTCCCACTCTACATCAACCTGTCAGACCTGACAGGTTAACTTTATACACACTTCTGTATTGCATATATCGCTATCAGATTAAGCAGAGTAGGAAGAAGTTTAGGATGCACTGTAACTCCAGATATACTCTTTGCACTGGGAAATGAGAGTGAGGAAGAATTAGCTGAAAACATCCAGTCAGCTTCTGTCCAGTACTGGTGCCCCAGTGATATCTATTACTGTCATACGGGGCTTTTTTTCAGCCGGAACAGGGGGGCACCTCCAGCTCTGAATGTATGTAATTTAGGATCTACTGATGCTAGCTGCTGGGGGATCTATTGTTACTGGAGGGGATCTAATTTTACGGGGTGGGGGGTCTATTGTCACTAAGGAGGTCTGTTGTTGCTGGTGGGGGATCTACTGTTACTGGGGGCGGGTGTTATGTTGCTGGGGGTTAGTTGTTGCTGGGAGGGATCTAGTAATGCTGGCATCAGAGAAATCTGTTGTTGCTGCTGGGGGTCTATTGTTGCAGGGGGAGGGGGTATTTTGTTGCAGGTAATCCATTGTTGCTGGGGGGTCTATTGTTGCTAGCTTCTGGAGAGTCTATTGGTGATGGCTGCAGGGAGATCTGTTATTACTGCTGGGGATCTTTTGTTGCTGGGGGAGGGGGTATTTTGTTGTGGGTGGTCCATTGTTACTGGGGGGATCTATTGTTGCTGGCTTCATGGGGCCTATTTTACAGCTTTTCTTGTTATCATTAAAAAATTCCATACAAATTACTTAGTACCTCAATTGTTACTTAGTTCTATATTCTCTAAAAGGAATGGTGCAGGAGGTGGGTAGAGGGTGGAGACAAGGGGCGACTCGGAAAGCGAGAGTTCCTGCACCTATTGTCTGAGAAAAAAAGCCCTGCTGTCATATATACCCCATAATACAATGGCAAAAATGAATGGGGTAAAGTCTGATGAGTCACAGGATTCTCTCCCCATTCACGGGTCAGGCTATATGCAGTGAAAGCAATGAAAGAACTTTTCTCAATGGAGGAGGAGGAGGTAGGGGCAGGCCCTCGTCTGGAACTTTTTCACTGTAGCTTTACAGAAGACCCAAAGCTTTTATTCCCAGCAGCACCAGAAGTTCAGCAGGAAGAGGATGGGGCATACCTGCAGTCAAGGTATGATGTGGGACATTCTTCATTGCAGGTAAGTTAACCCACTAAAGCTATAGAGTATTTTTTTTTCAATGGCTAAACTTTAGCGTTGACAAAATGCATACACAAGTATAAAGCAACCGCTAAAACATTTTTTTCTTCATACAGTGAGTATAGAAAAGAATCGCCCCCCTTTAAAATAATCACATTTTGTTGCTTTGCAGCCTATGATGAAGACAGACATATTTTTTGTTTTATCCAGCTGCAACTTATAACATCTAAGTGAAAGATATAACAACAACAACATATAAATAAATAAAAAATCAAATACAGAATCAATGAGTTGGAAAAAGGATCACCCCCTTGTGTCAGTATTTTGTTATACCATCTTTTGCTTTAATTCGAGCCTTTAGCCTGTTGGGATGTCTCTACTAACTTTGCACATCTAGACTTTGAAATATTTGCCCGCTCTTCTTTGCAGAACTGCTCAAGTTCAGTTACATTTGATGGTGACCATTAGTGGACTTCAGTCTTCAACTCATTCCCCAGATTTTCCGATTTTCAATGGGGTTTAAGTTTGGGCTCTGACCAGGCCATGCAAGGATATTCCCTTTTTCCTCCTTCAATGGTCATTTTTGCTGTGTGCTTTGGGTCATTGGGTTTGATTTACTAAAGGCAAATAGACTGTGCACTCTGCAAATGCAGTTGCTCCAGAGCTTAGTAAATGAGGTAAAGCTTCACTTTGCAAAGAATACCCAATCACATGCAAGAAAAAATTTAAAACACTGTGTTTTTGGTTGCACATGATTGGATGATGGAAGTCAGTAGAGCTTCTGCTCATTTACTAAGCTCTGGAGCAACTGCCCTTGCAGAGTGCACAGTCTTGTTGTCTTTAGTAAATCAACCCCATTGTCATGTTGGAAGGTAAACCTTCTTCCCATTGACAACTTTCTGGCAGAGGGCAGCAGATTTTTCTCCAGAATTCAACAGTATTTTGCCCCATCTGTTGCCCCATCTGTTTTTCCTTCTATCCTGACCAAGTCCCTACTGCAGAGAAACACCCCTATAACAAGATACTACCAAAGTTAGTAGAGACATATCCCAACAAAGGTTGTAATTAAAGCAAAAGGTGGTTCAACAAAATACTGACACATGGGGGTGATCCTTTTTCCAACTCAGCGATTCTGTTTTTGATCTTTTTATTTTTAAATTGTTTTTTTTTTTTACAAATGCAGCTGAATAAAGCAAAATGGTGTCTGTCTTCATTTCAGGGTACAAAGCAACAAAATGTGATTATTTTAAAGGTGGGTGATTCTTTTCTATACCCACTGCAAATACTGTCTTTTGCCTATAGATGTTATTTATACGCATACTGTACATTTACCAAATAATATCTTAATATCTATATTGTACTACATCATATTACAGTGCAATATAACATATATTTCTTTTTAGATTCTGGCTGGAGTTTGAATCAGGAAAGCAGCCTAGGGTTTGAACACAGCTCCTCCTCCAGTATAGCAAGTGAGCATTGTCACCCTAGGATAGGGAGTGTGTCACTGACAATATTACTAGGTGAAAAAAGGAGAAAAAAACAAAACAAATGCAGCCTCAATATATAAGGACTGGTAAGGCCTGGTTCACACAGGGGCGACTTGCGATCCGACTTGAGTCGCCTCAAGTCGCCCCAGGACGCTTGACACAAGAAATTCCATTGAAGTGAATGGGAGCCGTCTTTATGTACGCTACTGAAGTCGCTCCGACTTCAGAAGAGATTCCTGTACTACTTGGAGGCGACTTCTATCCGACTTGTGCCCATAGAATTCAATGGAAGTCATCTCCAAGTCGGATCCCCCATCTTAATGCAAGCGACTTTGTCAGTGAAAAGAATAGAATTTATTTTGGGGCAGCACCCTCCCTCCCTTCTCTGATTAGCCACAGGCAAAGTCACCTGGCATAGTTAAGTTTGAAGTTGCTTCCAAGTTGCCTCCAAGTTGCATTGAAGTGGTGCCTGAAGTCGGATCGCCCCTGTGTGAACCGAGCCTTAGACGCAATATGTAATGTTTGGTTTTGGGTTTAGATATGCTATAAAGTGGCATTCAACTTTTTAAATAATTACAGACAATTTACTTTACCTACTGTACATTCACATCAGTCCCTGCCTCAAGCAGCTTACAATCTAAGGTACCTATCTCACATGCATACATATTAGGGCCAATTTAGACAAGAGCCGATTAACCTACTAGCATGCCTTTGGAGTGTGGGAGGAAAACCAGTGCATCCGGAGGAGAGCGACGCAGGCACAGAGAGAATGTGCAAACTCCATGCAGCATTCTGGCTGCAAATAAAACCAAGGATCCAAGTGCTGCAAGGTACATGTGCTTACTAATAAGCCTCTGTGCTGCCCATATAATTATATCTACCAAATAAACACTTTGTAAGTAAGTATTTGCTATAAATATGTGCATAAAAACCTACACGTAATACTTTTCACAGCTGTTGGCTTCAAATTGCTCAGCAGTGCTTTCCTGAACATTTGGTCAGAAAGCACACACTGATCACCCTCAAATTCCACATCCCACCATTCCTATCGCCACATTGCCATGCCCCGTCCTCTTAGGTCGGGTTCACATATGTGCGAATTGGATGCACGTTTCTCTGCATCCAATTCACATGACATGCGAGTGTGACCGGGTCTCAATGGAGCCGGTGTATCGGCATTCATTGAAACCCCACAGAAATGGAAAACGGAAGTAATGTTTGTCGCCGCCATTTTGCTACACCCGCACTCATCCGCAGTAAGGATACAGCCAGATGGTGGCAAGCGGACATCTTTGTACACTCACCGGAGTTTTTAATTTCACACTTATTTTTAACAGTTAATGGAGCTTACATACAGAAATACAGTATATAAAAATATATCACACTGTTTTTATGTTCAATTTTAAAAGCAGCGGCAAGCCTGCTGACCTCACAGCTTAGCAAATGTCACAGAACACCACTGCTTTTAAAATATAACATCAAAACAGTGAGATGGATTTATAAATCCTGTATTTCATTATGTAAGCTCTGTTTACTGTTAAAAATAGGTGTGAAATTTAAAAACTCCGGTGGGTGTACAAAGATGTCCGCTTGCCGCCTTCTGTCTGTATCCTTAGTGCGGACGAGTGCGGGTGTGGCAACATCGCGGCGATGAAACGTCACTTCCGGTATCCATTTCTGTGGTGTTTCAATAAACGACGCTACACCGGCTCACACGGGTCCAGGGAGGCCTTGGTCTGCATTCCAAAAGGGTCCTGTGCGTGTTTGGGTCCGGTTCAGGTGCGAATTAAGACCCGATTCACATCTAAACTGTGAACAGGAACGGATCAGACCCCGTTCTGGGAACTGTGGCCGCACATATGTGAACCTGGCCTTAAACCTGGCCTCAGTAGCTGCAGCCAATCTATTCTACAGGAGGAGGAGCAGGGGTAGGGCTTGCAGCACTAAGCTTCAGTGGTGCCTAGTTTTGTGCACAGGCAACATCTAAATACTAACAATAAGTTACAAAGTCATCCACAACTCTGCTTGCTCCACAACCTAATCATCCTCTTCGTTCCTCCCAAGACCTCCTGCTCTCCAGCTCCCTCATCACCTCCTCCCATATTCGCCTCCAGGACTTCTCCCGAGCCTCTCCCATCCTCTGGAATTCCCTACCCCAATCTGTCAAAATCTATCCACTTTCAGGCTTTCCATGATAACTTTTCAGAGAAGCCTATCCTACCTAACAACTACACTTTTTATTTTCTTCATCAGCTCATCCCCCACAGTAATTGCCCTTTTGTATCACTTGACCCTCCCTTCTAGATTGTAAACTCTAATGAGCAGGGCCCTCGGATTCCTCCTGTATTGAATTGTATTGTAATAGTACTGTCTGCCCCAATGTTGTAAAGTGATGCGCAAACTGTTGGCACTATGTAGATCCTGTATAATAATAATGTATAATAACATCTGCACATCCGGCTGTAGTCCTCTCCCATGAGCATTCACAAAAGGGTGGCTATGGCAGGGAACCATAGGACCCTACAAGACCACCTGAAATGCAGAAAGCTGGGCCAGCAATTTTGAATTGGCTATACTGTCAAAGTGCTGGACTTAAACCACTTATAGACTGTCTCTCCAGAAATATGGAAAGATGTTTGTGCCCATGGAAGAACAGGAGGCTTAGTAGGTACCAGACAACCTTAGTGCTGCTGGGTTATTTTGGGGAACAACATAGCAGTTGGTCAGGAAAATTCAATCAGATCAACCTATTCATACCCATGAGAAAGCTCAGCCAGGTTATGTGTGTTAAGTTTGGAGAGTATGTACAAACATATAATTGTTGGCATCTCTAACTAGCCAAATCTGCTGAAGTTGTTCATATGTCTGTAGGCTCCTTAATGTGGAAGTTCACTCTAGAATTACTCAACAAACATTAAACAGCCATAAAACACATGTACATTGATAAATGCATAGCACCATGTTTGACTTCTGCCCGTGCTCTGCTTGAGCAGCAATCAGCATTGGAAAACTGCCAACTATTACCAGTGACAATGTGCAACTCATGGTGTCCCTCAGTCCCCCTCAAGCTATCTACATCTTTGACAGCATCAGGGCACAGAGGAAGCACATTCAAGCACTTTCCAGTTAGGCTTTGTAATCACAAGGAATAGATAGCAGGAAAGGGGCTGAGCAACACCATGAGTGGCACGGAGTTGCTGGAAACAGGCGGCAGTTTTTTAAAGCTGACAACTGGAGGGCGAACAAAAATTATGGTGTTATGCGCTTATCAAGGTATATGTGTTATAAGGCTGTTTTTTTTTATTGTACATTTTTTTTATTAATATTTTCTGCATAGTACAAAAAAACAGATGACACAAAAGAAGGAAAACAAAACCGCGCCACGCAGGGCGGGATTTCAAAAACAAGTTGCAGTCAGAAGAAATAGCCGAAAACTCCCCGCCAATCCCCCCAGCCCAGGCTTGCCACCCTGCAGACAACTCCACCTTCCCAGATGCAAGAAAGGGGCAGGAGTACCAACATCATATTATAGATTAAAATATAGTGATTTTGCAGATCTTGAAGCAATAAGGCCATTAATCACGCCTACGTGCAACTGTTTAGGCAGCAATCAGTCCCGAAATAATCCCATTGTTATGACAAGAACTCCAGAGCCATGAGCACCCAGATCCATCACCACCCAGCCAACCTCCACCCAAGTAATAAGATCCATATAATCATTAGGTTACCGAAACAGGCCTATCCAACCAGATCTTCCAAACAGTGTCAATTTTTTTAGGGCATCCCCTGCTCAGGTATGTTGCTTTATAAAATGGAATCATCTTATTCACAAGACCTATCCTGTACTACAGTGAGGGTGTCATAAGTTTCTTCCAATAGAGGATCAGAGCCTTGCGAGCATAGAACAATAGCAGGCTAAGCAAAGTGTGCTGAGCCCTAATAAGTACTAAACCCTCCACTAAGCCAAGCAAGCATGTCACCACCATCAGAGGCACAGGCACAGAAGTAATCTCCGTTATGCAGCTCCCGACGGCAGACCAAAACTCCTTCGCTGCCTGACAATGCCAAAAAATGTGACTAAAGTTGGCTGGAGACTGAGCAACGGCAACATTCTGCTGATGTTCCTGGGTAAATTTTAGAGAACTTTGCTGCGGTGTAATATATCCTGTGTAGGAATTTAAATTGAATTAAGGGATTTTTATCTGACTCTAAATGAGTGAAAGGAACGCTCCACATATCATCCTACTCTTCTCCTCCCAAATCCGGAACCTCCGCCACCCAGTGCACCCTGTACCTGGCTACCAAGGGGGAGGGACAGGGAAAAGTTCTTTATATAATTCTGATAATGTTTTTTTCATGGAAGTGTCCAGTAGGACATTCTCCAGAATTGAGGACCTAAGTTCCATCTTGGTGGAGCCAAACTGAGAGATGAATACGTGTTGCAGCTGGAGGCAATGAAAAAGTTAAGGGTTAGGTAGCTCAAATTTCTGTTTTAGATCCACAATTTGTAACAACTTGCCCCCTCTGGTGACATCACCCAAGGTTTTTATCCCCTTTGACACCCATATAATCGGATCTGGTATAGTCAGCAGATGGGGAAAACGGGGGTTCCTCCACAGCGGCGAAGCCTATGATAGAGCATTAGAAGCAGGTGCCATTCATTTCTGAACCCAGCCCCAGGCCTTAATGGTGGCTTGTGTTGTGCCAGTCTGTGGAAATTTAGCCCCAGAGCCTCTGTACCCGAGGAGAGGGAGACTCTCATAGGAGCCCAGCATTGTTGCTTCCAAGATCGTGGCAGAATCCCCATCGTCCCCAAGAAGCCATCTATGTCCAAAAACTCCCTGGCCATTCAATAAATATTTATAAAGATCAAGGAGAGCTAGGCCCCCTTGTCCCAAGGGCTCCTGGAGTGCTTTAAGGCCTATTCTGGGATGGCAGTTTCCCCATATGAATGAACCAAAAATGCCATGTACCCGACGGAAAAAGGAGCGTGGAATCCAAATAGGGGAGTTAAGTATTTTTTTTTTTTTTAAAACAGAAGTATCTTCATTTTTGTTATAAGGATGTTTAATGTTCATTAAGTAATTCTAGGGTGAACTTCCACTCTAAATGGACCTTACACTGCATGCTTGCTGAACAACAGCATAAAAAGCGTAGAAAAATTACCTGCAGGGGGAAAATTTGGACAGTTTACCAAGGGCCAGCAGAATTGCAGTCCATCTATGGCTGTTCATGCTCTACAGAAATTGATCTAACACTCGACGGGACTGTTGGAAAATGTTTGTCAATCAGCTGGCTACAGCCGCTGATCAACGTATTCTAATAGCGGAGGGATCCTACTGTAAGAATACAATGACACAGCAGGGAGGATTCCTCCATCCACCTCACATGTGTGGTTGGTGGAATCTATTCATTTTTTTTTCAATCAGGCTGTTCGAAAAAAAAATGAGGCATCTATGGCCAGCATTAGATCTTATACACCGTGGATGGATTATCATCCTGCCAATGAGATCCTGGGGAATGGCAAGTACTCCAAGACATGCGCCACAGGCAGACTCTATCATCTAACATTTTTCCCCTACAAGTGATTTTTTTTTTATATTTTTACATACTTTTTATACTCGCAGAGTTTTAGCAAGGAGGAGAGGGGACACATTTAAAAAGTGGACTTTGCATTTTATGTGGAAGGTCTGCTTTACGTGCTGAATTCAGTTTGCTATATAACATTGAGAAATACAGAATAGAAATCAGCAAAAGAACATCAGAATGCTTTTAAAACTACACAAAGGGAGTTAAGAACAGACAGTTGGTTCTTGACCGTTGTTAAAAAAAAAAAAAAAAAATCTCCCCTCCCCCTCTACAACAAGACTTCAGCCGAGCACAGAAAACACTCACTGGAACAAATATCTGCACTATATATTAGGCAACAAAAATAAATACACCAAAACATTCCTGCAGGGTGACAGCTGCCGCAAAGGGAAGGGAGACTATTTAAAGAAAAGATAAATAAAGTTTAGAAAAAAAAACCTTCTTACATTAAGAGGTATACATTTTATTTTAACATTAATTAATGTAGATTTTCAAAGTTCAGTTAATTACTTAGTAAACTGAGCCTTGTTCAGCTAAAACATTAGATGTAGATATTTAATATATTTATTATATACATCCACAAGAATACTATATCTATATATACAACGTTGGCATCTCTCTATATGTAGGTGCATTTTCTAAACTCAAAGACCAGGTACTAATGGCGACTGGTCTTTGTTCTCTTATTTGTTTCTGTTTGATCAGAAAATAACTGAGAGATGTACATAGGCCACAAGATCTTTAAATATGGTGTCAAAGCAGGAGTAGGGGAGAGGAGTGTACTAAATGTTGGCTGCTCTCAGATCTGATCCCTGTATCTTATGAAGGATACAGGTCAGATCATCATGGCATGCTGGGCAGCACAGTGGTCCAAACCATGACACTACCTGCCTGGAAGTTACATGTTTTCCCTGTGCGTGTGTGTGTTTCCTCCGGGTACTCCGGTTTCCTCCCACACTCCAAAGACATGCTGGTAGGTTAATTAGATCCTGTCTAAATTGTCCCCAGTATGGGTTTGTATGAATGTGAATCAGGGACCTTAGATTGTAAGCTCCTTGAGGATAGGGACTGTTGTGAATATACAATATATATATATGTAAAGCGCTGTTTAAATTGACGGTGCTATATATACCTAAAATAAATAAATAATTCCATAACAGCTGCCCAACACACACCTTCTTTTAATTAACCAGTTCAGATCCGCACTATAGCCAAAAGACGGCTACCGCGCAGCTCTGAAATGCCTGGCGGATGTCTATGGACGTCCTCCTTCGTGCACACTCCCCTCGCGCACTCGCAACCTGCCCGAGACCCGCCGATCACCATTAGCAGCTGCAGAACGGGGAACCGCCGATGTAAACACGGCTGTTCTCCGTTCTGTGAACGGGACATGAAAGATCTACTGTTCCCTGTCACTGGGATCAATTAGATCTGTTATGTCCTGACCAGCCCAGCCCCCACACAGTTAGAACACACCCAGGGAACACAGTTAACCCCTTCACTGCCCCCTGCAGGCTAACCCCTTCACTGCCAGTGACATTTATACAATAATCAGTGGACATTTAAATTTCTGATCGCTGTAGAAATGTCATTGGTCCCAAAAATGTGTCAAAAATGTCCGACATGTCCGCTGCAATATCGCAGTCCTGATAAAAATCGCAGATCACCGACATTACTAGTAAAAAAAATAAAATAGTAAAAACGCCATAAATCAATTCCCACAGTTTGTAGACGTGATTACTTTTGCGCAAACCAATCAGAATATGCCGATTGTGATTTTTTTTTACCAAAAATATGTAGAAGAATATATATTGGCCAAAACTGATGAATCTTTTTTTTTTTTTTTTTTTTGGATATCTATTATAGCAAAAAAGTAAAAAAAATATTGTTCTTTTTTCAAAATCGTCGCTCTTTGTTTATTGCGCAAAAAATAAAAACCGCAGAGGTGATCAAATACCACCAAAAGAAAGCTCTATTTGTGGGGAAATAAATGATAAAAATCTTGTTTGGGTACACGACCGCACAATTGTCATTCAAAATGCAACAGTGCTGAAAGCCTAAAATTGGTCTGGGCAGGAGGGGGGTTTAAGTGCCCAGTAAGGAAGTGGTTAATAATCAATGTACAGAGGAATTCACAGATTGGACTATAGAAAACAGATATCTGATTGGTTGCTGAGGGCTATGGTGGTCTGTACAATATAACTGAATTGCATGGTCCAACACGTCCATTTGTGCCTTATATTTTCCATGGGTGAGTTCATCTCTCTCAAATTCTATGATATAAAGTAGGGTTGCTCAGCCCATGGCCCGTGAAGCCCTCTGATGTGGCCTGCGACCTCTAACCAGGGAAGTGCATGTCCATGCTCTGGGTAGGCGGGTCGGCAAGCCTAGATTGCAATCAACAGGTTGCCGACCCACCATCCCAGGGCATTAGAGTGCATGGAGCCGGTGCTGGCAACGGATTTATGCTCTGTAGCACCAGCTCCTGTCTCAGGTGGAATGATAACAAGTGCACTTCTCCTGGGACCTTTCTGGCAGCGTGGAGAGAGATGCCAGCAGAAGCTGGAAGAGGAAAAGGTCAGTGTATTAACCACTTCAGCCTCGGAAGGTTTTACCCCCTTCCTGACCAAGCCATTTTTTGTGATACAGCACTGCGTTGCTTTAACTGACAATTGCGCGGTCGTGCAACGCTGTACCCAAATAAAATTGACGTCCTTCCCACAAATAGAGCTTTCTTTTGCTTGTATTTGGTCACCTCTGCGGTTTTTATTTTTTGTGCTATAAACAAAAAAAGAGCGACAATTTTGAAAAAAAAAAAACAATCGTTTTTTTACTTTCTGCTATAAAACACACCCAATAATAAACTGTAAATAATCAAATTTCTTCATCAATTTAGGCCCATGTGTATTCTGCTACACATATTTGGTAAAAAAATCCCAATAAGAGTATATTGATTGGTCTGTGAAAAAGATATAGCATCTACAAACTATGGGATAGATTTATGGAATTTTAATTTTTTTTTTGTTTTTACTAGTAATGGCAGCAATCAGCGATTTTTAGTGGACTGCAACATTGCGGTGGACAAATCTGACACTTTTTGGGGACTAGTGACACCAATACAGTGATCAGTGCTGAAAAAACGCACTGTCACTGTGTAAATGATACTAGCAGGGAAGGGGTTGACATCAGGGGCGATCAAAGGGTTATGTGTGCTCCTAGGAAGTGATTTCTAACTGCGTGGGGGATGGTTTAATTGGAGGAAGAAAGACAATCTAATCAGGAACACAAGATCTCTCCCTTCCTGTCTGACAGAAGGATGGTCTGCCTTGTTTACATACTGTAGACAGACTGCCATGCTGCCTCTCCTATGAGTAGCAGGTCCCGTTGTGCCCATTGTGTGCAATGGCCCGAGACCCGCCGATCACATTTAGGAGCCTCAGAACGGGGAACCGCCGTTGTAAACATGGCGGTTCCCCGTTCTGTGACAGGGGACAAGCAGATCTACTGATCTCTGTCACTGGGATCAGTTAGATCTGTTATGTCCCGGCCAGCCCTGCCCCCCCACAGTTAGAACACACCCAGGGAACATATTTAACCCCTTCACTGCCCCCTGCAGGTTAACCCCTTCACTGCCAATGACATTTATACAGTAATCAGTGGACATTTAAATTTCTGATCGCTGTATAAATGTCATTGGTCCCAAAAATGTGTAAAAAATGTCCGACATGTCCGCCCCAATATCGCAGTCCCAATAAAAATCGCAGATCGCCGCCATTACTAGTAAAAAAAAAATAATAATAAAAACGCCAGAAATCAATTCCCAGTTTGTAGACGCGATAACTTTTGCGCAAACCAATCAATATACGCCGATTGCAATTTTTTTTTTTACCAAAAATATGTAGAAGAATATATATCGGCCAAAACTGATGAATAATTTTTTTAATGGATTTGTACTTTAGCAAAAAGTAAAAAATATTGTTCTTTTTTGCAAAACTGTCGCTCATTTTTTGTTTATAGTGGCGATCAGAAATGACGCAGAGGGGATCAAATACCACGAAAAGAAAGCTCTATTTGTGGTAAAAAATGGACGCAAATTTTATTTGGGTACAACATCGCACGACTGCGCAATTGTCATTCAAAATGCGACAGCGCTGAAAGCCAAAAATTGGTCTGGGCAGGAGGGGGGTTTAAGTGCCCGGTAAGGAAGGGGTTAAGTCAAAACCTAAACTCTAATAACACTAAATTCTAATAAAATGAAGTAAAAAATGCTCAAGGTCTATCAAACATTATTATATGGATTTAAAAAAAAAGAAAGAAAAAGAAATGAAGTACTTTTTTAATTAGGTTTGGAATCAAATTCTGCTTCTAACTTTTCAAGGAATTGAAGAAAATTGACATCTTTCCTGCCAAATAATCAAGGTACCCTGGAACACAGCCGACTCATATTTTAAAAAACCTTATGACTCAAGATCAACTTCCAGCCATGTTTTTTAGAAAACTAAATTTTCAGTTCATTCAGAACCGCTCTTGGATGTGTCCGTTGTTTAGGCCATATAAGTTCCCTATAAGGCGAGTTAACAAAGGCCAAGAGAAAAACAGGTGAAAGCATTAAATAACTCTTAATTCCTTAAAAACAGGATATTGTTCTAACAGCACATCTGTCTAGAAAATGACACATATATTTTAGGGGCTGCAATTCCAATTGATGGGGACAGAAGAATATGGCATACATTATTTAAAAAGTGTATACATACAGTATCTCACAAAAGTGAGTACACCCCTCACATTTTTGTAAATATTTTATTTTATCTTTTCATGTGACAACACTGAAGAAATTACACTTTGCTACAATGTAAAGTAGTGAGTGTACAGCTTGTATAACAGTGTACATTTGCTGTCCCCTCAAAATAACTCAACACACAGCCATTAATGTCTAAACCGCTGGCAACAAAAGTGAGCACACCCCTAAGTGAAAATGTCCAAATTGGGCCCAATTAGCCCCTTTCCCTCTCTGGTGTCATGTGACTCATTAGTGTTGCAAGGTCTCAGAATGGGAAGCAGGTGTGTTAAATTTGGTGTTATTACTCTCACTCTGTCATACTGGTCACTGGAAGTTCAACATGGCACCTCATGGCAAAGAACTCTCTGAGTATCTGAAAAAAAAGAATTGTTTCTCTACATAAAGATGGCCTAGGCTATAAGAAGATTGCCAAGACCCTGAAACTGAGCTGCAGCACGGTGGCCAAGACCATACAACTGTTTAACAGGACAGGTTCCACTCAGAACAGGCCTCACCATGGTTGACCAAAGAAGTTGAGTGCACATGCTCAGCGTCATACAGACAGCGTTTGCAAACCGAGTCAGCATTTTTTTTAAAAAACTGCTCGTATTGAGAAACGCTTGTTAACCGCGTTATTCGCAATCCAAGGTTCCACTGTATATATATTTTTTGTTTTTGTTTTTTTTTGTAATGAAAAAAGAAGGGTCCAGGCTAACTGACTGCACTCACTGGTGCATGGAAAACTGAAGTAAAACGTATGAAATGAGGCATGCCCAATGGAGACAAGTGGCAATTTTTAAACATTTATTACATATTACAATATTATTAATATTATTATACAGAATTTTACTGAATTATACAGGGTTCTTTTTACAGCTCAAAAATGTCCCTGCCAAAAACAGCTGATAACAGCCTATGTGTGGATGGACACATAGGATAACATGATGGAGGGTTTATTGACTGTAGAAAAAAACGTCTGCAGCTAAAAAACAGCTGCTGTAAAACAGTCAGAAAACATCCTGTGTGCATGAGGCCTGAAATCTAAAGGGAGGGGGAGGTGGTACAAAAGGTAATAGCTGCAGGGGATGAACTGATGGAGGTGGCTTGGGTACAGTTCTTAGGTGGGTGTGGGATAGGCTTCCCTTAATAAGTGATTTTTCAGGGATCGCCTAAAGGCGGAAAGGATAGGGACTGACTGGACATATTGGGGCAGGGAGTTCCAGAGGATGGGAGAGGCTCTGGAGAAGTCATGGAGTCTTGGGCATGGTCTACTATCATCACTGTCAGGGATAGGGTTGCCACCTTATCCCTTTAAAACCAAACACATATGAATTACACAAATTCTGAGGCTAATTTAATGCAGATAAGGCACCAAGTGAGTTTGATTACCACCTTAATTAGCCACAAAACCCGTGTAATTAATATGTGTTCATGTTCATCAAGGGATGAGGTTGCAGGGACCCTGCTCTGAGAAATGCCATGCAGCCATTACTAAAGTGCATGCATGTAGACCAAAAGAGGTTGCTGGAGATCAGCAGCTTTGAGATGCAATAAAGGTTGATAAATAAAGTAAAAAAAAAAAAAAAAAACACATTTTATTTTTTTTAAAATGGCAGTTGTTTATGATACACGATGCTTAACCACTTGCTGACCGTGTAGCGACTATAAGCGGTGACAGTGTGGCTCTGTCCCGCAAATCGCCTCTTATAGTCATCACTCGTGGGCATGACGGCTAGGGGGCGAGCACACGCTGCCGGCGGCACACGCTTGTGCCCGCCGCACGCTCCCTAACAAGTCCCATCATGCCTCTTGGAGTAATTGTAACTGCCAGCCTTGCAATGCCTCATGGGAAATGTAGTTCCATAACAGCTAGAGGGCTACTGGTTGCCTACCCCTGCAGTAATCAGTGGATATTTAAATTTCTGTGCGCTGTATAAACGTCATTGGTCCCAAAAAAGTGTCAAAAATGTCCGACATGTCTGCCCCAATATTACAGTCCCGATAAAAATCACAGATCGCCGCCATTACTAGTAAAAAAAAAAATCATAAATTAATTCTCATGGTTTGTAAACGTGACAACTTTTGCGCAAACCAATCAATAAACGCTGATTGCAATTTTTTTACCAAAAATATGAGGAAGAATATAAATCAGCCAAATCCAATGAATAAATTAGTTTTTTTATATATATATATATATATATATATATATATATATATTTTTTTTTGGATATGTATTTTAACAAAAAGGTAAGAAATATTAGTTTTTTTTACAAAATTGTCGCTCTTTTTTTGTTTATAGCAGTGATCAGAAATGACTCAGAGGTGATCAAATACCACCAAAAAAAAAAAGCTCTATTTGTGGGAAAAAAGGACACAAATTTTGTTTGGTTGCAACGTCGCATGACCGCGCAGTTAAAGTGACGCAGTGCCGAATCGCAAAAAGTGCTTTGGTCCTAATGTGGGAAATCCTTCCGGGGCTAAAGTGGTTAAGAAAACATGAAAATGTCATTCATTTAGGATTCATGTTTACTTGTATGCCTTTGATAGACGTCAGAT
>BLSH010527798.1:1818690-1837722 GCA_018402905.1 Glandirana rugosa
ACGTCCCGTCGGTTAGTTGTTCGCAAAGTGACCAAACGGGAATCTTCGGTAGTGTCGGAACGGATGATTACCGTACCGACACTAACCGGTCACGTAGTACACTGGGTCGGAGACATACTCGACCTCAGTGTATCACGACGTACAGTATACGAGAGTCCGATCACATCCCTCTCCTACGACGACCACGACACTCCCTGTCTAACGTCTAGATTATTGTAGAGTAGGACGTAATGTCTTGTTAGATTAACACCTGATCCATCTCTAATGATTATGATGACGAAAATCCCTGTCTAACGTCTAGATTATTGTAGAGTAGGACGTAGGCTGGGTCACATGATGCACTGGCCAATCACAGCCATGCCATTAGTAGGCAAGGCTGTGATGGCTTCTAAGGGCAAACCAGTGAAACGCTTGTTGATTGGCTGCCCTGCAATGCCCCAGCGCTCTCTTGCCCCACCGGCGGCACGCTCTCGTGCCCGACACACTCCGGAGGAGTGTGCCCGCGGCTCGGGTGGACCTGATGTCCACCGGCGAGCCGCGATGAGCTGCCAGAGCCAAAGAGTGGTTCCCGCTCTGTCAATGGGGACGTAAGAGATCTACTGATCCCTGTCACTGGGATCAGTTAGATCTCTTATGCCCCTGGCAGCCCAGCCCCCCCACAGTTAGAACATGCCTATGGAACACAGTTAACCCCTAGATCGCCCCCTGCAGGTGAACCCCTTCACTGCCAATGACATTTATACAGTAATCAGTGGACATTTAAATTTCTGATCGCTGTATAAATGTCATTGGTCCCAAAAAAGTGTCAAAAATATCGCAGTACCGCTAAAAATCGCAGATCGCTGCCATTACTAGTAAAAAAAAAAAAAATAAATAAAAACCCCAGAAATGAATTCTCGTCATCCGTAAACGTGGCAACTTTTGCGCAAACCAATCAATAAACGCTGATTGCGATTTTTTTTACCAAGAATATGAGGAAGAATATAAATCGGCCAAAACCGATGAAAAAAATGTTTTTTTATATTTTTTTTTATTTGAATTTTAGCAAAAAGTAAGAAATATTGTTTTTTTTTGCAAAATTGTCGCCCTTTCTTTGTTTATAGCGGCGATCAGAAATGACACAGCGGTGATCAAATACCACCAAAAGTAAGCTCTATTTGTGGGAAAAAAAGGACACAAATTTCGTTTGTGTACAACGTCGCATGACTGCGCAATTGTCAGTTAAAGCGACGCAGTGCCGAATCGCAAAAAGTGCTCTGGTCCTAAACCTGGGAAATCCTTCCGGGGCTGAAGTGGTTAAAGTGCTATTTAAGGTTCTGCTTAAAAAAAAAAAAAAGAAAAAAGATAACAAGTATGTCATACTTACCTGCTTACCTGTTATACAAAACCATTACACAGAGCAGCCCGATCATCCTCTTCTTGGGTCCCCCACGGGCGCTCCTGGCACCTGCTACTTGACCAGTGCCCCCAATAGCAAGGAGGTTCAGGTGCTTATTAGAGGGGCTGTGGGGGGAGCTGCACCCAGAAGGTTTTTACCTTCATACATAGAATGAAAGAAGGTAAAACCGTCAGCCTTTACAACCACTTTAAAATCCAAAGTGTATGCTCAAGTGATATAAAAGATAGTACCTTAGAGGGATGAGCTGATGGGATCGCCTTAAGGCAGACAGAGTAGCAGATAGCCAGACAGGTTGGAGTAGGGAGTTCCAGGTGCTCTGGAGAAGTCCTGGAAGGATGGAAGCATAGAAGCAGGTGACAAGGGGGCTAGAGAACAGAAGGCCTTGGGAGGAGAAGAAAGGACGGTTTGGGTAATATTTTAATAAGGTTGGTGATATAGCTGGGGGCAGAGTTTTGTATGGCTTTGTATGCTGTTGTTAGTACTTTGATTTATGCCATCAGTAAAGTCAGAGGAAAGCAATAGGTAAAGGCATACAGGTATGTCCTTATCTGCATGCTTGTGCCAGGTTAGTGACTCAAAGCATACAAACAAGAAGGTTGGTGTGATAGCTAGGCGACTGACAGCAATGTGGCTAGGGAGCCACTGAAGAGCTAGCCAAAGATCAGTTCTATCCAAGGGATTCCTCTCCGCCATTTGAATGGAGAGAATGGGCCAATGCGCAGCTTTTAAACTGGAAAAAGGAGTTTGATATGGGGTGTGCAAAGAACTCTCAGCATTGCATTCATCTGCAAGGGGACAAGCCATATTGTCGGTCCCATTGACCGACTTAGATAATCTCAGAGAACAGATTGTGGAGTTGAAAAGGACAGGTGTAATATGAGAATCCAGAAGTCCCTATGCTGCTCCCATCATGGTGGTGAAGAAGAAAAATGGGTCTTTGAGAATATGCATTGACTATTGTACTCTCAATAAAAGAACTAATCCAGATCAGTACACCACCCCTCAAATAAAAGTCGCATTACAATGTCTATCGGGGGTTAAATGTGTTGTACGTGTGAAGTTGATGCCATCAGATCCCCATGCATCCCGATGCTCGAAAAAAGACCACTTTCATTTGCCCAGTGGGATTCTTCACGTACAATCAAATGCCACAAAGTTTGACCAAAATGTCAACGATTGATGGAGAAAACTGTCAATGACATGAATCCCACTGAAGTGTTGGTGCATCTAGACAACATCATCATCTTTGACTTTAGAAGACCATTAGGAATGGTTGGAATTTTCATCTGAGAACTTCATGCATGCCAATATTGTGACAATTATTAATTTATACTTTTATACCTTATTGATTATGTATCAGCTTACCATTTTTTTGTATGTTTGGAATTTTATTGAATCATTGTAATATGTAACATGTTCTCATGTAATAAATATGCAAATGTTTACTTTGTGAGTTGCCTCATGTTAAGTCCAACATCCAATGTATCCTCTTCTGTATTGTGGAGGCATCCCTATTTACAATAAAAATGCCAATGCTCTAATGAGTAAACATGATATTCAGACAATAAAGTGATGAGTGCTTGAAAATAATGATTGGACAGTCCTTGCTGCATGCAAACTTCTTTACTTAAAAATAAAAGAGGAAATCTTTATAAAAATTAAGGTGACTGGTGCTCTTTAGTCCATGCAGGAAAAAAATGTGCTTGTGCTTGTGATTCTCCCCTTCAGGGGGTGTCCGGCCTTCACAGTTTAAGCTACTGTGTAGCTCTACAGATCCGTGCCAGCGGTGTTGTCCTCTGTGGAAAAAAATGGTATCCATGAGCGCAGTACTTCGTTTGTGAACATAAAGTGTTCGGTACCAAGAACTCCACGTGTTCCATGGCTTCAGACCGAAAATGATGCTACAGGCTCCGCCCTATGGTTTCGTCACTCTGATGTCATCTGGAGCAGCGCTGAGAACACTGATCACCTGACTCCTTCCCCTTAAATAGACTATCCCAGCATGCAAAAGTAGCTACTCTGATTGGCTGAGAAAATATGCCTATTCATAACCTGAACTCACTGTAATCTTGTCATTCTAATGCCAAAGGCAGCAGTGCCACCTCTTGACAGAAGAGAGAGATGCGCTAGATTCAGGCTTAGGGCAACAGTCTGCATCCAACTACCAATCAGCCAGGCTAGTTACCACCAAGCATAACTAAATTTTTAGCAGCCCAGCAGACTAGGGTACTACAGTTAAAAGGCATATGGCCTTGTAACATTTAGAAGGGGAGGCACATGCTGGCTGCCCCCCTTATCCTGACTACAGAGGCTGCATGCCTGGATAATGCCTGGATAATAGTCTAGTAGTATGACTTTTAAAGTATTTGTGAACCCTTACTTTGCAAAACAACCCATACAGTTTAAAATAGAAATGAAAGGCAAACATTTGTTTATGTGTGTGTGTGTATATATATATACTGGAGGTAGCACCCTCCTAGTGTACAGTAGGCTGCCAGGTAAATTTTGTTAGCTCCACTGTAATAAATGGAGCAGGGATTGATTACAAGGGCTGCATAATGTTTCACAGGCTGCTGTTCTGTTACTTCCCCATCTTCCAGAGGACTCTAGAAGTATAATGGGACGGAGGGCAGAACAGACAGCCTGAATATTTATAGGACTACAGCCAATCCCTGAGGAGGTATGTCCAGAAGGTGGAAACAGAGTACATAAATAAGTTGGGACCTGGGCAGGCAGTGCAGTGCTTCTGGGTCCAGTCCTGCAGGAGGAGACCCCTGTGTGTGGGCTCTGCCTCCTGGTGCAGGATCCTAGAGGAAGCTTTGAGGAAGATACCGCGGCCCCACCAGCTAGGCTTAGTTGGGGGGCCTATTTGCCTATTCAGAGATCCTTGTCCAAGGATCAAGTGGGGTCTCACTGAAAAGGGAGAAAGGAGGAATTTGGTGGGAAAGAGTCAAGCTGTCCTATGGTGGTGTGAGTCTACACCTCCCTCACTAGCAGGAGACTGGTGGATATCGAGAGGAAGCAACCAAAGATCCCATGAGTAAATTACCCAAGCACTGAAGAGAAATAACTGTGTTTAGCTTTTAAATCTGGAAAGAGTACAGGTCCCCATTAGCATAGAGATCCTGTGGGACGTTCCATGTTGTTTTGTACAGTGCAGCCAGAAGTGAGGAGTCCTCAAATTGGTCAGTTTTGCCGCTTACTGTGGTATCCAATGCTCCATAACCCTATCTAAGTTCATCGTTCCCAATAAAAAAAAAAACTAAAAATAACACCTAGACCCATAATCTCTGCTCTCAGCTGCATAAAGGACTTGGAGAGGTGGGGAAGCAGCTGTGCACTGATTTTCCTATTGAATGGCAGCGCTGGTGGGGGTGTCTGCACAAATCTTGATCACTGGAGGACATGCAGACTGTGCTCCCAGCATAGCCAGAAAACTGACCACACTAGGAAGGGTATGCTCTCATGCCTAGTGTGGTCAGTATGAAATAAGAAAGTAGGGGGACTGACAGGATCACCAGGTATTTCACACAAAAGAAGCAATGCAAAGAAAACAGGATACTTTTTAACACAAATACATGGTACAAAACATATATCAGGAATATGAAATGTTGGGGCAACATATTCATTAAGGGGGGAGCACACAGCATTTTTCTTCTGATTTTTATTTTTTTAAGGGATCATTGCACTCTGAGCCCACCCAGTTGTGTGATAATAGCTAATGAATATTCGCTATTCCCACACTGATTCTCCTCCCAGCCAATCAGGAAGTGGGCCGTGAAACCCCTTTTCCCAACTGGCCAAAAGGAGAAGCAATGTCATTGGCCAAGGGGGAGGAGGAGGAGGGAGGAGAAGCACGGCTGGAGGAGAAGCAAGGGGAAGATCGACGGGCCCACCAGGCGCCACTCCAGAGATGGTTCACCAACCAGCATCCGGCTGGATCCACATCTTTGGACAACATTACTGAACTAAATTTTACACTGTGGGACATTGTTTAATTTTTTTTTGCTGTTTTGTGCAATAAAGAACTTTTTTTACAGTGAGGGTGGGGTATGGATATCTGGGGGCAATTTTATTATAAAGGAGGCTTTCAGAGTTTGACAGCCCTCTCCCCAAAAAAAACTCCACATCTCTTTGGGGTGACAGGATGTGGGAAAGAGGTCCTTGTCCCTCAACGTGATAACAAGGTGTCTTGAAGTGGGGCATTATTGTACCCCCTTGCAAGGTTCCATCCCAATGTTGAAAGCATGTGGTCTGGTATGGTTCAGAAAGGGAGGACTGCAAGTTCACTACCCTCCCTTTCATTGGCCACCAAGGCTCCATGCCTGGTCTGGTTTAAAATTTAGGGGAACAATTCTGTTTTTTCCCACTACTTTTTTTTTTTTTAGATTTCACTTTTAAAGGACAGTTCTTTAATGTCCCAAAAAAGTTCATATAACTAGTAAGACCTGGGTACAACCCAGAGAATAAAAGAAGGGTGCCTTTGAAAGTTCACCATAAATAATTTTAGTGCAGAAAATAGTGTTCAAATAATTATTCAATGCTTCATAGTGCTTCATCGTGATAAGTGTATCCACCACCATAAAGTAATACTGCACTGAAATTATTTATGGTGAACTTTCAAAGGCACCCTTCTTTTATTCTTTGGGTTGTTCCCAGGTCTTACTAGTTATATTAACTTTTTTTGGGACATTATATGATTCATTTCAATTTACATTTATAGCGCTGCACTTTTATTTATTTTTTCTGATGTTCACAATTTTGTTGTTATTGTGGTGTTGGCAGCTTATGTGACTACTCTTGAATGCGCAGTATAGATTTTTTATCTTGATAATATTCTTTAATGTCACCTGCAACTTTAAATCATGGAGACGGAGAGAGGGAGACATGGGACAGAAAGGATAGGCAGGCAAAAGCTTACTCGGGGAAGATGACCAGCTTATCCATATAAGAGCAGAGAATATGGCCAAAGGTATGTGGACTTCATTACAGAAACTGCATGATTCAAGCCTAAACAGCAAACTCTTTCTACTAAGACAGCTGTATAAGATGAGACTAAAAGGCCAAAAAATGTGTAACCACACGAAAGCTATGCTAGAGATCATAGAGCAGCTATGGGCCATCGGAGAGGACATCAGAGATAACAATATTGTTGCCCTGCTCCTCTGCAGCCTTCCAGAGACATATCCTGCTCTTATTAACGCTTTAGAAATTAGACCCAACCAGGAGCTGACGCTGGAGTGTGTCAAAGGCAAATTAATCAATGAATATGACAGAAGGAAAGAAAACACGCACCATGATGATAAAGCTCTTAAGATGTACAAAGGCATAATGCACAACAAAGAAAGCAGAGCCTGTGTTTTGCTGTAAAATGACCAGTCACTTAAAAAAGGACTGTTCTATCTGGAAAGCCGAGCAGCAAAAGCTAAAGCTATCCACAAAAGAAAGATTCAAAGCAGCCACAAAGGAAACTGCAGACACATGGAGTGGCACCTTTAAAGTGACATAGAGCGGAAAGCCACGTGGCTGGTGCATAGACTCAGGTGCGACAATCCACATGACTAGTGATGAAACCTTCTTTACAAACATTGATTACAGTGCAAAAGACAACGCTTTCCTAGAAAATGGGAAAAGCATCACCTCCAAAAGGTAAAGGCCAGGGCTTTCTGAACTGCATTACACCACAAGGCGAGGAAAATATCCTTGTTAAGAAAGTGCTGTATGTTCCAGAACTAGATGCCAGCCTTCTATCAGTGAAAAGTCTTGCAAACAATGGTCTCACAGTTAAGTTGCAGGGTGATGAATGCACAAGTCACAATAATAAACAATGCCTTGCAAAAGGAAAAGTGGATGATCACCTATACAACTCATCACCACAGACCAGCAAGCCAATATAGTCTCTAATGACATGCACAGCAAATGTATTCACTTATGGCACAGGCGGTTGGGGCACAGAAGTCCAGAAGCTATACAGGACATTATAAAGAGAGGCTTATCAGAAGATTTGACAATACCACCTTGCAAAGTGCTCATGAAATGCAAATGCTGCATTGAAGCAAAAGCCACACGTGACCCCCTTCCACAGGCATCTCAAAGAAAAAACTACCGACTCCCTACAGCTCATATACAGTGACTTATGCAGTCCAATGAAAACTCCCACATCAGGCGGACACAGATATCTACTGAATTTCATTGATGATTATTCCAGGTACACAAATTCTTATCTGATGAAACACAAGAATGAAACATCAGAGAAACTTTAAGAGTTTGTTGCCATGTCTAGCAACAAATTCCAGCGGAAACCAGGAATAATACGCATGGACAATGGAGGAGAATACATAAGCAAAGAAGTGGCCTCATACCTGAAGAGACAAGGAATAGTACACCAGACAACCAAACCATACTGTTAGGAATGAATCTGCACCTTTGAAATGCCCTGTGCGCCTATGCGGAAATGACGCCAAACGGCTCTATTTAGGCTGGCAACGCCCAGCAGCCAGTGCTGTCCGATCTACAGCGTTTGTGTGTGTTCCTGAAGCAAGTCTTGACCCCTCTCTGATCTCCGCCTGCACTGACTTCGGCTTCCACGACCACTCTTCTGCCTGCTCCCTTGTACCTTTCCTGCCAGCCTGTTAATGAACTCTGCCTGTACCCGACTACTCTTTTGCCTGCTCCTTTGAACTGCACCGCCAGCCAGTTGAATATATATAGAAGGGCGGCACTCCAAAACTCCAATGCAGTACATTTATTGCATTAAGTGCAGAGATGATACATGAACAGCAGACGTGTTTCGGTGGGACAAGCCGCCTTGGTCACAGCTGTGACATGATTTGGATGTTAGAGGAACGTCTTGGTCTGTGCACCCACCAGGTGGATTTGGGACTACCTTCTGGATCTAATACTCATTCCCTGTTGAAGCACTGCACACCTGTTATTACCGCCAGCCAGTTGCCGACCCAGCCTGTACCACCATTCTTCAAGCCAGCATGAGACCAGAAGAGCTACTACAATTGTCACCGGTGACCACCTCAACCCTCATGCCATCCTCAATCCTGAACCTCCTGTTTGCTCTACCAGGGGTTCACGAATCAGGGTCGCAAGGGAGGTTACCCCTGCATAAGTCAGACTCCACCACCAGGTACGTGACACATACACTCCTACGCAAAACGGTGTAGCAGAAAGGAAAAATCGCACTCTTATAGAAATGGCCAGGTGCATGTTGTCAGATGCCAACTTACCTCACAAGTACTGGGGAGAAGCAGTCATGACTGCAACCTACCTACAGAACAGACTACCCTCAAGAGCCATTAAAAGTACTCCATTCGAAATGTGGCATGGATCAAAGCCTTGCTTAGGGCACATCAGAGTGTTTGGATGTAAAGCATATGCCTATATTTCAAGTGAGAAGAGATCCAAGCTGGAGAACAGAGCCATAAAGGGCATTCTAGTAGGCTACAGCACGCAAACTAATGGTTACAGAATCCTACACCCAAAAACTGCCAAAGTGATAATAAGCCGTAGTGTTTATTTTGATGAGAGACCATCTCCAGAAAAAACGATCCCTGAAAGCTATGAAGTGAATATGCCAAGCAAACCAGAAGAAAAGGTTGATCAAAGTGAACCTGTGCGGGAGTCTGAACAAGGAGGTGGAACTCACAATGCCTAATTCAAGTTCCTCACCAGATCCTGCTGAACTACCTGAAGTCAGAAGATCCACTCGGACTACAAAGGGGATACCACCCCACAAGCTGTCACACACTGTCAAAACACACAGCATACTTGAACCAACATCCTGAGAAGACATAGAAAAACTACTAAAACATGAAGCCAATAAATGGAGAAAGGCAGCAGAAGAAGTATTAAAGTCACTTCAAGAAAATAAAACCTAGACACTCACAGAACTCCCTCCTAACTGCAAAACTATAGGAAGTAAGTGGACTTTCAGAGTAAAGTCAGACGCAAAAGGGAATATCCACAAATACAAAGCCAGACTAGTTGCCAAGGGTTACTCCCAGAAATTTGGCGAAGATTACAATGAAACATTCACTCCCGTCGTAAAACTCTCCACCAACAGATTGCTTCTTAGCGTTGTAGCCGAGAAGGGCACGAAAGTGAAACACCTACACATTAAAACTGCTTTACTATATGGAGACATTAAGGAAAACCTCTACATGGAGCAACCACCAGCGTTTGAGTGTAAACTTCAGAAGAGTATCTACGGTCTTACCCAATCTGCAAGGATGTGGAATGAGAAAGTAAATGAAGAGAGGGATTCTCAAGAAGCAAAGCAGACCCCTGTCTCTACTCCAAGAATAAAGCAGACAGATGGATATACATCCTTATCTATGTCAATGACATTATAACTTGTTTTGAACAAGAAGGGGATTACAATCAGATAGTTCACAAGCTGAAAGAAAATTTTGAAATCAGAGAGCTGGGGAACATTAGCTACTATCTGGAAATCCAAATAGAGAGAGAAGCAGATGGAAGCTATCTTCTCAATCAACCTCAGAAAATCTCTGAAATCTTGGAACAATTCCATATGCAAGTTGCAAAGGGGGTGAAAACTTCTGTGGAACCAGGCTATCTAAAGAGCAATGAAGCAGAAAACTTGTTACCCAACAAGGATACGTATTGCAGAGCAATCGGTAAGCTGCTATATGTTGCCACTGTGACAAGACCAGACATTGCCATAGCAGTGGGCATATTATGCAGGAAAGTCTCAGCTCCCTGTCAGCGTGACTGGAACTCAGTGAAGAAAGTGATGCAGTACCTCAAAGGAACAAACAATTCAGATGAATTTACGGTTACCAGCAACATCCAATCCAAAACGGGTCGGATATGTGGATGTTGATTGGGCCGGTGACTGCACAGACCGTAAATCCACAAGTAGATTCCATTATGGGGAAGGAAGCATAAGTTGGTCTAGTGGAAAGCAAGCAACTGTCGCTCTATCTTCAACTGAAGCAGAGTATATTGCAGCAGCACATGCATGTCAAGAAGCGATATGGATTTTCAACTTTTTGTGGACATTGGGATAGACGTGTCAAAACCAATTTCCATTTTTGAAGACAACCAGGAATATATAAAGCTTACGCTATCAGAAAGGGTCAATCCTAGGACGAAGCACATCGATGTCAAGTATGACCTACTGAGGGACAATCAAGAGCAAGGTGATGCTCTCACCAAGCCTTTGTCGAGGGAACGTCATGGTTATTTCCAGAAGAAGCTTCATATAATTTGACAAAGCACATGCTGTTGAGAAGGGGTGTTGGAAAAGCAACAGCAATGTTACTATATACTGTGAACTGTGTGTATTGTGCCTATCTGTCCAGCAGGTGGCACTGCAGTATTATAGTGTTATAGTATATATTCTATTATATGAGAGGAAGTACCCTCTGTATCTGACTGTGTACTCGTTTGCTATTAAGTTCCTGATTTCTTGTTCCATGAAAAAGATATCTTCCGTGAAAGTAAAGTATTCTCTGCAACCAAGAAGCTTCTAGCTCATAATTCAATACCCTGCCAACACTTTCTTCATAAATGTAGGCCAAAATGTAGTCTGTTACATTTCTTTGCTAACAATAACCCAAATCAGTGTATATTATTTACTCTGTGTAAAAGTTATAGAGTTTACAAACTATGGTGTATATATATATATATTTGAAAATTGATCAATCCTGATGTACTGACAGCCTATCTTATTTCTTGAGGCCCCCAAATGCCAGGACAGTACAAATACCCCCCAAATGATCCCTTTTAGGAAAGTAGAAGGTCCAATGGATTTATTAAGAGGCATGGTAAGTTTTTTGAAGTTGTAATTTTTTGTCACATTCTTTTGGAAAATTAAGAAATTAAATATAATGTGTTTTTTTACCACAATTTTTTATTAAATACCGTCACCAGTGCAGTACAGCATCATCATATGACTGGTGTGGAGGTGATCAGGGATAGAGACTGGTGACAATATGCAAAAAAAAAAAAGGAAAAAAAAATGCAAAAAAAAAGCTATGACTGTTTTGATAACATGTAATCACGTGATCGCTATGAGTGGTCATAGCTATCACATGATATCCCGGCCGCTCACAGGGGTGGACACATGACACCCCGGTGGACAAAGTGGTCATGAGATTGCACCGCTGCGCACCCCGGTACCAGTATGTTGTTGTGCTTGCACCTACCGCCTGCTCGCAGTAAAAGTATTGTGGGTGGGCGGCAAGTGGTTAAAGGATTTGTGTTTTTTTAAGGTTGTCCTTTAAGCTGCATTCTCCTCACTGAAAAGTATTTTTACAAATGTTTTTTGCATTGGTACATGTCCCCCTTGGCAATACCCAGCTATCCCTGCCCTTTCTTTAATTATAGCCCCAAAAAAGGCCAGAAATATGACATCGGTAGGGTTCAGTGATACTATGTTCGGTATTCTGGTTGGGTTTACCTAACCTCCTGTGAACTGAGCTCTAATCTGACGCTTACTTCAGTCTGCCCCTAACTGTTAAAATGGAACCAAACTCAAAAAGATTTGCTATGTTATCGAGAACATTTAAAAACGTTAATTTTGCCTAAACAGTACCCAGAAAAATGTACCTTTTTGTCATGTCCTCCTGAAAAATAGCAATGCACTTCCTGGTATGTGAGTGTACCTAGGCACCTCTGTCTCATAGCTGTGTAACATACTCCCTATGGAGACACAAGTAGAATGGGATCCCCCACCCTGCACAGCCAGGCACACCGAATTTCCACAGTCACTCCAGAGTCAGAGAACAGTCCATGACTTTGTTTTTTTTGTGTTGTTTTTTAATTGAGCGATATAATTGGATACGGAAAAGAGTTCATGGGATGCCCACTTAACTTCAAACAAACTTCAGGGACAACTTCTCCTATATGCAGTCTCTATATACAGCTCCTCTTCTTCACTACAACAGTCAGTCAAATAAAGCAATGGCCCTTTACAGGCAGGAACCCAAGGCCCCTCAGGTGTGTAGTTGAATTTCAGGGTCCAGCTTGCATCACTCCTGTGGCTACTGGTCCTAGCACCATCTCTTCAGGCACTGCCAACCCACCTGGCTGCAGCTGCCCCTTTCACTAGTCCTCCAGACTGACACTCACCAGCCCACCCGGCTGACTCTCATGAGATCTCCCAGATGGGCTGACCAGCTCCTGCTGTCTTCTCTCCTTGCTTCTGTGCCTCCAGGAAGGGTTTCCTCCATATGATTTGGTAGGAATTTTCCAGCACCTGAGTCCCAGGCCCGAGGTCACCCCACCCTCCCAGACGAGAGTGCACCCTCAAGGGCCACATCAGCCTCCTCAGCACTCCATCTCCATCTTCCACCCGACTGCCCCTGCTGGAATGGCCCATGTCTTTATGTGGTGATCTGCCCCCTTCCAGCCACTTCTAACCTCCACCCACATCATCTAGAACCTTCTCCAAGGTTCCAGAAAACAGGGCTCCAGAAGAGCTGTCAGATGAGTCATCCAGTCTCCCTGAGTCACTAAATCCTGACCCAGATTCACAACACAGGCCTGACTCTCAGCCAAGCCAATTTACCTACACTAGCAGCTAAACTATGTACACTAGCACGTTAGTTAGAGGGTGCTACAGCTGTATATCTGCAGTGTGAGATCTAGGGCTTTTCTGCCTCTGATTGCCAGTTTCAAGTGATTTAAAAAAAGGATTTGGTGATGCTACTTTTGTGCTGCTCACTTTTCTCCTTGTTGGAAGCTCTGACACGAGGAAGTAAAGCCCTGCGTCTACCATGATGACCGCCTCCATATAAAGACACATTACAGAACAGGGCACTGTAGGTCAGTAATCGGGAAATATCAGCTGTAGAAAGCTGCATACAATACTGGTGACTAGTCTTTTGCCCTCTGCCAGCCTTTTTTGAGGGGTACAGCTTCCAGAGTTCAGTAGCTCATTCAGCTTATAAACGTCTATTATAAGAAAGAGCAGAAGCATAGCAATATAAAGAAGCAAAAACAGAACATGATTATGTAATGAGCAAATATGACTGCCAACTCCAACCCCCCCAAACACATATAATTGCAAACTACGCATGGAAACAACATTAAAAAAAAAAAAAAAACATTAACATGCATTTATACCATTACTTACACTTAGCTGTGTCAATGAATACATTTATACATAAGAATTACATGAAAAAACGATACATTCTCTTTAAATCCATAATGGTCTTTGTCCCCATGAACCCTAGCACTTCGTTTACGGATCATTATGGCACATCTGGTAAGTACTTTGTATTGTAACTCTGACCTTGTAACATGACATGGACAAATGGCTGTCCACTTTACAGTCTGATGTTAATTTTACAGTCTGTTTCTGTGAATTGTAGTCAACATAACAAATCGTTAGCAATTTTGCAAATCGATGTCAGCCTTAGAAACCAATGCAGGATAACATGCTGATGACAAGTAAAGGGATGCAGATTTCACAAGCTGACAATGACTTCCAGAGGTTGTGAGTGAAAAGAAATGCATCAACTTCTCAAATTTTCAACTTGCTGAGAGGTCAACTTAGCTGCAAAGTAGACTAGACGAGCGGAGGATCATGAGACATATAGTTCAGTAACAGCTGTATTTATAAGGACTGCCTGTCCCCAAGAAACAGTTCCATTACATCTGTTTCACAGCAGTCATGACCTCTCAGGACAAAGGCTTGTCTATAGACCGCTATCTAGTGTAGAAACCACTGAATGGCATCATTTGAAAGTAATTAGGAATACTTCTGGTAATAGAAGCATAAAAGTAAAAAATCACTAAACCACAGCTATTTTCTACTGAAAACCACAATTATGACCCTTGATGTCTCTCTCTTACATCACAAGGCATATCCCATAATCATAGGTGTTTCCATGGATACTAATTGATGATGTAATTTGTGGCTTGGTTATCTCTTTGGTAGCACGGGGGCATCTGGATTGCTCATTGAATTGAAAAGAGATGTTTTGCAAAATGACAGACTGCCTGTTTAATTCTCATTGCATAGTGATCTTATGCCTCCATAGACCAAATAAAGACCAAGACATTCCCAATGGATGGACTTTTATCACCTGTAGTCCAATTGTTTATTGGAACAAAAAAAACCCAAAGAGGTCAGCTGACACATCTGGATTTTTGTCATGTAATGTTATTAGTCAAAACGCTGTAGTGATGAGCAGTGTCTTCATGAATGAGACTAATTTTCCACTACTACTACAATCTTCATGCAAAACTTGTCATAGACATCATAATGTCTGTTGGACCATTTCTCCCCACAAGCAGGAGACATCTAATTCATTAGTGCACTTTTCTAAGGCACTGAAGAAGGAAAGAGGACTAAGCCCTCTGCTCACATTGGAGCGATTTGTCATGCGATTTGACAGGTCAAATCGCATTACAAGTCACAGCCTATTACTGGATATGGCGCCATTCTAATCGGTGAGACGCCGACTTTGCAGTACCGCACCAATTTGCAAAAGTAGTTCCTGCATTACTTTTGCAGATTTCAGGCGTGACTTCAATAGACATCTGTGCATGAAGCCACACAGATGTCTTTCAAGTAGCACCTGAAATAGTGCTGACCTGCTACTTTGTAATTGCGCTACTTCAAGTACCTAAGAATGGAAAATAAGATAACTGGCAACCAAAATATAGAAAATAATCTTTTTGTAATTTATTGTTACATTTTAAGCAATCCAATAAAGTGTTTCTATTTTAATTACCAAAAACGGTAATCTTTTGGGTAATCCCACATATTTTTTCAACAATTTCAAAGTAGCATTAATGTGAACCAGGGCTTAAAGTGATTGTTATTTAAAAAAGGAAAAAACAAGACTTTACAAACATGTTATACTTACCTACTCTGTGCTTACCTGCTCTTTTCGAGTCCCTCTTCGCTGCTCCTGCCCCTCCCTCCTGTCAAGTGCCCCCACAGCAATCAGTTTGCTATGGGGGCACCCAAAACGAGCTGCAGCTCCCTGTGTCCATTCAGACACAGAGCTGTGGTTCGGCCCAACCCCCTCTCTCTCATGACTTTGATTGACAGCAGCGGGCACCAATGGCACCGCTGCTGTGTCTCAGCCAGTCAGGAGAGTCCGGGACGGCCGAGGAACTCTTGGACATCGTTGGATAGAGAGGGGGCTCAGGTAAGTATTAGAAGGGCTGAGGGGGGCTGCTGCGCACAGAAGGCTTTTTATCTTAATGCATAGGATGCATTAAGATCAATAAAACCTTCTGCCTTTACAACTCCTGTAACCAACATAGGGCTCAGTACACAAAGGGGTATTTTCCTTTTTAACTACTTGCTGACCACCCACCGGAGATGTACTGCGGCAAGGTGACTCAGCTGCGCAAATCGCCGTACCGGTACGGCGATTCGTGCACTAGCATTCGTGGGTGCACTTTGCCCGCAGTGACAGAACGGGGATCGGCCAAAGTAAACAAGGCAGATCTTCGTTCTGTTAGGGGATTACATTGAGATCTGTCTTCCTGCTAAGCAGGAAGACAGATTTGTGTGTTTCCCCAGTCACACAGTCCCCCATACAGTTAGAAAACACAAACAGGGAACACATTTAACCCCTTGATCGTCCCTGATGTTAAACCCTTCCCTGCCAGTGTCATTAGTACAATGTCAGGGCATATTTTTAGCACTGATTACTGTATTAATGTCCCTAGTTCCCAAAAAAGTGTCAAAAATGTCAGTTAGTTGTCCGATCTGTCCACCGCAATGTCGCAGTCCCGCTAAAAATTGCTGATCGCCACCATTATTGGTAAAAAAAAAATAATGCCATAAATCTAACCCCTATTTTGTAGATGCTATAACTTTTACGCAAACCAATCAATATACGCTTATTGGGTTTTTTAAAAAAAATTCTACAAAAATATGTAGAAGAATATATATCGACCTAAACTGATGAATACATTTATTTTTTTATATATATTTTTTTGGATATGTATTATAGCAGAAAGTAAAAAATGTTTTTTTTTTTCAAAATTGGCGGTAACCTTTTATGTATATAGCAAAAAATCAAAAAAATGTAGAGGTGATCAAATACCACCAAAAGAAAGCTCTATTTGTGGGAAAAAAAGGACATCAATTTTGTTTGGGTACAACGTCGCACAACCGCGCAATTGTTAGTTAAAGTAATGCAATACCGTATTGCAAAAAATTGTCTGGTCAGGAAGGGGGTAAATCCTTCTGGGGCTGAAGTGGTTAAAATCTGAGATAAAATAGCTCATAGCGTTTCCCAAAACATTTTTTGCAATTCACAAAAGAAAACTCTACTAAAAAAGGCATGAGGTATTTAATTGAAATGTGCAGTATTTATCTAATGAAACCGTTCGGTATTTTACCTCATGACGTGATATCCAGTGGTATGGATACAGTGGAGAAAAATTAGAACCGCTTTCAGTTTTTCTTGCTAATGAAGAGGTAAAAATTGTTTAAACCGTAGAAATATGCCAACTCAAAAAGTTAGTATGGTCCCTACAGCATATGGATTAATACAAAAGAAAAAATGTGACTGGAATACTAGTTTAAGGGGAAGCTGCTTTCACAAGACACATGTGGTGTATCAAAAACAACTAAGTGTTACTAAACCCAGGACCATGCATTTACTATATTGGGTCTCCCACAGTACACAGAACATGGAAATGCAATTATTTTAGTAAATATGAACCGCTAAATACCTTTTGTCATCAGCAGTATATAGCAGTCTTGTGACTTCTATCAGTGTCTGGTTAAACCTTGTAGGAGGAGTTTCATTCTACTCTGACTGTCCTATGAGGCTGCAGGACCCCTGATCTTCTGTCTGGACAGTGATGATTGGCCCAGTGCTGATCACATGCAACCCCCCCCAAGAAAAAAAAAACCTCTTACTATCAGGAGATGGTTTGGGGTCAGTAAAAGAAGGTGAAGATCAGAGAAGACAGGATCAAACAGCCTTTTTACACAATGCAGAGGATTAACCCCTGAGGTTCCACAGTGAGTATAGCAAGCATGCTTTACTGCATATACAGACTGATTTTACTGTTGTGGGTTTAATGACACTTTAAATTAGGTAATTATACAATATATCTTTATGAAGTCAATAATTGAATGAACATATTATCAAAAATCACACACATCTATATAAATACTCTTCTTCTTACCAATATAAAAGACAATGTTGTCACTGGGGAAATTTCCCTTCACTTCCTGTCCCAAAGCTAAAACAGGAAGTGAGAGGAAATCCCTACAAATTAAAGTAATTTCTTGGGGACCTCCAGGTCAACAGAACCAGTGTCCCCATTGAAACCCCCCCCCCCCCCCCCCCCCCCCCCCCCCACAGATATACGTGATTATGTACTTCCCGGTAGCAGACGCAAATGCCCACCGGCTCGCTCCCATTGTGATTATGCACAGCGGGAGCCAATCAGCGGGTTCCCGCGGACTCGATGTCCGCCGGCACCCGCCGATTATTCAGTACAGAGGCAGAGCGGCAGTCTGCCTATGTAAACAAGGCAGATTGCTGTTCTGTCAATAGGAAAGGCATGGATCCTGTGTTCCTGCAAAGCAGGGACAAGGATCCATGTCTTGCCCTAGTAAAAACACCTCCCACACTGTATAAAAACACAGGCTAGTGACAACGCATATTTTTAGCACTGATCACTGTATTAGTGTCACAGGTTCCCAAAAAAGTGTCGCCGCTATTATTAGTAAAATAAATAAACATTCTATAAATCTATCCCATAGTTTGCTATAACTTTTGCACAAACCAATCAATACACACTTATTGGGATTTTTTTACCAAAACTATGTAGCAGAATTCATATTGGCCTAAATTGATGAAGAAATTAGATTTTTTATATTATTTTATTGGATATGTTTTATAGCAGAAAGTGAAAAATATTGTTTTTTTTTTCAAAATTGTCAGACTTTTTTGGTTACAGCGCAAAAAATAAAAAACGCAGAGGTGATCAAATGCCACCAAAAGAAAGCTCTATTAGTGGGGAAAAGGGACGTCAATTTTATTTGGGTACAACGTTGCATGACCGCACAATTGTAATTTAACCGCTTGCCGACGGCTGATCGGCAATTGACGGTGACAGAGTGGCTCTGTAACGCGAAATGCCGTCATACGACGGCGGGCGCGATACAGAGCCACTGTGAGCGCGCGCGCGCCGCCGGAGGCGCACGCACGCGCTCACTGTCTTCGGGGGGGGGGCCAGGGAGCGGGTGCGGCGGCTTCGATTGCCGCCGGCCACCCGCGATGCCCCCCCCGGAGTGAAAGAGCGGAGGTCCGTGTATGTAAACACGGACCTCCGCTCTGTGTGAGGGGGAAGGGCTGTGATCACAGCCTTCCTTTACGTGAAGGCTGTGACCACTTCCCTTCCCCAGCTAGGCAAGCCCCCATACAGTTAGAACACGCCCAGAGAACATAGTTAACCCTTAGCGCGCCCCCTGCAGGTTAACCCCTTCACTGCCAATGCCATTTACACAGTAATCAGTGCATTTTTATAGCACTGATCGCTGTATAAATGCCAATGGTCCCAAAAAAGTGTCAAAATGTTCCGACATGTCCGCTGAAATATCGCAGTACCGGAGAAAGTGAGGCCCCCCCCGTAGCGCCCACCGGCCGCCGTTAGCTTCGGCGGCG
>BLSH010527798.1:1837794-1853599 GCA_018402905.1 Glandirana rugosa
ATTGTTTGGTTTGCCTCGTTTATGTCTTCAAGTAACAAAGGTATGTGCATTTGACATTCACCATAGTAGGTGGACCGTCACATTTTGATTTCCTAACTACCTGTCTTTATGTTTAGTAAATCGTCAATTTTGACAATATAAATGAAGTAGATATATAAATCGACAAACGGACCTCAGGTCGAGGCTTTCTAAATAGGGGGAAGTACTGGTCCGGTAAAAAACACTATGCCACAACGCAATGAAATTGGTGAAGTCGGGGCCTTCCTAAAGGTCGAAATCCGAAAAAAAGGACGCAAATTTCGTTTGGGTACAACGTCGCAGGACCGCGCAATTGTCAGTTAAAGCGATGCAGTGCCGAATCGCAAAAAGGGCTCCGGTCCTAAAGCTGGAAATCCTTCCGGGGCTGAAGTGGTTAAAGTAACGCAACACCGTATCACAAAAAATGGCCTGGTCATGAAGGGGGATAAATCTTTCGGAGCTGGACTCCAGGCAAACAGCTAAATATATAGATGAAGTAAATATAACAGTTTTAACTGCTAAATGATTTGTATTTCTGTCCATCAATCCTTTAGTTTTACACTGCCAGGTGGATGATACCACTTACAGTTTACGTGTATGGAAACAATGAACTTCTGTATTTGCTCCGTTTGGTTTGTTAAATATACAATTACAGCATACATCTCCCTACTCAGTCACCCTTCTCATCCTATGCACACATTTCTTGTCAGCAAATTTGCATGCAACACTCCAGTGTGACACCCAAATCCTGCCCTTCCTACTCCCAGGTTGACTGCTGCTGTATAAGGCTCCATGCACACTGGACGCTCTCTGGGCGTCGGATTATGTGGCAGGAGACGCTGCTTAGAAAACGTGCCTTTAGCAGCATTTTGTAAGCAGCGTTTATGCAGGTTTTCGCGTGTTTATCTGCGTCTGCGTTTTTGAGCTTTTTTTTTTTACTTCATTGACTACAAAAAGGTGCTGGACGCGGATAAACGGCAAGTTCAGATAACTGCCCATAAATGCCACTGCTGCTAAACAACAATAAATCTCTATGTGTGCATGGACACCTAGCATAACATAAAGGGGCATTTATGGGCTGTTAAAAAAACTCCCAAATTACCATAAACGGTGGATTATCAGCTTTAGTGTGCATGGAGCCTAAAGCCTCGTACACACGAGCCGATGGTTGGTCAACCGAACATCCAACTTTTTCCCAAATTGGCCGACGATTAATTGGTCTAGCGTACTAACGTGAAGCAAGTAATCGGCCAACAAAGCCGAACGTAGTGACGTGTTACAAGCGTATAACAAGAAAGTTGAGGTGAATGTGATTTGTGATTTAGGAACGCAGGTTACACGACTAAACACTTCCTGGATTCCGAGCATGCGTGTTTACACTTCCAACTTTTGGTTGGTCAACTTCAGTACACACAAGCCAACAATCGGTCAACTCCTTGTTGGCCAACACAAGTTTTCTAGTCTCATCGTCCAACTTCTGAGATGTCACAATCTCCTGTCATGCGAATTGGATGCAGGAAACCCACATCCTATTCGCACTAGTCTGAACCCAGCCTAAGGGATTGCAAAAAGTTGATACCATGTCAAATTCTGTTACACAGTAGTTGTACTTAATGAAAAAGTACATTTTATTATTATTGGATCCGTGAAACGCGTTAACCCCTACAGTTGTGTTGTGCCTCTTGCCTGTAATATATTTTCACTTTGACAGCTCACATTAAAACTTTTCCTGGGACCTTGGAGTGCGGTTTCTCTCTTTGAATACATCGCTGCTTGGACCAACGGTTGTCTGGACCTGCACCTGGTCTCCCGGATTGTCTTATTATTCCACACCTGGAGCGGGCTTCCTACCTTCCTTGTTTCAGCTAATTACATGCACCTGAATGTTCTTTCTTTGGTCATACGATTGTGTAGTGCAGTCAGTATGCTAGATACAACAGCCAATATACGATTTGAGCCGATTGGTCATACGATTGTCGTCCCGTGTGTACGAGGCTTTAGCCTCAGAACCTGCAAAAACCTGCAGTAAGTTCTAGACATCGGAGGGGTCAGAGACAGAAATCCATGCTACAATACTGTCTGGGAAAAACAATGTATTGAGAGGCCTCTATTGCCAGTAGATCCAGGCATTCTGCAAAGGGCTGAAGCTTCATCCAGGCCAGGAGGACGCTTCAGCTAATAGGAGACCCATGCACTTAGGTCCAACATGGTGTCCACCCTTGCACAGGGCAACTACGCCTTCCCCACAGAACCCAAAAGCAGATCTTTGTAACTTTTTAGGTATAGGTAACGGCTTACTCAAACCTCAGAGAAAAGACTCCTATGTAGTAGTTTATGAATAAACTTTATTAAATGTTAAACAGGAAAATTCCTCCTCACAATGCTTCAACGTGGCAACAAGGTACAAAGTCTTTTGACAGTGCAGAACATTTTATATGCTTGCTTTTCCATATATTTGTCATGGTATTCATTATAGGGATTTGGAGATCTCGGTATCACAGCATTCATACTGTCTCCATGCTTACAGACTGCTGAAATAAGATATCGGGCACACAAGGAATGCATTGTGTTCTGGGGGTTGGTATAATCATAGACTTGCATTGTGAAAAGGAGCATTAAGGCATAACCATAATGCAACACTCAGGAAAGAAATTGAGCAAATAGAGCTATTAGGATACAAAGGGATTGATTTACTAAAGGCAAATAGGCTGCTCACTTTGCAAGGGTAAAGCTTAGCAAAAGAGGTGAAGCTCTGCTACCTTCCATCATCCAATAAACTGCAAGCATTTTTTTCCCTTGCAGGTGAATGGGAATGATCTGCAAAGTGAAGCTTTACCACATTCACCAAATTCCCTTTCAAAGTGAACAGCCTATTTGTCTTTATCAACCACAAAATATGCAGTGTGGAATTGTCCCACATCAAATCAAAACCAAAAACAATCTCAATGTACCCATCTCTGTAAATGCAAGATACTATATATCAGTAATAGTGAACCTTGGTACCCCACATGTTTTGGAACTACATTTCCCATGATGCTTATGCACTCTGCAGTGTAGTTGAGCATCATGGGAAATGTAGTTGCAAAACATGTGGGGTGCTAAGGTTTGCCATCACTGCTATATGTAGCGGGTGCCCCGCTATTTCTGCAGTTTTTGCAAAGCAGCCGCTGTAGATACACAGGCTCTTATAGAATGGACGAATGCACCTGTCAGCCCCTGCGTGGAACTTCTCCCCTCCTTCTTGTTTCACAGACTGAACTTAATGTAATATGTGTAGAGTAACACAGAAGAATCAAGTTACACTGCCTGTCTCCTGTGTTTCTATGTGCATAGAGAGTAAGCCAATAGAAGAAGCAGTTACAGGAGCCAATCAATGGGACTTTAACAAGCTGCAAATCATTCTGGAATATGAAGTCCCTTTGCCAGACATCCCCATAGCTTTGAATGGAGTTAGGAACTACAATCCCATGCGTGCTCTGGGAGAGAGGAGGAGAGAGACTCCATCTTGATGGTCTGGGGAGAAGTCAGTTAAAGCGTGGGAGAGGAAGAGAAAAGACCCAAGAGAGGGGTGCTGCCTCTTGGGTTTTTTCCAACGTGCGATCTTAGGCCTCTGGGAATGGTCGGGACATCCAGCTTGAGAGAGAGTAGATCCCAGGTGCACATCCAGGCACACCTGCACCGACAGAGAAGCGTTCCAGTGCGAGGTGACCAGTCGCCACCAGGAAAGCGTGCCATGTACCAGGAAGTTTGTTTGGGCCTTGATCGATAGCAGGATTGGGTGAGGGGGCTCTTGCCCATTTGCAGGAAACAAGGACTCTGCACAGACGGAGTTATACTGAACCCTGTATACAGACATCATTGCTGGTAGTCATCTTGCAGACACTGGTAGAGCCTCAGGATACAAGGCCATTTAAGTAGAAAGACACTGTATACAAAGGCCATACAAAGGCCATTGCCCTTTCACCCTGCTGAGGAAAATCTTGCATTCTTCACTTAAGGATCCTGGCCAGTTATGTTATTTGGGCCTACTATCCAGGAATTTAAGCAGAGAGTGGCTAGCTGAAGATGCCAAGACTTATTTAACTTCAAAGAGAATGAAGTTACTATTGCCATACAGCCTTGCACTCATGTATCCAGGGCTCTGTGTATGCAGTGGGTGCGTTGGACAGCCTATTTAGACAGATATGAGATATTGACTGTTGATTTTAATACAGTATTTAATATTGGGCCTGTGGTGCCCGGAGACAGAAGAGAGGGATCTGACATAGAGAGGGTCAGTCTTCTACTTTCCTCCTGCCTGGACTCATAGGGGTTGATTTACTAAAGGCAAATGGACTGTGCACTCTGCAAGTGTAGTTGCTCCAGAGTTCAGTAAATGAGGTAAGGCTTCGCTTTGCAAAGAATACCCAATCACATGCAAGGAAAATTAAAAAAAACATTTTTGCTTGCACATGATTGGATGATGGAAGTCGGCAGAGCTTCTGCTCACTTACTAAGCTCTGGAGCAACTGCACAGTCTTTTGTCCTTTAGTAAATCAACCCCATAGAGTCAAACTTGAGTAAGGGTAACCAATCTGGTACAGATTGCCATTTTTGTGATTTATTGTTATTGAAGTGTTTGCTCTGCTTTGGGGGTTATTCTAAGGTTCTGAATCCCCTGAAAGCAGCCTGAATGTACCATTTATTTATTATTTATTTATTTCAGGTACTTATATGGCGCTGTCAATTTACACAGCGCTTAACATATATATTGTACATTCACATCAGTCCCTACCCTCAAGGAGTTTACAATCTAAGGTCCCTAACTCACATTCATACATATACTAGGGCCAATTTAGACAGGAGCCAATTAACCTACCAGCATGTCTTTGGAGTGTGGCAGGAAACTGGAGTACCTGGAGGAAACCCATGCAGGCACAGGGAGATCGTGCAAATTCCAGGCAGGTAGTGTCATGGTTGAGATTCAAACCAGCGACCCTTTTGCTGCCAGGCGAAAGTGCTATCCACTACACCACTATGCCGCCCAGATTGAGCTATATTGCTCATAACTTCAGTCAATGTTCTTCTATTGTATTCCTTGAACATATTCCACAGAAATATCACAGTAAAGACAATTTATAATAACATGTGTGTTTCTCATTTATCCTTGCACTCACACTATTGCCAGGTGTGCCAGAGGGGACTGAGGCTGTTATTGGGGTTGAGAGGGAGAGTAACAGACTGAACATACTTAAGCGGCTCCTGCGGGGGTAGCGCTACACATATATATATATATATATATATATATATATAGTCACCATTTGTACCCCTGGGAACTACATACTGCAGTACTGCCAGGGCTTTTTTTCTCAGAGAATAGGTGCAGGTACTCCCCCCTTCCAAGTCACCCCTTGTCTCTGCCCCTACCCACCTCTGAGCACTGTCCCTTGGTTCCTCCTGCCCCTTAGTGCTGCCCCTTTTACAAAATACAGAACCAAGTAAACTAAGTAATTTGTATGGAATTTGTTGATAAGAAAAGCAGTAAAATAGATTCCCTTCAGGCAGCAACAAAAGACCCCCTGAAACAAAATACCCTCTTAGCAACAACAGATACATCCCAGCAACAATAGATCCCCCAGTAGCAACAGTAGATCTCTCAGCAGCCAACATCAACAGACTCTCCAGTAGCCAGCAACTATAGGCTCCGTCCTCAACAGTAGATCCCTCCCAGCAACAAATGACCCCTCGGCAACAACAGATCCCCCAGCAGAAAGCACCAATAGAGTCTCCAGTAGCCAGCAACTGTAGATTCTTCCCAGCAACAATAGACCTCCCACCAGCAACAATAGTTCACCCCCCCCCCCAGCAACAATAGATCCCTATATCTATCAGTAGCCAGCATGAATAGACCCTCCAGCAAACCCCAGCACCCTTTGCCATTAGATGAATTCAGTGCGCGAGGTGCCTGGAACTGCATTCCCCCGCGTTCCTACTGAAAAAAAGCCCTGAGTACTGCAATGGATGAAGCAGAGCCTGGATTTAAAATAAGCCAATCTGGCTTTCCTTAAGTACATATCTTATTACAAACTTTACACAGCAGCCAGATTTCTAAAACATTACCACACATTGATAACATTATTTTGACAAAGCAAATCTCTTTTACATGTATATCTAAAAACACTAAAAATACATTCCCTTTAGAGTCGGTTCACACATAGGCAATCCGACATCAAGCGCGGCTTTGGGCGACTTACAACGCGACTTAAAGCGACCTCCATGCCAGGTGACTTGCCTGTGGCCAATCAGAGAATATAGCTCTTCTGACATCATTCCTTTTACCTGGGTAAATTTTCCCTGTAAAGTCGTTTCAATATAGATGGGGGATCCGATTTGGAGGCAACTTCCATTGAATTCTATGGACACAAGTCGGATAGAAGTCGCCTTGAAGTCGTACAGGAACCTTTTCTGAAGTCGGAGCGACTTCAGTAGTATACATTAAAGTGGTTGTCAACTCTTGACAACCACTTTAACCTACAGCCTACAGGTAAGCCTATAATAAGGTTTACCTGTAGGTGCCCTGCATATCTCCTAAACCTGCACCGTTTAGGAGATATACAGTGTAAATGCATGTGCTGACGTCATTGGCACATGCGCAGTGAAGAAACAGCCCGACCGGGCAATTTCTTCACGAAGTGTGCCGTAAATGATGGCTCCCGTGCAAATGTGCGGGAGTGACATCAGCGCGGCTCCAGCCAATCACAGCGCTGGAGTCCATGCTGGGATTGGCCAGAGGCTGCGATCCCGGAAAAAGGCACAATCAACATGACGCCGGTCACAGGGGTGCTCAGGGACTGCTGCAACAGGGTCGTTCTAAGGTAAGTATTTCATAATGAGCTAATATGTGATGCATACTAGCTCATTATGCCTTTGTCTTGCAGGTGTGTTTTTTTCTTACCCTCCCTTGACAACCACTTTAAGACGGCTCTCATTCACTTCAATGGGATTTCTTATGTCAGGCGACACAAGCCGGATCCCAAGTCGCTGTAGTGTGAACCGGCTCTTAATATTCATCTGTACAATGGTATACATGTATTATTCTTCCTTACCTATAACAAAAAGTATATAAAATATTTAAATAGAAATACAGTTTTGCTTGACAATTGGCAAGTCAGCTGTCTAATAAACTGTCTGTAAATGACACGAGCAAAGTTGATGTAAATAACAGCCTAAATTGCATTGAGATTAGTAGAAGTTGAGGCATATGTAGCAAAGGTTCTCACTTATCTCTTGTAAGATAAGTAAGGCATCTTGTTATTCTATTCCTAGTTTTTTTTATTAAATGGGAAGAGATACAGAGCTCTCATTTGTGTGAAAGGGCAGCCAAATGAAGACAAAATGCCAGCTTCTTATAGGAGTTGAGGCAGCTTACTGTGTCTTGGAGACATAACATATCACGTAGGGTTTTTGCTCACACATACGCCAGGTATTTCCACAAACTATTTTGTGGTTATATTATCAGTGTAAACGCAACTGTGGATAAATTGTGCTTCATTAAAAAGCTTCCAACAATCTTGTATTGAGTTTTTTGGTGAGCATGAAACATCTCTCTGTGCCATTATATCACGTTGTTAGCAGACCTCAGCAGGCTCACATAGTACGTGTTGTAAATAAGATTCGAACATCATCTAGCTCTCCTTTCAGCTCCACATCCAATCACTTTCCAAAGCTTTCTACTTCAACCTTCGCAACATCTCCAAAATACGTCCCTTCCTAACCAATGGAACAACCAAGCTCCTAATTCACTCCCTGGTCATCTCTCGCCTCGACTACTGCAACTCCCTCCTCATTGGATTACCATTACATAGGCTATCCTCCCTTCAGTCCATTATGAATACTGCTGCCAGACTCATCCACCTTACCAACTGCTCTGTGTCTACTACCCCCCTCTGCCAATCACTCCACTGGCTACCACTCACCCAACTAATTCAATTCAAAATACTAACAATAACTTACAAAGACATCCACAACTTGGCCCCCAGCTACATCACTAACCTAGCCTCAAAATACCAACCTAATCACCCTCTTCCTTCCTCCCAAGACCTACTGCTCCCTTGTCACCTCCTCCCATGCTCGCCTCCAGGACTTCTCCTGAGCCTCTCCCGTCGTTTGGAATTCCCTCCCCAATCTATCCGACTATCTCCAACTCTATCCACATCTAGGTAATCCCTGAAAACTTTTCTCTTCAGAAAAGCCTATCCTGCCTCCACCTAACAACTACACTTTCATTTTCTTCATCAGCTCATTCCCCACAGTTATTACCCTTTGTATCACTTGGGCCTCCCTTTTAGATTGTAAGCTCTAAAGAGCAGGGACCTCGGATTCCTCCTGTATTGAATTGTATTGTAATTGCACTGTTTGCCCTAATGTTTGTAAAGCGCTGCGCAAACTGTTGGCACTATATAAATCCTGTATAATAATAATAATCATGTAACAATGCAGGAAAAAAATCTGCAGCAGAATGTGCATAGAAATCGGTTGATTATGTCATCTGAGTACAAAATTGTTTGCAAACTTAGTGGCCATTCACACAGGGGCAACTCGCGCTCCGACTTGAGCCGCCTCAAGTCGCCCCAAGTCGCTTGACATGTGAAATCCCATTGAAATGAATGGGAGCCGTCTTAATGTACACTACTGAAGTTGGAGCGACTTCAGAAAAGGTTCCTGTACTACTTGGAGGCGACTTCTATCCGACTTGTGCCCATAGGATTCAATAGAAGTCACCTCCAAGTCAGATCCCCATCTACATGGAAGCGAATTTACAGTATAAAGAATAGAATTTATTTTTAGGCAACCCCCTCTCTCCCTTTTCTGATTGGTCAAGGCAAAGTCGCCTGGCAAAAGTCATGTTGTAAAGTCGCCTCAAGTCCCTGAAGTCGTGCTGGAAGTCACGCTGAAAGTCGTGCTGAAATTGCCTAGCAAAGTCGCGCCGAAGTCGGGTCGCCCCTTTGTGAATGCAGCCTTAATGGGGCTAAATGTCTGGCCCATCAGTGCACGTGATGAATTCATGTGCACCCGGCCTGCGGACATTTTAAGCCCGGTCGGATTTCTTGGGATAACAACCGATGCGGCTAAGAAGCCACTCAGCTGTTATCCCAAGCAGTGGGAGGGCCTGAGCGAACAGCCTGCATGTTTGCCAGCTGGCCGGAGACCCGAATGAATCCGGAATTGGCTTTGATCGGGTCTCAGATCTAGTAATGCGGAAGCGATGTCACGACATCACTTCCGGTTTACAGAACTCTTAAAGGCACCACATTTTTTAAAATGATAGTAATCAAAACAGCCAAACTTGGCGTTTTGAATGCTTTTAGGTGCAAAGGAGGGATTTGGGGTCTTATAGACCCCAGATCCCTCCATAAAGAGTACCTGTCACATGCCTATTGCTGTCACAGGGGATGTTTACATTCCTTCTGATAGCAACAAAAGTGATCAGATTTTTTTTTTTAAAGGGACAGTGTAAAAAAAAAATGAAATAAAATAAATAAGAAAAAAAAAAAAACAATTTAAAGTGCCCCATCTCTCCGTGCTCATGCGCAGAAGCGAACGCATATGCAAGTCGCAACCGCAACTGTAAACACATTCAAACCACGTGAGGTATCGCTGCGATCATTAGAGCGAGAGCACTAATTCTAGCACAAGACCTCCTCTGTAACTCTAAACTGGTAACCTGTAGACATTTTTAAAGTGTCGCCTATGAAGATTTTTACGTTTCGTAGTTTGTTGCTATTCCACGAGTGTGCGTAATTTTAAAGCATAACAGGGAGGGGGGGAATATGCAGGGGGGGCTGGGTGGGGGGGCTGAGTAATGTGCAGGGAGGGTTGTGTAATATGCAGGGGGGACTGTGTAATGTAAAGGTGTCCAGAGGTATGGGAGCTGTGTAATGTAAATATGTCCAGAGGTGAGGGGCTGTGTAATGTAAAGGGGTCCAGAGCTGTGGGGTTGTGTAATGTAAAGGGGTCCAGAGGTGCGGGGGGCTGTGTAATGTAAAGGGGTCCAGATTATTATCTTAATTTATTAGCAGGTGAATGCGGCCCTCCATGCATTCACATACATTGAATCCGGCCCTTAAGTGGAAAAAGGTTGCTGACTCCTGCCCTAAACTGTAAAAAAAAGGAAGCTATACAGTTGTGCTCATACGTTTACATAACCTGGCAGAATTTATGATTTCATGGTCATTTTTCAGAGCATATGAATGATAACACAAAAACATTTTTTCACTCATGGTTAGTGTTTGGCTGAAGTCATTTATTATCAATCGACTGTGTCTACTCTTTTAAAATCATAATGACAACAGAAACTACCCAAATAACCCTGATTAAAAGTTTACATGCCCTGATGATTTTGGCCTGATAACATGCACAGAAGTTGACACAAAGGGGTTTGAATGGCTATTAAAGGTAACCATCCTCATCTGTGATCTGTTTGCTTGTAATTAGTGTGTGTCTATAAAAGGTCAATGAGTTTCTGGACTCCTGACAGACCCTTGCTGCACTGACTTTCTAGATTCTGAGTCATGGGGAAAGCAAAAGAATTGTCAAAGGATCTGTGAGAAAAGATAGTTCAACTGTATAAAACAGGAAAGGGATATAAAAAGATATCCAAGGAATTGAGAATGCCAGCAATGTTCAAACTCTATCAGGAAGTGGAAAACTAGGGGTTCTGTTGAAACCAAACCACAGTCAGGTAGACCAACTAAAATGTCAGCCACAACTGCCAGGAAAATTGTTTGGGATGCAAACAAAAACCCAGAAATAACTTCAGGTGGAATACAGGACTCTCTGAAAACATGTGGTGTGGCTGTTTCAAGATACACAATAAGGAGGCACTTGAAGAAAGATGAGCTGCATGGTCGAATCGCCAGAAGAAAGCCATTACTACGCAAATGCCACAAAGTATCCCGCTTACAATACGCCAAACAGCACAGAGGCAAGCTGTTAGGAAAAGACTGGCCATTGTGCACCTTTTTGCCGTTTTCGCATGTGCACGCGCAAACTCTTTGAGCTTCCTGCGCCTGTCAGCGAGTGCTATCCGTTCTACAACTCCTGAGTACCTGTGAGCTTCAGCTCTGTTCCCTGAGTCCTGTTCCTGTGTTGTTCCTGCTTCCATAACTCGCCCCAACCCGGCTTGATCTGACCTGCTGCCTATCTGCCTGCACCAACCCCGGCTATCCACGACCATTCGTTTGTCTGACCCCTCTGTACCTTGCCGCCAGTCTGTTAACGAACCTTGCTTGGACTTGACCACTCTTTGCCTGACCCTTCTGTGCCTTATCTGCCCGCCAGTTGCCAACCCAGCCTGCATGACCATCCATCTAACTGCACGATCACCTGGAGCTTCACATCACCACCAGTGACCATCCAGCCCTCGTGCTATCCCGCACTCCGGGACTTCCTGTCTATACTACCAGGGGTCCCCGAAACGGGTGTGTAAGAGCGGTTGTTTCTTGCATAAGACAGACTCCACCACCAGGACCGTGACAGTAATGGACAGCCATGTCCGAGTCTGCACAGGGAACAGCCTCTCCCCTGGACGGATTGTGTGTCCACTTGGCCGGGCTCACACAAGCCGTAAAGAACTTGCAGGACTAGCTGCTTTGTGGACCAGGATTTTGCTACGCTACACCAGGTGCCCCTGCGTCCCAAAGTGCATAAGATGACCATCCACTTGGCCGACTGGACGGCCTTCAAATCGGGCCAGGTGACAACGGAGACCCAGCCAATTCCTGTATCCACCACCGAAGGGCACCAGGAGCTTCTTATTATCTACGTCATAGCGTCACCCCTGTTTTCCATCATCCTGGGGCTGCCTTGGCTCTGGGCACACAGCCCCAACATAGACTGGTCTTCAGGACGTATCCAATTCCCATCTCTCTACTGGGGCCAACACTGCCTGCTTCCCTCCCAGAATGTTGGCCCTTCTCTTCTCAGCCTGGACTCCGAACCAGACCCAGAAACCCGCGAAGCGCTGCCTCCAGTGTACCATGAGTACCTGGATGTCTTTAGCAAGAAGGGGGCAGACCAACTTCCACCGCAAAGACCCTATGACTGCCCCATAGAGTTACTGCCGGGCACAGAGGTTCCTTTCGGCCGCATCTATCCGTTATCTGAACCTGAGCTGGCGGCCCTCAAGGCATATCTGGAAGAAAATTTGGCCAAAGGGTTCATCAGACCATCCACCTCTCCCGCTGGGGCTGGCATCTTCTTTGTTGAAAAGAAAGATCACTCCCTCCGTCCCTGCATAGACTATAGGGAGCTGAATCAGATTACGGTCAAAAACTGCTACCCTCTTCCGCTCGTCTCAGAGCTTTTTCAAAGGCTTGGGTCAGCCACCGTATTCACTAAACTTGACCTTAGAGGGGCATATAACTTAATCTGCATCAGAGAGGGCGATGAGTGGAAGACCGCCTTCCAGACTCGTTTCGCCTATTACGAGTACCTCGTTATGCCCTTCGGGCTCTGCAACGCCCCTGCTACGTTTCAACATCTAGTCAATGATGTGTTCCGCGATTATCTGGACATTTTTGTCATAATATACTTGGATGACATCTTAATTTTTTCACCTTCCCTGGAAGAGCATCGGAAACGTGTGTTGTGTCCTTAGCCGCTTGCGGCAGCATAGACTGTATATTAAAAAACAGGAGAGGGGCACGTAATGGGACTTTATATGAAGTATGGCCTGGTAAAGCCGCTTCCATCCCTGATATATAACTAAAAACATTGCCAAAAAAGGCAAATGAGGAAAATTTGGGACTTTATATGAAACACATGATGAGTATAGATAAACTGATGGAGAGTAAAGAGATAAAACACTGTAGTACAAGCATATAATTAGTAATCAATAGATTCGTTGTGAATAGTAGACAGGCATGCTAACCAAGTGCATACACTATACAATCTTTACATCAACCATTAGAAAGTAATAAAAGTAGTAGTAATAAGTATCAGTAAGCATTGCATTCTCAAAAAATCTGCCCCCATCATCAGTGTTTATAAAAGTACATAATACATAGCCATGGGTTTAGAAAAGTCTGCATGATCTATAGCCAAAGTTTAACCCCATAGGGGGTAGACAAAATTCCATCTGTAGTCTGAAGAAATCAAGTCATGATTTCTTCAGACTACAGATGGAATTTTACATCATGGGTTTCATATAAAGTCCCAAATTTTCCTCATTTGCCTTTTTTGGCAATGTTTTTAGCATAGACTGTATGCTAAGGCCGAAAAATGCCCCTTTGAGCGCTCTAGTATCCAGTTCCTTGGACTGATCTTGTCGGTCTCAGGGGTCACCATGGATCCGCAAAAGGTCATCGCTATCCTGGATTGTCCGGCACCTGTGGATAAAAAAGGGGTCCAACGGTTTGTCGGGTTTGCTAACTTCTACAGGAGATTCATTAAGGGCTTTTTGGCAATCATCACCCCCATTACTCTCCTCACTAAACAGGGTCAGCGGTTCCACTGGTCATCCAAAGCACAAGACGCCTTCCAGGTGCTGAAAAAACTTTTTACCACAGCACCCATCTTACAACACCCGGACGCCACTCTGCCCTATGTTCTGGAGGTGGACGATTCGGAGACGGCGGTGGGAGCGGTCCTGTCCCAGAGACAGGGAGCAAAGGCACTCCTTCATCCGGTGGCCTTCTTCTCCTGCAAGCTCACTGCTCCGGAGAGGAATTATGATGTCGGAGACAGGGAGCTGTTGGCCATCAAGGCCGCGCTGTAGGAATGGCGCTATCTGTTGGAGGGTGCCCAGCACCCCATTCTGATATATATGGACCACAAAAACCTTGAGTACCTCCGCACAGCCAAAAGACTTAGACCTCGCCAGGCCCACTGGGCGCTTTTCTTCTCCCGGTTCCAGTTCCACCTGACCTACCGTCCAGGGGCAAAAAACTGTAACCCGGACGCCTTATCCCATATGTATGCGGAACCCGGAACAGCTGCTCCGCCCGACACCATCCTTCAGCCCAGGAATTTCCTCCTCACGCAGGACAACTTGCTCTCCCAGATCCGGAAAACATCTGCCTGTGCATCTGTATCCCCTGGCCAAGGACTAACCTGGAAAGATGGTCTCTGGTGGCACCACAATCAGATCTACGTACCTAAGGAGCTACGCCCTGCTATCCTCAAGGTCCATCACGACCATAAACTTGCTGGACACTTCGGCTCCCGGAAGACCGCTGAGCTTATACTGCGCGCATTCTGGTGGCCACTGCTCTCTGAGGACTGCCTAGCCTATGTCCGCTATTGTGCTACCTGCGCCAGAAATAAAACAGACATAACTAAAGTCTGGGGTCTCCTGAAACCTCTCCCCATCCCGGACCGACCATGGCCCAAGATTTCCATGGACTTTATTGTGGAACTGCCCTCAGCTAAAGGATATACAACCATCTTTGTGGTGGTCGACAGGCTAACCAAGATGGCACACTTCCTCCCAATGAAGGGCACACCCATGGCAAAGGAGACATCGGAAATCTTTATTAAAGAAGGCATGGTCTTCCAGTGAACATAGTGTCCGACCGGGGGGTGCAATTCACCTCTCGGTTCTGGAGAGCTCTCTGTGCTGCCCTAGAGATTGATTTGTCCTTTTCCACTGCTTACCACCCCCAAACCAATGGCCAGACTGAAAGGACAAATCAAACATTGGAACAATACCTCCGCTGCTTTTCTGCTTACTCTCAGGACGACTGGTGCACATTGCTACCCCTAGCGGAGTTCGCATACAATTATTCAGTGCATTCTGCTACAAAGCAATCTCCCTTTTGGGCCAACTATGGGTTCCACTCCACTGTACTTCCTAGTCTAGCAGTGGAGACTACCATACCAGCAGCACAGGAATGGGCACAATTTGTCAGGGCTAACTGGAAGCTCCTACAAGAGACACTTTCACGGACACAAGAAGCCACCAAAGTGGCCTTTGATAAAAAGAAACGGTGTGAGCTCAATCTCCAACCCAGTGACAAGGCCTGGCTCTCAACTAAGACAAACAAATGTCACATGCCCCCACCTATAACTGGCCATTACAGTAAGGAGCACTAGAAGGGCAGACGCATGTCAAACAAAAAACAAAGAATTTCCAAGCTCCACTTACTGACCAGCTTGTGACCAACCGAATTAACCTGGCTAACAGTATGTGTTAAAAACAGGGGTTTGGTTACACACATTTGCAAATGCATCTGTAAGCTGCAGGCCGACAACAAGGCACCCTGTATACTGCAGAACCTATCTCTGTATAAGAGTCTCCACAATGGAAGCACATGCATTTAATGGATAGCTGTAGGGCAGGTGACTGGAGGAGCCCAACCCTCCTTAACCACTTCAGCCCCGGAAGGATTTCCAGCTTTAGGACCGGAGCCCTTTTTGCGATTCGGCGCTGCATCGCTTTAACTGACAATTGCGCGGTCGTGCGACGTTGTACCCAAACGAAATTTGCGTCCTTTTTTTTCCCACAAACAGAGCTTTCTTTTGGTGGTATTTGATCACCGCTGCGTCATTTCTGATCGCCGCTATAAACAAAAGAAGAGCGACAATTTTGCAAAAAAACCCAAATTTCTTACTTTTTCCTAAAATACAAATCCAAAAAAAAAATATAAAAAAACATTTTTTTTCACAGTTTTTGGCCGATTTATATTCTACCTCATATTTGCGATAAAAAAAATCGCAATCGGCGTTTATTGATTGGTTTGCGCAAAAGTGGTCGCGTTTACGGATGATGAGAATTCATTTTTGGGGTTTTTAATTTTTTTTTATTTTT
>BLSH010527798.1:1859604-1890073 GCA_018402905.1 Glandirana rugosa
ACAACTGCCCCCCCCCCCCCCTGGGCCGCTCTGTCTGCCCCTATACTTCCCTAGCCTGTCTATATAGAACCCCAGCCTGCCCCTATACTGCCCTAGCCTGTCCATATACTACCCTAGCCTGTCCATATACTACCCTAGCCTGCCCCTATACTGCCCTAGCCTGCCCCTATACTGCCCTAGCCTGCCTCTATACTGCCCTAGCCTGTCCATATACTACCCTAGCCTGTCCTTATACTACCCTAGCCTGTTCTTATACTACCCTAGCCTGTCCATATACGACCCTAGCCTGCCCTAGCCTGTCTAAATACTACCCTAGCCTGTCCATATTATACTCTAGCCTGCCCCTATACTGCCTTAGCCTGTCCACATACTACCCTAGCCTATCCATATACTACCCTAGCGTGCCCCTATACTACCCTAGCCTATCCATATACCACCCTAACCTTCCCCTATACTACCCTAACCTGCCCCTATATTACCCTAGCCTGCCCATATACTGCCCTAGCTTTCCCTTATACTGCCCTAGCCTGCCTCTTGGAATTGAACATAATGGTATGTCATATAATTTTGCATATAGACAAGGTGCTGTTGCATGTAAATCTGACTTCCTGAAATTTTTAATTTTAGTTTTAATGCTCATGATATAAAATAATGGATGTGGGGACTTTTGGTGGGCGTGATTTTTTTTTTCCTGGGGGGCAGCATTTCATTCTTGGACCCAGGCAGCACAATGTCTTGGGCCAGCCCTGCAACCCTGTGCAGTAGTCCAGGAATTTGCAACCCATGCGGTTCTTCCTTTTCTTTCCCTAGGGACACCAGAATGAATTTGAGTACTTCTGATTGGTCAGCGCAGTGACATGCCAGCTCTGAACTTCACTGCACTAACTGCAAACTGAAGGAGTATGCATGGCAAGTTGCTCATTAAGAGGCGGTGGTTTAGTGTTTCCGTGCAAAAAACTGTCAACTGAACAGTGACAAGTCAATCATATCATCAAGTCAGCTGTAGCCATTGTTTTTTTTTGTCAGCAAAAGTATTTATTGAAATTTCCACACAGTGTACAGGGCAGAAGAATACATACACCAGGTACAACCGAACATATCCATAGTACGTCATAAGATATCAGACCGATGGTCAAAGAGACTTATCCAGGATATTGTACTCAGGGTTGGGGTATGCAGGCACCACCAAAGGGGATGGGAGTAAAGGGGATATGAGGGACAGGAGGGGAGGAGAAAAATAAAGAAGGAAAAGGGGAGAGGGTGGGGAAAGAGGGAAGTAACATCAGCAAGTAGTTAACATTCAGGCCTCATACACACGGGCGTTTTTTTACGTCAGCGTTTTTGGGCGTTTTTTGCAGCTCTCCATGTTATTCAATGGCCCTCTAAAAACGCAGGCGTTTTTGAGCAGTAGAGGGCGTCGGCATTAGTGAGCTCTTTCTAGAATGCAGGACCAGTGCGTTCTGAGGCTGTAGCATTTTGGCAAAAACGATTACTAACGCCCGCTAACGCCGTACCGACGTTAACCGGTGTTTTTTGGCGCTGACGTTTTTGGGTTGAAAAATAGCAGAGGACTGATTTTTTTTTTAAATCGCCTATTGACACCGACGCCCACTAATGCTCACTAACGCCGATGCAAAACGCTGAAAAAACACAGATTTTTTTCAAATCGTCGGACCCGACGTTTTGCTTATTTTTTTTCAGACGCCCGTGTGTATGAGCCCTTAGAGTAAAAACTACAGAAAATAATTATCGAAGAATGAGATTACCACTATCAAATAGTTACTGCTTCAGTGTCTATTATAGTTTTTACTCCAGGGATAAAAGTATAATTCTGCCACTTTATAAAACCCTGGTTAGGCTACATCTGGAATATTCTGTCCAGTTCTGGTCACCGGTCCTCAGAAGGTATGTGCTGGAGCTGGAGAGAGTCCAAAGAAGGGCAACAAGACTAATAAGAGGACTGGAGAACCTCAATTACGAGGAACGGCTGCAAACATTAAATTTATTCTCGCTAGAGATGCAATGCCTGAGGGAGGACATGATAGCAATCTACAAATACCTCAGCATAGGAAAAAAATGATTCAGTCCAAGGGAGTGTACGAGGACACGAGGCCACACAATCAGACTGGAGGAGAGGCAGTTTAACCTTAAACTGCGCAGGGGGTTCTTCACTATCAGGGCAATAAGGATGTGGATCTCTCCCCCCCAATTGGTGGTGGCTGCGGGGAGTATGGATATTTTTAAAAGATTCTTGGATGTATCTCTTAAAAAACACAACATACAGGGATATGGGAAATCATTATAGCCACTGACACATGTACACCTACATAGGTTAAACGGGATGGACTATTGTCTTTTTCAGCCTTACCTGCTATGTAACTATGAAGAATGAGATTACCACTATCAAACAGTTACTGCTTCAGTGTCTATCCAATTGGCCCATATCTTGTTAAATTTCCTCGGGAAGTTATAAATAGCATACGTTAACTTATACAGTATATAGGAAGGACCGCATTAACTGTTGATTTCCACTCCTCTAGAGCGGGCGGCTGGTGAGTTTTCCACTTCAATAGTATTGCCCGCTTAGAGTACCCAGGTGAATAAAATATAAACAGCTTAAGCTATTGGGTTTCCTCCAATTTGTCTTCATGCCCAGTAGAAAAAAAGGGGAATCATGGGGACCGTCAATCTGCCCACTAAATTAACAATAGATACATCTTCCCTCCAATAATTTTGCAGGTGAGGGCAGGTCCACAACATGTGTATAAGCGTGCCCACTTCAATGGAGCATCTTTTGCAAAAACTTGTAGTTTGGAGCTCAGAGCAGAGTTGTGAATGGCTTTGTATGTTGTGGTTAGTATTTTGAATTTAATGTGCTGGGCGATTATGAGCCAGTGTAGGGATTAGAGGAGAGGGGTGGCAGACAGTGAGCGGTTGGTAAGGTGGATAATTCTGGCAGCAGCATTCATGATGGACTGAAACGGGGATAGCCTATGGAGAGGGAGGCCAATGAGAAGGGAGTTGCAATAGGCAAGGCGAGAGATAACAAGGGTGTGAATGAGGAGCTTGGTGGTTTCATTTGTTAAAAAGGGGCTAGAGAAAATTGAGTACTATCCGTGATACTTTTTTTATTTGCACTAACATACAATTTTTCAGGACAAGCTTTCGGGGTATGTCCCCTTCTTCAAGGTCCAAACAGTACTCAGTACTGCTTGGATATACCCCGAAAGCTTGTCCTGAAAAATTGTATGTTAGTGCAAATAAAAAAGTACTCCATTTTCTCTGGCACAATTGCACTAATACAGCTACAATCACCTCAAGCAATAAAAAGGGGCGTATTTTAGAGATGTTACTGAGGTGAAGTCTACAAACTTTTGACAACAATTACATTTGAGGCTGAAAGGACAGGTCAGAGTCTAAGATTACACCTAGTAACCTGGCATGAGGGGAGGGATTGATGGTTGCATTATTGATTTTGATGGAAAAGTCATGGAGGGGGGCACGGTAAACTTTTGCATGGCATATATTACACGGTGCAGAGATTGTCTTGTATCTACCCACAAACTACAAATTTTTGCAAAAGATGCTCCATTGAAGTGGGCACGCTTATACACATGTTGTGGACCTGCCCTCACCTGCAAAATTATTGGATGGAAGATGTATGTACTGTTAATTTAGTGGGCAGATTGACGGTCCCTATAGATCCCCTTTTTCTCTACTGGGCATGAAGACAACTTGGAGGAAACCCAATAGCTTAAGCAGTTTATATTTTATTCGCCTGGGTACTCTAAGCGGGCAATACTGTTGAAGTGGAAAACTCACCAGCCGCCCGCTCTAGAGAAGTGGAAAGCAGCAGTTAATGCGGTCCTTCCTATATACTGTATAGGTTAACGTATGCTAGTTATAACTGCCCGAGGAAATTTGACAAGATATGGACCAATTGGATAGACACTGAAGCAGTAACTGTTTGATAGTGGTAATCTCATTCTTCAAACATACTGAAAAATAGATTTGGGGTTTATACACACTTTAAAGATTATCAGTAATGGCTGAACCAGTTCCCGACCAGCTCACGTACTTTTACTGCGGCAATGTGGCTCTCCTGCATGAACCTGTATGTCGGCTCACACAGGCGCAGTTGCGGGCTGAAACGCGCCGGCGGCGGTGCTCGCCAGCACCCGCTGCACGCTCCGTGAGTGTGCCCGTGGGTCGGACGGACTCGATGTCCGCCGGCAACACGCGATCGCCTGTTAGAGAGGAGGAATGGGGAACTGCCGATGTAAACACGGTGGTTCTCCGTTCTGACAGGCAGCATGACAGTGATCGACTGATCCCTGTGATCGGGATCAGTTAGATCTGTCATGCCCCTGGCAGCCCAGCCCCCATACAGTTAGAACACACACAGGGAACACAGTTAACCTCTTGATTGCCCCCTGCAGGTTAACCCTTTCCCTGCCAATGACATTTATACAGTAATCAGTGTTTTTTTTTAGCTGTGATTGCTGTATAAATGTCATTGGTCCCAAAAAAGTGTCAAAAATGTCCGATCTGTTCGCCGCAATATCGCAGTCCGATAAAAATCTCAGATCGCCACCATTACTAGTTAAAAAAAAAAATAGTGAAAATGCCATAAATCAATTCTCAGTTTGTAAACGTGGCAACTTTTGCACAAACCAATCAATATACACCTATTGTGATTTTTTTAAACAAAAATATGTAGAAGAATACATTTTGGCCTAAACTGATGAATAAATTTGTTTTTTATATATATTTGTGGATATGTATTATAGCAAAAAGTAAAAAATATTGTTTTTTTTTTCAAAATTGTCGCTCTTTTTTTGTTTATAGCAGTGATCAGAAGTGATGTAGAGGAGATCAAATACCACCAAAAGAAAGCTCTATTTGTGGGGAAAAAAGGATGGCAATTTTGTTTGGGTACAATGTCGCATGACCATGCAATTGCCAGTTAAAGCGACGCAGTGCCGAATCGCAAAAATCGCTCTGGTCAGGAAGGGGGTAAATCCTTCCGGGGCTGAAGTGGTTAAAGTCATACTGTTGCATTTTAACCCCTTCCTTAATGGCGTATAGTAATAATACGCCGGCAAGGTGCACTCCCCATCGTGAGTGGACATTATCCGGGGATCGGGCGAGTCCTGTGGGACTCCAGCCTTCCATGAAATTGGCTCTTTACCACGTGATCGGCTGTGTCCTATCACAGCCGGTCACTTCCGACAATAACAATGCGGCGGCGTGCACGGCGCTCGTGTGCGCCCCTCGTGTGCGCCCCCGGGGGAGCACAGCGCGGCGATCAGGGTTCAGGCTTGTCCCTCGGACAAAGCCCAAACCCGATCAGGGTAAAGAGCCAATTAAATTGGCTCTTTACCACGTGACCGGCTGTGTCCAATCACAGCTGGCCACAGAATGACAACAAACCGCGGTAACGAGCTGTTACCGGGTTCTCCTCTTCACACACCGATCGTGTGTGAGGAGGAGATAGCGGCAACAGCTCGTTACCGCTTACTGTGTGCACCAATCACACTGATTCCCCCCAGTAGTAAAGAGTACCTGTCACCCCCCCATCAAAGTACCTGTCACAGCCCATCAGAGTACCTGTCACAGCCCATCAGAGTACCTGTCAGCTGCCCATCAAAGTAACCAAGTACCTGTCACCAGCCCATCTGAGTACCCGAGTACCAGTCACCTGCCCATCAGAGTACCCGAGTACCTGTCACCTGCCCATCTGAGTACCCGAGTACCTGTCACCCGCCCATCAGAGTACCCGAGTACCTGTCACCAGCCCATCAGAGTACCCGAGTACCTGTCACCAGCCCATCTAAGTACCCGAGTACCTGTCACCAGCCCATCTGAGTACCCAAGTACCTGGCACCAGTCTATCTGAGTACCCAAGTACCTGTGCTCAGTCCATCAGAGTACCCGAGAACTTTTTACCAGCCCAGAGTACCCGAGTACCTTTTACCAGCCCATCAGAGTACCCGAGTACCTTTTACTAATCCATCAGAGTACACGAGTAGCTATCTGCAGCCCATAAGAGTTCCCGAGTACCTATCTTCAGCCCATGCCTCGTAAAATATACATTGGGTGTTTGCTTTCCAAAATGGGGTAATTTTGTGGGTAATTCCATTGTCCTGGTGCTCCAGGCCCTTCAAAAGTGTGATAGGTAGGAATGAAATTAGATGTGTAATTTATGCTCCTAAAATGCCTGAAGGTACAACTTCAATGCTGAACCTCTCTATGTGGCCAGGCTGTGTAAAAGTCTCACACATGTGGTATCGCCATACTCAGGACGAGTAGCAGAATATATTTTGGGGGGTAATTTTTGCTATGTACATGCTATGTGTTAGAAATATCATATAAATTGACAACTTTGTGTAAACAAAAATAAGTTTTCATTTTCTTTCCACGTTTTCCGAAGACTTGTGGAAAAAAATGAACCGTACAAAAGACTCATAATGCCTCATAGAATATATGTTGGGGTGTTTGCTTTCCAAAATGGGGTCATTGTGTGGGTAATTCCACTGTCCTGGTGCTCCAGGGCCTTCAAAAGTGTAATAGGTCATTACGATATTTTATGTGTAATTTATATTCCTAGAACCCCTGATGGTGCTCCCTGCATGTTGGACCCCTCTATGTGGCCGGGCTGTGTAAAAGTCTCACACATGTGGTATCGCCATATTCGGGACGAACAGCAGAATGTATTTTGGGGTGTCATTTTTGCTATGTACATGCTATGTGTTAGAAATATCTTATAAATTGACCACTTTGTGTAAAAATAAGAGTTTTTATTTTCTTTCCGCGTTTTTCAAGGACTTTTATAAAAAAAATAACCGTACAAAAGACTCATAATGCCTCATAGAATATACGTTGAGGTGCTTGCTTTCCAAAATGGGGTCATTTTGTGAGCAATTCCATTGTCCTGGTGCTCCAGGGCTTTCAAAAGTGGAATAGGTGGTTGAGAAATGAGATGTGTAATTTATGCTCGTAGAACGCCTAAAGGTGCTACTTCAATGTTGGGCCTGTGTATGTGGCCAGGCTGTGTAAAAGTATCACACATGTGGTATCGCCATACTCAGGAGGAGTAGCAGAATGTATTTTGGAGTGTCATTTTTGCTATGTACATGCTATGTGTTGGAAATATCTTATAAATGGACAACTTTGTGTTAAAGAAATACATTTTCCTTTTTTCCCCACATTTTCCAAAAACTTCTGGAAAAAAATTAACCATTCAAAAGACTCATTATGCCTCATAGATTATATGTTAGGGTGTTTGCTTTCCAAAATGGGGTCATTTTGTTTGCAATTCCATTGTTCTGGTGCTCCAGGGCCTTCAAAAGTGTAATAGGTGGCTGAGAAATAAGATGTGTAATTTATGCTCGTAGAACGCCTGAAGATGCTACTTCAATGTTAGGCCTTTGTATGTGACCAGGCTGTGTAGAGGTCTCACACATGGGGTATCGCCATACTCAGGAGGAGTAGCAGAATTTATTTTGGAGTGTCATTGCAAATATGCATTTGCTGTGTGTGAGAAATAACTTGTTGTTATAACAATTTTGTGTAAAAAAAAAAAAAAAAATTCTTCATTTTGCAAAGAATTGTGGGGAAAAAAATTACAACTTCAAAAAACTCACCATGCCTATTACTAAATACCTTGGAATGTCTACTTTCCAAAAAGGGGTAATTTGGGGGATATTTGTACTTTCCTGGCTTGTTAGGGTCTCAAGAAATGGGATAGGTGGTCAGTACATCAGTTGTGATCAATTTTCAATGATTTGCACCATAGCTTGTAGACTCTATAACTTTCACAGAGAATAAACAATATAGACCAATTTGGGTTATTTTTACCAAAGATATGTAGCAGTATAAATTATGGCCCAAATTTATGAAGGAAAATTACTTTTTTTGCAAAATGTTTCAATATAAACTAAAAAAAAAGTGTTTTTTTTTTTCAAAATTTTCCCTACTTTTTCACTTATATTGAAAAAATGATGTGATTATATACCACCAAAAGAAAGCTCTATTTGTGAGAAAAAAATTATTATATAAATTATAAAAATTTTGTTTGGGTACAGTGTAGCATGACTGAGTAATTGTCATTTAAATTGTGAGAGCACTGAAAGCTGAAAATTGGTCTGGGAAGGAAGGGGGTGTAAGTGTCCTGTATTGAAGTGGTTAAGTTTATTGCACTTGTCACAGAGCCACAATAAAGCTGGCAAATGTGGCATTTCCACAGTCCATGAAGAGCTTAGAAATTCAAATGAACCAGAAGGCACACACCTCTATTCTTGAAAAGTGATTTTGAAAATAAAATTCTTATTTTTTTAATGCCTCCATGCTAATAACAGGAAGAAAATATTCTTGGTTTCTCTGCATCTTTGATCATTGATCTGCTCAGGGTATGCCAGATTTGTAAGTCAAATTATATACTGTAGATCAGAGATATGCAATTAGCGGACCTCCAGCTGTTGCAGAACCACAAGTCCCATGAGGCATAGCAAGACTCTGACAGCCACAAGAATGACACCCAAAGGCAGATGCATGATGGGACTTGTAGTTTTGCAACAGCTGGAGGTCCGCTAATTGCATATCCCTGCTGTAGATCATCAATATTATGGGAACTGATAAAGTAGTCCTTTAAACCTTTTGTCAGTCCACTTCCATATACTTGGACAATGTAGTTACTAGTGGGGACTATTTTGAAACAAGTGGTCTTCCCATTCATACATTTTAAGGGTAATTGTGTCTCTTTTAGTACATTAAAGACCAATTGCTCATTCTGGCTATTTACAGTGGAATCGGAGGATTGCTATAAGTTTTTAAGCTTCTCCACAGCCATGTCCAACACTCCTTGCCAAAGCTCGCTTTAGGTAAATTTGATTGGTTGATGGATTGCTGATGTATCCCCTGAGACAGGTTGGTACCAGCAATGCTCCTACCTAACTCCTTTATAGGCACAAACATGTAGGTTTGCATCATGTAGATGGCACTTTTGTAGAATAATCCTGCTTTAGAAAATCATTCAGTTACCCAGATCTGCATGTGCAGCGGCCTGCCAGATAATGTTTGTAGGCAGCTTTAGTTAGGTCTGACTGATGGAAAGCAATGCATATCTGAGATTTTATCTCAGTAGTGGCTGATAAAGAAGCCTCCTGATTGTCTGATACACAGATAGTCACATCAAAAATTACTTTAAAAGACCAAGACTATAGACAGCTTGATTATCACTTGTGATTATCAGGCTGTTTCTGAACAGCCTCTTGCAATAATAAGCACCTAAGGCAGTTAGAGGCACTCAGTAATGCACAGAAAGGTTTTTTCCAACTTATTCCCATCTCCCGATCCTCAATGCAGAAGAGTGGAAGAATTGATGTACTTCATACAGTATGTGTCACTATTAGGCAAAGATCATGATAGGTCCCAGAGCTCATACGAGTTGTTCACGGGTGGGAAGAGGACTCCAAATCCATCGTTCTTGGTGAACTGCATTTAGATGGACTGATTTATTTTTTTAGTCCACAATGTTTTTTAGAGGTCCCCTTTTGCAACTGTTTGAGCTCTAGAGAGAGTGCTAAGTTGTCACCTGATGACACCAAAAACATGAATATTATTTGACAATCTCCTGTCATATTTGAGTAAACTTTTAGCACATTTCAGTTAACTAAATGTAATGTTTCTCCTGATTGATTACTTGAAATTTCTTTGGTCTACCTTCTTTTCTTCCAAGAACAAAAGTAAATTTGTGGTGCATTGGGAAGAAGCAATCAAGAAGGTCAAAAGAAAAATGGCAAGTGACAGGGAAAGGGGGCTAACTAGGAAATGTCAATGTGGGAGATAACAAGAGGCCACCAACTCATCCCTGGGAGCAAGCAGTATAGAAAAACCAAACCTTTAACCAAACAGATAGTGGGGAAAGGCAACAACATGACCCAGCACCATGGGAACCTTATGGAAAAATGCAGATAATTACCATTATAAAAAATCTAATCACTATGAAATTACCATGACGTTCCACAGTAAATTGGCATTTTGCCATGGTACTCATTTCCTTCAAGAAAAATTCAAATGATGACCATGGTAAGAAACCAAATTATTATTCAGTTTTTTAATGGCAAATTTGGTAATTTATGAGGAAACCTTTGCTCACAAAAGTGGTGAGAAGCAGCCTTTATTGTCAGGCCTTCTATACTGTCAATTTATCAGATCATGGCAACGTCTGTGAGAAGTTTTCTTGTAAATATCAATTTCAGTATGATTTTTTTAAACAGAGAATAGTATGCTTAGTTTGGTGTTTGTGACACTTGGGTCTGTCACAATGTTGTTTTGCTACCAATTTGAAAAACTGCAGCCAGTACTGCTATGAGTTTATGATTATGGGGACAGCCCTCCTCTTCCCCCCAAAACTGAAATGTTGGTCACAATAATCAAGTTTGACCCCCTTGTAACCTACAACACGTATATCATTTATCCTGATGAGCTGCACCTAGGCTATTTACTTACTGCGTTGTGCCAGTATATACAGTATCTTACAAAATTGAGTACACCCCTCATATTTTTGTAAATCTTTTATTATAACTTTTCATGTGACAACACTGAAGAAATCACACTTTGCTACAATGTAAAGTAGTGAGTGTAGCGCTTGTATAACAGTGTAAATTTGCTGTCCCCTTAAAATAACTCAACACACAGCCATTAACCACTTCCCGACTGCCGTATGCAGAATGACGGCCGGGAAGTGGCTGAGTTATCCTGACTGCACGTCATATGACGTCCTCAGGATAACAAGCCGCCGCGCGCCCGGGGGGGCGCGCATCGCGGCGATCGGTGGTGTGGGGGGTCAGTCTGACCCCCCGCAATGCCGATCTCGGTAAAGTGCTTCGATCCGAAGCACTTTACCATGTGATCAGCCGTGACCAATCACGGCTGGTCACAGTGTAATACAGGAAAGCCGTTTATCGGCTTTCCTGTACTCAGGTCTGCAGACCTGATGAGGGGAGAGCCGATCGGCTGCATCCCTGACAGGGAGGGTTTGTGCTGATGATTTATCAGCACAGCCCTCCCTTGGATCGCCACCCTAGACCACCAGGGAGCCTGCCCAGGGACCACCATGGATGCGATCACCCAGGACCACCAGGGAGCTGACCAGGGACTACCAGGGAGCCGATCTGGACCACCAGGGAGACCCCCCTAGACCACCAGGTAAGTGACATACTGCTCAGTGCCACCTTCACTCAGTGCCACCTTCAGATGCCACCCTAGACCACCAGGGAATGAGCCCCTATTAACGTATATGCCCACCAGTGCCCACCAGTGCCCCTATCAGTGCCCACCAGTGCCCCTATCAATGCATACCAGTGCCACACATCAGTGCCCACCATTGCCACCTACCAGTGCCCACCTATCAGTGCCCATCAGTGCCACCTATCAGTGCCCAGTGCCGCCTATGAGTGCCAATCAGTACAGTCTATTAGTGCCCATCAGTGCCACTTAGCAGTGTCCGTCAGTGCTGCATATCAGTGCCCATTAGTGCTGTATATCAGTGCCACCTCTCAGTACCCGCCAGTGCTGCTTATCAGTGCCGCCTAACAGTGCTCATCATCGCTGCATATAAGTGCCTCATCATTAGTGCCACCTCATCAGTGCCGCCTCATCAGTGCCAATCAGTACTGCCATATCAGTGCCCGTCAGTGTAGCCTCATCAGTGCCCACCAGTGATGGAGAAAATGTACTTATTTACAAAGTTTTGTGACAAAAATAGAGAATTTTTTTTTTTTTTTCAAAATTTTCGGTCTTTTTTTATTTGTAGCGCAAAAAATAAAAACCGCAGGGGTGATCAAATACCACCAAAAGAAAGCTCTATTTGTGGGAAGAAAATGATAAAAACTTTGTTTGGTTACAGCGTCGCACGACCGCGCAATTGTCATTCAAAGAGCAACAGCACTGAAAACTGAAAATTGGTCTGGTAGTAAAGTGTTCTAAGTGCATAGTATTGAAGTGGTTAATGTCTAAGCTGCTGGCAACAAAAGTGAGTACACCCCTAAGTGAAAATGTCCAAATTGGGCCCAATTAGTCATTTTCCCTCCCCGATGTCATGTGACTCGGTAGTGTTACAAGGTCTCAGGTGTGAATGGGGAGCAGGTGTGTTAAATTTGGTGCTATCGCTCTCACTCTCGCATACTGGTCACTGGAAGTTCAACATGGCACCTCATGGCAAAGAACTCTCTGAGGATCTGAAAAAAAGAATTGTTGCTCTACATAAAGATGGCCTAGGCTATAAGAAGATTGCCAAGACCATGAAACTGAGGTGGAGCACAGTGGCTAACAACATACAGTGTTTTAACAGGACAGGTTCCACTCAGAACAGGCCTCGCCATGGTCAACAAAGGAAGTTCAGTGCACATGCTCAGCGTCATATCCAGAGGTTGTCTTTGGAAAATAGACGTATGAGTACTGCCAGCATTGCTGGAGAGGTTGAAGGGGTGGGGGGTCAGCCTGTCAGTGCTCAGACAATATGCTGCACACTGCATCAAATTGGTCTGCATGGCTGTTGTCCCAGATGGAAGCCTATACTAAAGATGATGCACAAGAAAGCCCATAAACAGTTTGCTGAAGAGAAGCAGACTAAGGACATGGATTACTGGAGCCATGTCCTGTGGTCTGATGTGACCAAGATAAACGTATTTGGTTCAGATGGTGTCAAGCGTGTGTGGTGGAAACCAGATGAGGAGTACAAAGACAAGTGTGTCTTGCCTACAGTCAAGCATGGTGGTAGGAGTATCATGGTCTGGGGCTGCATGAGTGCTGCCAGCACTGGGGAGCTACAGTTCATTGAGGGAACCATGAATGCCAACATGTACTGTGACATACTGAAGCAGAGCATGATACTCTCCCTTCAGAGACTGGGCCGCAGGGCAGTATTCCAACATGATAACGACCCCAAACACACCTCCAAGAGAACCCCTGCCTTACTAAAGAAGCTGAGGGTAAAGGTGATGGACTGGCCAAGCATTTCTCTAGACCTAAACCCTATTGAGCATCTGTGGGGCATCCTCAAACGGAAGGTGGAGGAGCGCAAGGTCTCTAACATCCACCAACTCCGTGATGTCATCATGGAGGAGTGGAAGAGGACTCCAGTGGCAACCTGTGAAGCTCTAGTGAACTCCATGCCCAAGAGGGTTAAGGCAGGGCTGGAAAACAATGGTGGCCACACAAAATATTGACACTTTGGCCCAATTTGGACATTTTCACTTAGGGGTGTACTCACTTTTGTTGCCAGCGGTTTAGACATTCATGGCTGTGTGTTGAGTTATTTTGAGGGGACAGCAAATCTACACTGTTATACAAGCTGTACACTCACTACTTTACATTGTAGCAAAGTGTAATTTCCTCAGTGTCGTCATATGAAAAGATATAATAAAATATTTACAAAAATGTGAGGGGTGTACTCACTTTTGTGAGATACTGTACATATATATGTTTCACATGCTTTTCACAAACTCAGGACTGTGTAAAGACCTATATGCAAATTCATCAGAGCTAAAACTCCATTACAATTTCTAGTCAGATTTCATTTGCCTCCTTGTGAATTTTGCAGTCTTAGCATTTTTAACTTTAATATTTCATATAATTAGATCAGCTGTCCCCAGGATCATTCAAGAAAAGATAAAGTCATTGCGGCAAAGTTACATGTGGGTTGTTGCCTACAGCAAGAAATCAGGTGATACCTTTTATTCTCTTTTCTGTGGAGGAACTATGAAGCATGAATTGTGACTGCTATAAAGAACCACTTCCCTTTGATATAGCCCTTAGAAACGAGCATGTATAAGCCTGAGAATAATGAGATCTAGGCCCATTTGGCAGTTTTTTTTTGTGATTGCCACTAGGTCTTAAGTAAGTCCCTGTAGGCTAATCAGGCTCAAACATCACAGCAAAGTTGATTCTGTATGTACAAAGTCCTAAGTGGGCTAGTGACGACAGAATTACATTATTGCTCGAGGCTTGGCAAAGGTTGGTCATGTGCACAAATCATGTTATTGTGATATGACAGGGCTGTTATTAAGTCTCCGGCAGGTATCACCCAATTGGAACAGGTCAAGTTGACATCTCTGTGATGGGGTGCTATGTCTAAGGATAGTCTCAGTAACACAAAGCCAATAATGAGGACAGCTGGTGACTATAACATGCTAGATACTCACTACAACCCCCCTTCTTTGACCAAAAAATATTGCTACGTAACAGCTTACCTAGGCTGACAGAAGGCTCACCGAATGAGTCAGGACATTGTTTGTCAGACAGGTGTGAGCAGGCCTTGCAAACTTCCCACTGACACAACACCTGTTCATTAACCCTCTTCACTCCTCAATGATATAATCCAGTGAAAGAGGATATTTAAGAGGAAGGACAAAAACAATAGAGACGAGAGCAGCCTTTCTATATAGTATACATAGTGCATGTAGATGGAGACCATCTTTTTTAATGCTGTACAGTAAAACTTACATTACAAAAATTACAGAAGGTAAAACGGAAACAAAATTACAATCTAAAGTGCTGATTAGTGTAGGTCAGGGATAAGCAATTAGCGGACCTCCAGCTCTTGCAAAACTACAAGTCCCATCATGCCTCTGCCTCTGGGTGTCATGCTTGTGGCTGTCAGAGTCTTGCTATGCCTCATTGGACTTGTAGTTCTGCAACAGCTGGAGGTCCGCTAATTGTATATCCCTGGTGTAGGTGTTCTTTCAGATGTTTGGTATTTTTATCTCTAGTGAGGGGCTAGAAATTTGGTTTGCTGCACATTTACTCAATCTATACAGAAGTTTGCAAATATGAGCATAAGAGTTGATTTACTAAAAAATGAGAGTGCAAAATTTGGTGCAGCTCTGCAAAGAAACCAATCAGCTTATCGTTTTTTTGTCCAAGCTTAATTGAACAAGCTGAAGTTAGAAGCTGATTGGCTACCATGTACAGCTGCACCAGATTTTGCACTGTTCAGTTTTAGTAAATCAACTCCATAGTATCAAACCTAGCTAACCAGGTGATCAGCACATGCGCAGCTCCGGCTCTCTGTTTTCTCTCCAGCCGCCATCATGGGTCGCATGCACGCTCCGGGAAAGGGCTTGTCCCAGTCAGCACTCCCATACAGACACAGCGTCCCCACTTGGTTGAAATACTTGGTTTACAAACTGGCCAAGAAGGGTCTCACCCCATCTCAGATTGGTGTTATCCTGAGGGATCTCTCATGGTGTTGCTCAGGTTCGCTTTGTAACTGGTAACAGGATCCTGCGGATCCTGAAATCCAAGGGTTTGGCCCCTGACTTGTCTGAGGATCTGATCAAGAAAGCTGTGGCTGTGCGCAAACATCTGGAGAGGAACAGGATGGATAAAGATGCCAAATTCCATTTGATTCTCGTTGAAAGCAGAATCCACCGATTGGCTCGCTACTACAAGATCAGGAGAGTCCTCCCACCCACCTGGAAGTATGAGTCCTCCACAGCCTCGGCCCTCGTCGCATTAATGTCTTTGAAACTTTAATAAAGTTAAAAATGTTTCCAAACCTAGCTAACCACTTCCCGCCCAGTCTATTGTCAAATGCTGGCTGGATGGGACATTTGTCACTCAGGGTGGACGTCATATGACGTCCTCCACACACCCCCATGGACTGCGCTGCGGCACGATCTGGACACGGCTGATGACTGATCGGCGTACTGTTCTGCTGCCAGTACCATGTGATCACATTACAATTGTAAACAATGGATGGCTTCCTTTCATGCCATTCATTGTGTACAATTGTGTTGCTATGTGTGATTGGTCACAGGGATCACACAGTAGAGACACAATCACAGCTAATCACAACAATACACACTGAATGAATTTGTTTCATTCAGTAAAAATAGTTGCTTATACCAGTGAAATTCAAGATTCCTGCCAGTTTCTATTTGTAAACAACTAGGCTGTGGATTCGGAGTGACATCAATGTCCAAACATGATCATGACATGCCGAGGATTATGGGTGACATCACTGACCAATCTGAGGTTCTGTCATTTAGCAGTGGTAATGCAAATCGACAGACCTCCAGCTGATGTGTTTTTTTTTTTTTTTTTTTACAAAAGTCAGCCAGTGGCTTGGGCTGGCACTGAACTGTGAAGACACGTTCAACCCAAAACTGTGCTCATCCCAGTCTATCTTCTAGTTTTATTTTCAGCAAGGTCACTTTAAAAACATGGGTGTCCGAAGGTTTGCAGTTGTTACTTTTGCATGAAATAGATATTTACCCTTTTTTCACTTATATTTGCAGGGTGACAAAATCATTCATTTTGCAGTGAAATTGTACAGCCTGTGGACATAGTATTATTAGAAATGCAGTTTTATGTGGGTTTTAATTATCTGACAAAGAAATTAAAGTCCAACTCTAGTCAACACTTTTTAGAGCAGTTACAGAAACGTCTTTTTGTTTTGTAAGAATGTTTTAAAGTAATATTAAAGTCTTGTTTTTGTTTAAAATCAGCAAACATGTTATACTTACCTGCTCTGTGCAGTGGTTCTGCACAGAGCAACCCAGATCCTCCTTTTCTCGAGGCCCTCGTCGGCGCTCCTGGCCCCCCTCCTGCCGAGTGTCCCCACAGCAAGCAGCTTGCTATGGGGGCACTCGGGCCAAGCCACTGCTCTGTGTGTCCATTTAGACACAGAACCATGGCACAGCCCCACCCCCTCTCCTCATTGGCTCACTGATTTTGATTGACAGCAGCAGGAGCCAATGGCACCCGCTGCTGTCTCAGCCAATGAGGATGGAGAGTCCCTGGACTTTGCGGTTCTCATTCAACATCGCTGGATCAAGATGGGGCTCAGATAAGTATTAAAGGGCTGAGGGGGGCTGCTGCACACAGAATGTTTTTTATCTTAATGCATAGAATGAAAACCTTCTGCCTTTAGAACCACTTTAAGCTTTTGCTGCTGGAGCAATTATTTTTTATGCACACACATTCATTTATGCATTTTGCCCTAAAGATTATTGAAAACCTCAAAAACAATGTAATTGGATACCAAACATGTCAAACCATAAAATTGCATGTGCCCTTATTAAAAAAAAATTGGTACCCCAAATTGTCCACAGACAAAGCTTTAACAACTCTTACAGTTCATCATTTCAGAGTTATCCATAAAGGATGGCCCTAAAATTATTCCCCTCACTCCAGCATGTGGGAGGAATAGGGAAAACTCACAACACCAACCTGTATAAGAGATCTAGACCACACAGCCTTCTATGTTTGTTATATTTTCCAATTTGTGCAGCATACCTAAAAATAATAAAAAGAAAATATATTTCCTACATTTCTGGTTGTTTCTTTGGAGCAGGCCTTTGGGCAGACTGCAAGCTACACTCAATTTCAAAGTGAAAGTGGATTGACAAAATGGGAACATAGTGAGTTTTCCAAGCCCTGAGATCTTTAACCCTTTGTTAGGACAGATGGTGTTCAAATATAGTTTACAATTGATATTGATATCTGCCAGCAGAGAACAGACATGGTTAAAGTGGCTGTAAACCCTTACATATACCCAAAGAAGCGACTAGCCTCAGATGATAAGCAGAAATGGAGCAAATCCTCCTACATATGTTGTACCTGTTTATCTGCAGCTATTTCTCCTGTACAGCATTCTACAACAGACTGATGAAAGGATTTTTCTCAGCAGTAGAAAACAGGGGGTGGGGATTTGACATCACACACACTGCATAGCTAGAGCACAGAGCAGAGCGCAATTTGAGAGCCAATTGGAGGAAAATGACACATCCCCTTCTACACAAGCTCAGAGAAACATAGAAGTGAGGTGTAAGTCATCTGCTGTGCGCTGGAGGGGGTCGAGGGGATTGGCAGGACGTCTCCCGGTAGGCTGAGGTGTTGACTCAATCTGTTAGGAATGAGTGCTTTGGATTCAGGTTAGTACACACTATAGTGGGATAGGCTTTGTTCACCTTTTCATGTCTGAGGTTTACAAACACTTTATTTATGTTAAATACTGACTTCCCAGTCACCTCGTTAACATTACATGGAAGGGGAAGTTTAGGTAGGATGTTTAAGCAAGCAAAAAGGTAAGTCAAAATGTTTTTTTTTTTTTAAGATATGCTGTGTGAATAGGAACATGTGACACATATTATGTAGGTGTTATGCCAATTTGGATGCAGAGGTAGAATTTGTTATTTTCCAAATTTTTTTCCTTAATTTTTCACCTGCTGATCCTGACAGGGACATACTTCCTGTACTAGGGTGACAAGACTACTCTATCTCTGAGGAAGAGGGTTCTCCCTGGAAACACGTCAGCCTGGCCGCTATGGACACGTTCTGTTCTCCTTGCATATGTGGAGCATCCCAGTAGTCCTGGAGGCGTTTCGTTCATATTGAGGTCTTTGATATGCTATTTTATCATCCATGTTTGTGAGTATGTTTTTTGTCACGTTTTACTCTCAAATAAATATTTTAATGGAATTTCACTAGGTCGGTGCGCCCTTCTCTTGTTTTCTCGTTCTCTCTTAGCACATTTGGATACCCATGGTTCTGAGGGGGGCAGCAAGACCTAAAGTGTGGAAAAGGAAGATTTCCATTTGTACTATTACATCTCTCTTCCGGGATAATATACCAGAAGGTTTGTCTTGTATTTTGGCACTGTATCTAGCAGAAGCAGCACTGTCACCCTAGGAAGGGAATGTGCTAGGACTATATAACATTTTCCCCTCACCATACCATAGGGGGAGGTGGTTTATAGTCAATGGAGCTAGAAGGGAACAATGCTAACTGATAACTGACCACAGAGGAAGAGAACACAGGAAGTTATCAGTTCACAAAGTTTCTAAATGGGAGAACAGCTATTTTTTTTTTTGCACTTGTCAAACCGATATACCAAAATGCATTCAATGGCATATTTAACAGAAAATAAGGAAGAAAATAAGATCAATTTATTGTTAGGGTTTACACTCTAAAGAGCCAAGGTATTTTACACATCATTGGCAGTGAAAGGGTAAACCATATGAATAAAAGCTGACAGTTGTAAGTATCCCTAGTAGTATTATCTATTATCTGTTAGAAAAAGTATCCCTAGTCGTGTTATATGGTTTGTCCAAACTCCTGTAACTAACTTTTGCTGTACAACTTGGCCTGCATGCAAATGTTTAGAAAAAAATAAACAAAGGCAAAGAAATAAAACAGAAAAAGGAGTTCATAGATTTAAAGTGGTTCTAACTGGGGGGGGGGGGGGTGTATGAGCCTATAGATCACTGAGTGCCATCATCCCTTTTACTCATAGCAAAAGGAGATAACCCTCTGGGGTGGGGCAGCAGGACTCAGCACCCCCTCCCTCATCACTGGAGTTGATGGACAGGAACGGGAGCCAATGTCTCATTCTTCCCAATGAGGAGGGAGGCATTGGCTCTCAAGCACGTCGCTGGATTGGATCTGGCTCAGGTAAGAATAAGGGGGGGGGGGATCCTGCAGCAGAGAAGGTTTTTACCTTAATTCATAGAATACAAGATGGGCCATTTATATGGATACACCTTAATAAAATGGGAATGGTTGGTGATATTAACTTCCTGTTTGTGGCATATTAGTATATGTGAGGGGGGAAACTTTTCAAGATGGGTGGTGACCATGGTGGCCATTTTGAAGTCGGCCATTTTGAATTCAACTTTTGTTTTTTCAATAGGAAGAGGGTCATGTGAGAATTTCACAAGAAAAACAATGGTGTGCTTGGTTTTAACGTAACTTTATTATTTCATGAGTTATTTACAAGTTTCTGACCACTTATAAAATGTGTCCAATGTGCTGCCCATTGTGTTGGATTGTCAATGCAGCCCTCTTCTCCCACTCTTCACACACTGATAGCAGGAGAAATGCTAGCTTAGGCTTCCAGTATCCGTGGTTTCAGGTGCTGCACATCTCGTATCTTCACAGCAAATGTTTTTTTTTATGGTTTTTATGGTCAGTAAAAACCAATACCGGGTGAGCTGCTCCTTCCAGGAGGTACCGCCATTCCTCCAAAGCCGACTTGATGGCCAGCAATTCCCTATCACCGACATCATAGTTCCAGCAAGATGGTGCACCACCACATTATGGGTGTCAGGTCCGAGCATTCCTAGATGAACAGTTTCCTGGAAAGTGGATTGGTCATCGTGGGCCAGTTGAATGGCCCCCAAGGTCTCCCGATCTGACCCCCTTAGACTTTTATCTTTGGGGTCATCTGAAGGCAATTGTCTATGCTGTGAAGATACGAGATGTGCAGCACCTGAAACTACGGATACTGGAAGCCTGTGCTAGCATTTCTCCTGCGGTGTTGCTATCAGTGTGTGAAGAGTGGGAGAAGAGGGTTGCATTGACAATCCACCACAATGGGCAGCACATTGAACACATTTTAGTGGTCAGAAACTTGTAAATAACTCATGAAAGAATAAAGTTACGTTAAAACCAAGCACACCATTGTTTTTCTTGTGAAATTCCCAATAAGTTTGATGTGTCACTTGACCCTCTTCCTATTGAAAAAACAAAAGTTGGATTCAAAATGGCCGACTTCAAAATGGCCGCCATGGTCACCACCCGTCTTGAAAAGTTTCCCCCCTCACATATACTAATGTGCCACAAACAGGAAGTTAATATCACCAACCATTCCCATTTTATTAAGGTGTATCCATATAAATGGCCCACCCTGTACATTAAGGTAAAACACTTGAGGCTTTAGAACCACTTTAGCAAAAGGAGATAACCCTCTGGGGTGGGATTTTGGAGGCACAAGAATGGTCATATATTGGTAAAAGGTATATAATTTTATTTAGTACAATTCATAAAAGTAGTTCATATGATATACAATGATAAAAGACACAAAAGAAGTAGCATTCTAAAGGTGCCATTATCTTCAATCACGCAAAAAAAGTTTTTGAATGCTACTTCTTTGAGGCAGCAACCCAATGTCTTCTAGCGGGCGATCACCTTGCTCTAGGTCAGCAGGACTGGGGGGACGAGGAGGGGGCCCTGTGTAAGTTTGCCTTACAGATTTTTTTGTAAGGGTGAACGTACCCTTTAACCACTTGCCGACGGCTGATCGGCAAATGACGGCGACAGAGTGGCTCTGTAACGCGGATCGCCGTCATACGACGGTGGCCGCGATACAGAGCCTAGTGAATCACAAAAAGGGCTCCGGTCCTAAAGCTGGAAATCCTTACGGGGCTGAAGTGGTTAAAAAGAAAAAAAATCCTTTGAAATTGCTTTAAGTACTGTATAACTAAAGCCAAAATATGTGTTTTCATTTTGGATGAATTAGGTAATGGTAAAAACACCTGTCAATTTTTGTTTATCTGCTGTGCCCCATTGGGAAGATTTCTCCTCTACTTCTGTACTGGTGGTAATTCCAAACTTTGGTTTCTCCTTCACTTTCAGTCACAGTGGCAATGTTCTCCTGGAGAGTATTTCTCTGTACCAAGAACACAGACAGCAGTAAAAACATGGCAAGGATTCTAATCATGTATCACTTTATCTAAAAATATTAAAGCCAAACTCTGGGCACCAAATAACAAACCCTTGCAGTGAATCCTTCTCACACTGCAAGGATAAAATGTTCACTAGATCTAGGGGTTGAGAAATAAGCTACGTAATTTAAGTACGTAAATAAATTCCTTACTCTTCACTCCAACATCCTTCCTCCATGTTGTGTGTCCAGTCCACCCAGCCTCTTCTCTAAGAAGCTCCTGAAGTTATCACATACAATGCAGGGCCAATAGTCAGGGCCATCTTAATGCATGGGCACCCGGATTTGTTGGGACAGTCATGGTTTTTACTAAGCTGTCCCGGGATGACCATGTCTCAGACAGCATCCGAGATCCTGTACTGTGCCATCCTGATCCCAGTATTGTGCCCTCCTCATTACCCACCGTGCTGAGCCCTTCTGCCTCCCCCTCTGTACTGTGCCCTTTGCGTTGACTAGTCTTTGATTTATGGCATGTTTTCTTATGGTTTAACCACTCCAGGTCCACGCTATAGCCGAAGTACGGCTCCAGCGCGGACCTGAAATGCCCGGAGGACGTCCATGGACGTCCTCCACTGCACACGCTCCAGGCGCGCTCCAGGCGCGCCCCCTGGCGGCAGCGGCGGCGCGCGCGTGCACGCCACACGCTGCGCGAGCGTGCCCGTGGGTCGGGCGGACTCGATGTCCGCCCGAGACCCGGCGATCGCCTTTGGGAGCCTCAGAACGGGGAACCGCCGTTGTAAACAGGGGACATAGCAGATCCACTGATCCCTGTCACTGGGATCAGTTAGATCTGTTATGTCCCGGCCAGCCCTGCCCCCCCACAGTTAGAACACACCCAGGGAACATATTTAACCCCTTCACTGCCCCCTGCAGGTTAACCCCTTCAATGCCAATGACATTTACACAGTAATCAGTGGACATTTAAATTTCTGATCGCTGTATAAATGTCATTGGTCCCAAAAAAGTGTAAAAAATGTCCGACATGTCCGCCCCAATATCGCAGTCCCGATAAAAATCGCAGATCGCCGCCATTACTAGTAAAAAAAAAAAAATAAATAAAAACGCCATAAATCAATTCCCAGTTTGTAGACGCGATAACTTTTGCGCAAACCAATCAATATACGCCGATTGCGATTTTTTTTTTACCAAAAATATGTAGAAGAATATAAATCGGCCAAAACTTATGAATAATTTTTTTAATGGATTTGTACTTTAGCAAAAAGTAAAAAATATTGTTCTTTTTTGCAAAATTGTCGCTCATTTTTTGTTTATAGCGGCGATCAGAAATGACGCAGAGGGGATCAAATACCACCAAAAGAAAGCTCTATTTGTGGGAAAAAAATGACGCAAATTTTATTTGGGTACAACGTCGCACGACCGCGCAATTGTCATTCAAAATGCGACAGTGCTGAAAGCCAAAAATTGGTCTGGGCAGGAGGGGGGTTTAAGTGCCGGGTAAGGAAGGGGTTCAATTTGATTTTAGTGAAAGTACGAATACATTTATGTTTAATTTTATCAGCTATTTATACTTTAATTCTTGAGAGTAGATGTGTAAATTAGAGCAGGCTGTTATGGACCCCATTGCATTACTTTGCCCAGGGGCCCATGATGCTATTAAGATGGCCCTGCCAATAGTCCTGCAAGGACCCCCTCAGAACCCGGAACATTGAAGAGACTAGAAGAACGCCGGTGATGGGGGAGCAAATAAGGTAAGTGATAAAGCCTTCTTCTCTACCCCCAAGATTTAGCAAGCATTCAATCAGTCTGTGGACCCCACTTTTTGCAGTTCCAGAAGTTCAGCATTAAAGTTTTGACTTAAATACACTATAATACTATCATTGCAGGTATTTATTAGGTACATTTACCAGAGTAAATACGTTTTGCTGTACTGATTCTTTAAAGCCCAGAAATAATCTTTGTGAATTATCTGTATACTCAAAATAACATGAAAATTGATGTAATAATGTGCACAGTAAATTCAGCTGATCTGCGCAAAAAAAGCCGTGATTTGAAAACTTTATCTCCAGTCATAAAAATTTGCAAATAATGTAAAGTAATGTGTTATGCTTTAGTGAATTGACCCTAAAATTCTTTACAGCATCAAGAAACACTAAGATGCAATCATACCTTAATCTAAAAAGAAATAAGAGCATAAACAATCTGTACTTGATAAATGACAAATCCACGTAAGCATTTTGGATTGGGAGTAATACCTTATAAAATTAAAACAAAAATAGTTATGTTTTGGCTCTTTTTGCATCTGCCTACAGACTTTAATTACTCAATCAGGGAGTAGTTTAAAACTGAACCCCAGGCAGCTATTAAAGAACAAAAATGAATACAGTTTTATATGAATTTACAAAAAATACTTCAAGCTGAATTCCCCTACCATTGGGCCTGCCCTTTTCCTCCTGAAGCAATTAAAAATGACTTTATACATATCCTTAATCCAGCAGCCTTTTATTCAGTCTGATTGTGTCATGGGTCCTTCCCTTTTCTCCTCTTGTGTTGGCAATGGCCAGTCCTTTTTCTAGTCTGCATGATGACGTCTCCCCAGGCCTGGGTCAGAAAGTGGGTTAAATGATGCTGCCCAAAGACTAGCGACATTTAGCGGAGAAGGGCATTGCTGTTGAAGACAGTTGTGGATTGAACATGAGTATTGAATCAAAAGCTGGTTTGTTTGTTTTTACCATTTCAATCACAGCGATCACATCTCAGTAGTACACAATTGCTTTCATTCATAGTCATACATTGTGTACTATTGTGAACTATGTGATTGGTCACAGTGATCACATAGTACAGAGGCCAATCACAGCAGACCTGCACCATAGATGTAGTCAATCACAACTATCACAATAGTACATAATGGCACATGAATGGATGCCATTCGTAAAAATGATTGCTTATAACAGTGATCAGATCATCACAGTAATAAGTAATCATAGTAAAGAAAAACCCTCCCCAGAGCAGTACAGTGTCACTATGTAAACATTTTTTTTAAAAATGTAAAAAAAAATATTTTTCTTTTTAGATACTGTCACCTGTCAGTGTCCCTGATCACTGCTGCCCCAGTCATATGTTGAAGCTGTACTGCTCTGGTAACAATATATAAAGAAAAATTGAAAAAAAAAATATTTCTTCATTTGCCAATAAATTGTGACAAAGAAATGTCAGCTTCAAAAAAACTCACCACGTTCTTACTAAGTACCTTGGACTGTCTACTTTGCAAAAAGGGGTAATTTGGGGAGTATTTAAATTGTCGTGCCATTTTAGGGCCTCAAGAAAAGAGAAAGGCAAGCAGTGCATCAGGACTGATCAATTTTTAGATACAGTATACTGTATATACCAGTGGTTCTCAACTCCAGTCCTTGGGACCCACTAACAGGCCAGGTTTGCAGGATAACTGAAATACATCACAGATGATATCATTTGCTGCTCAGTGATTGCAGTATTCTAGTCTGCATCTCCCCAAGGTAATACTTAAAATCTGGCCAGTTGGTGGGTCCCGAGGACAGGAGTTGAGAACCACTGGTATATACCATAGTTGTAGACTCTATAATTTTCACATAGACTAAATAAAATACACTGATTTGGGTTATTTTTACCAACGAAATTTAGCAGAATACATTTTGGCCTAAGTTTGTGAAGAAAGGTTATTTATTTGCATCATTTCATAACAGAAACTGAGAAAAACATGTTTTTTTTCAAAGCCTTTTTTAGATAGATTTATAAGGCCTCATACACACGGACGTTTTTTGACTCCGGCGATTTCTGGCGTTTTTTGCAGCTCTCCATGTTAGTCAATGGCCCCATAAAAACGTTGGCGCTTTTGAGCTGTAGATGGCGTCGGCGTTAGTGAGCTGAAAGTAGAACCCACGGCCACTGCGTTCTGAGACTGTAACGTTTTGGCGTTTTTTGCCGCCGACGCCACATAACGCCAACAAACGCCAACTAACGCCAACAAACGCCAACTAATATTGTCCGGCGTTTTCCGGCGTTTTTTGACGCTGACGTATTTAGGTTGAAAAATAGCAGAGGGATGATTTTTTAAAAAAAACGCCTATTGACGCCGCCGCTCACTAACGCTCACTAGCGCCGATGCATAACGCCGAAAAACGCCGATTTTTTTTCCTTGACGTCGGGCCCGACGTTTTGTTTATTTTAAAGATACGCCCGTGTGTATGAGACCTAATAGTTTATGTAGCAAAAAACCCAGTGGTGATTAAATACCAACAAAAGAAAGCTCTATTTGTCTCAAAAAAATGATACAAATTTAATTTGAGTAGTGTTGCATGACTGAGCAATTGGTTAAACTGATGTTATATATTTTACTCTGCGTAATCATTTTATAAATAAATATTTAATTTATGACAAATAATTCAGAGAACACAATGGGTATTGTAGAGAGACAGCATGGCAGTAGTTATCTTTACCTTTTTAATAGATTATTTTCAACGTGAGCCTGGAGCATAGCACCACACAGCCCTGCACCAAAAATAAAAGTGCTAATATCCCGGAGCTCTAAGCTCTGGATCTGTGACTTATTTGCCACAAATACACTATGCTATTTATTGGAAGTGAACATACAATTCACCAAATGAACAAAAACAAATCTGCCCTCCTCAAATACAACTCCTGTCTCCACTCCGCTAAACAAATCTACTACACCACTCTAATCAAATCCCTCTCATCCCAGCCTCATCAACTCTTCTCTACCCTTAATTCCCTACTCCACCCCACTGCCTCCACCCACCAATTTGCTCACTTCCCAGGAGATTGCCAATCAGTTCAAAAACAAAATTGACACAATTCGTGACGAGATATCCGGCGTCCAGCTTCCTCCACCAACCAACACACCAAGTCCAACACCCCACTCAACACTTTCCTCCTTAATCCTGTTAGCTCTGAGGAAGTTGTCAAACTCTTTTTCACAGCCCACCCCACCAACTGCCACCTGGGTCCTGTTCTCTCGCAACTTCTATGACCACCCTCCTGCTCTGTCCTAAACTCTCTAACCCACATCTTCAACCTTTCCCTCTCTTCCGCACCTTTCCCTCCCCACTCAAACATGCTCTGGTTACCCCCATACTTAAAAAACGCTCACTGGACCCCACCTGTTTGAATAACTTAAGACCCATTTCCCTGCTCCCGTTTGCCTCCAAGCTTCTTGAACGCCTTGTCCATCAACCGTATGAGTTGCTACCTCATTGACAACAACCTTCTCGATCCCCTACAATCCGGCTTCTGCCCACAACATTCACCTGAAACTGCCCAACTAAAACTCACCAATGACCTACTAACTGCTAAAACCAATGGCCAGTACTCCATACTCATACTCTTAGACCTCTTTACTGACTTTGACACAGTTGACCACCCACTCCTCCTCAATAAACTCCACTCCCTTGGTCTCTGTGACTCTGCTCTTTCCTGGTTCTCCTCCTAGCTATCTCAGCGCACCTTCAGTGTTACATACAACAACATCTCCTCCGCTAGTTAATCTCTTTCTGTTGGGGTACCCTAAGGTTCTGTCCTTGGGCCCCTCCTATTCTCCCTCTATACCTCTTCCCTGGGCCAGTTGATAACTTCCCATGGCTTCAATTACCACCTCTATGCTGACGACATCCAGAACTATCTCTCGACTCCTCAACTCTGCACCTCAATCTCCTCATGCATCACAAACTTACTGAATGACGTATCGGTATGGATGTCACGCCACTTCCTCAAACTCAATCTTTCTAAAACTGAGCTTGTAATAATTCCTCCTCCCCGGTCCCCTCCTCATGACTTTACCATTAAGATCAACGGCACAACCATTGGTCCCTCCACACATGCCAGGGTGCTGGGTGTAATCCTAGACTCCGACCTCTCTTTCAGCATCCACATTCAATCACTGGCTAAATCTTGCCGCCTTAACCTCCGCAACATCTCCAGAATTTGTCCCTTCCTGACTAACGACACCACAAAACAACTTATTCACTCCTTGGTTATTTCCCACCTTGATTACTGCAAATCCTTCCTCACTGGCCTACCATTGCACAGGCTATCCCCCCTTCAGTCTATCATGAATGCTGCTGCCAGACTTATACACCTTACTAACCGATCCATGACTGCTGCCCCGCTCTGCCAATCGCTTCACTGGCTTTCCCTACCCCACTGTATAAAATTCAAAATACTAAGCACAACATACAAGGCCATCCACAACACTGCCCCCAGCTCCCTTGTTATCTCCTTCCATGCTTGCCTACAGCACTTCTCCAGAGCCTCTCCCATCCTCTGGAACTCCCTGCCCCAGAATGTCCGGTCAGCCCCCACCCTGTCCGCCTTTAGGCGATCCTTGAAAACTCACTTATTCAGGGAAGCCTACCCCACCTCCACCTAAGAACTGTGCTTGAGTCACCTATATCAGATCATCCCCTGCAGCCATTACATTTTGTACCACCCCCCCTCCCCTTTAGATTGTAAGCTCCACAAGCAGGGCCCTCCTTTTCCTTCTGTATTGAACTGTATTGTAATTGTACTGTGTCCCTTCTTTATTGTAAAGTGCTGCGCAAACTGTTGATATAAATCCTGTATAATGATAATAATATTTTATGAAGGCCAGAGCAGACCTTATTCATGTGTCCTTATGCCAGTGCTAATAGTTTATATTAACTAATCAAATTCTCTCCTTTATTTTTCCAAGGCAGTGAGAGGAATATAAAATATTATTGGCTAATATGGGCAACAATATTACTCTTTTTTCTTCATGCAATTTGAAAAATTAAACATACTTTACAATTGTTATGGGCAATACCTTGCCCCCTTTTCAACTAAAGAGTCCCCCTTTTTAATAACTATTCAGAAATTTCAGAACTTGGCTAATACTTTACAGTTTTTGGCACTCCAGTGGAAGTTAATGAGCTGATAGCATTGATCAAATACCTCCCCCCACCCTCGTGAATGTTTTAGTAGCAGCTTCAATATTATTGTGATGAACATTCACACCATAGGGTTACTTTTTACATGCTGACATTAAAATAATACTAAAGGCAAATAGGAAAATGTCCTATATAATGAGGTCTGTTACTAGCTTTAATAAAGCAGTCTTTGTTCTTCTGAGCCCATCCCCCAATTCCCTCCCCCCCCCCCCAACTTATATTTCTTTACCTATTGATCCTGCTGTTATTATTCAACCTCCCTTAACAGATCAAGCTCTGCTGCAAAAATAGAAGTTTAGACGGTTCAGGATTGCTGTTAAAAACCACGTGGCCCCATACAGACAGCCTGACACAGGGCCCCATACAGCCAATGCTTGTTATGAATGAACACAGTGAGCGATCAGTACTAATCACTTATTGTCTTCATTCGGGAAAGGAAGGGCTGGTAAATATGACCTATTATTGCACTCTTCCCCCACTCTCCATCTCAAAGGATCCTATTGTATATTAATCACTTATTGTGTTCATTCGGAAAAGGAAGGGGCTGGTAAATATGACCTATTTATTGCACTCTTCCCCCACTCTCCATCTCAAAGGATCCTATTGTATGCTTCAGCTGACGGCAAGAAGGAGAAGAGGGAAGCCAGCAGTACTGCGGGGATAGAGGGGACACACGTATGGTGCACAGGGAGGGTGATCGGTGTGGCAGGGGGGCAATTACTGGTCCTCCTGTACGGGTACGGGTCCGGGGCCAGCAGGGTGGATTGGATGTGGGCAGGGAGGGTGATCGGTGCTCTCTCACGCCAATCACCCTCCCCGACCACATCAAATACACCCTGCTGGCCCGGGCCCTGTACAGGAGGACCAGTGGTACCTCCTTATCCACAGCCCTGGGTTGAGACAATAATGTAACACTGAAGGGTGCTTACAATGGTCAGCATTCGATCATTTAGTTTAAAATGTTATCCCAAAAGGGAAAATCTCTAGCTGCTTTTTCAATTACATCCAAGTCCATCTAAATCTACTAGTCCATCTACCACTACCCTCTCCAGACAGTGGTGCTGTCCAAGGGTATCTCCAGTGCTCCTTTATGGATAGAGGAGCTGCTCTAAGACAGGAAGTGTGTTACTGACCAGATCGCCAGGTGAAAACAAAGGAAAATGTCTAAAAACAGAAAACTAACACATCTAATGCATTACAATTTTGTTTTTGGGTTTAGATACACTATATAGAAAAACACCACTTTTGATTAGAAAAAAGGTTAAATAGCATATACAATTGCTACCCAAGCCATATTGTATATAATGTTATCAAAAATTACCTTTCCATTTCATTCTGAAGCAGTTGTAATTTTCTAAAACTGTTTAAAAAGTATGATGCATTTTGGTACCCTGAATGTATTCTTTACCCTGAATGTATTCTTTACACAGTTGTGAAATGTATTTTCATGTTTGTGTGATTGGCTCACTGATTTTCTCAGATGTCTGCACTAAGATGCATGTACAATTTTAGGCACCCCCTTTTGGTTAGACACTCCTGAAGGGTTTGCTACTTCTAGCAGGATGTAGAACACTGAAAATGCAGCAGTTGATTATAATGACCACAAACCCAGGAACGAGTCTAGAAAGGACATGAAATAAACAGCTTTTTCTTCAGAGCATACAAAGGTAAAAATCTGGGACAAGGTTTGTTACCATCCTTGCAATATACACTGATTGCCAACAGGGGATTTTTTTTTCCTCAACAAAAGTGAAGTTACGCGAGGGAGGACCCCCACCGTGCCACCATCCAAAATGATATAGAAAGCAGTGGCGGCTGGTGAAGTTTTTGGATGGGGGGGCGCCAGGCCCCGCCCTTCCATTTGACCCCTCCTACTTTTAATAAGCCCCACCCCTTATAGAATCCACCCACTCCGTCCCCTGTATTCCACATATTGTGTCAGGAGTATACAGCTCAGCATCACAGGACACAGTATACAGCTCAGCATCACAGGACACAGTATACAGCTCAGCATCGACATATGACACAGGACACTACGACT
>BLSH010527798.1:1898253-1943009 GCA_018402905.1 Glandirana rugosa
ATCAGTTCTTTTACATTTACCGAATTTAACATTGAAAGGAGGTGTGAAGGAGGTCACACCTCCTTTAAATGTCTCAAGGGATGCAAACAGTTAGTCTCCGATATGAACATCAGATGGACTCATGGACATACATGTCTTGAGATGGAGGGTAGTCAACCCATGATGTACCGGCGCCACCTGTAGGTGGGCGGGGTTGACTTTTTTTTTTTTCTCGTCTTTTGCCGGCGGGGAGGCGGCGCCCCAGCGCCCCTCCCACACCAGCCGCCGCTGATAGAAAGATGTTTGAAGGAGCAACTCCCTCAAAGAATGGACAGGACTTTTTAGGCACACCATAGGCCAAATATATAACAAAATATAGCTTTATTCATATTTAAACAAATTGAATTCATACATGACATATACCAACATATACATAAAAACACCCTTGACTGAGCGAGAAAAAGCACCCAAGTACCCAACTGATGGGAGGTAGAGTTCTGTACATACAGGTACTCAGGTAGACTACAAGTATAGCCTCTGATTGACAAACGTAGGGAACTCTGTAAATTTCCTCCACACTGGAGGAAGTGTGGAGGAAAGTTACAATTTAAGCCATTTACATTTTCTTGACTATCAGCAACTATTTTGAGTATGTCATTTTTGGGAATCTATTATAACAAGGCCTTGCTTATTTGCTCTTGATATAATGAGGTTTTAACATTTGTATTATTCCTTCAGGCACCTTGATTTTATTATGCATTTATCTCTTTCTCTAAAATGATAAAAACATAGGGCTTTATTTAGAAAGCAGCAGTTGAGCCTTTGCAAACATACTCCTCTAGATGGCTCTTAGATGCATCTACCAGCCATGGGTGCAAAACTCCAAGTGAGGTATGTATCCTATCTGATTTATTGGAAAAAGATACAGGCTGCACAACCATGTTTCCCATGTTGAAACACATTTTGTTACTCAGAATGAATCACATCTCCTGCCAGGTTCAGTTCTCCATCTTACATGTTTTACCTCATATCAGGACTTAACCATAGACATTGCTCCTGTGGTATGGGTAAGTCCCAATCAATTCTATGGGGGTTAGTGAAAAGTCTGGCACCATATTTTAACCAGTAGGACTGCAAACAACATGGAAGGCTGCTGTCAGAGGAGCTTGAAATAATAAGGGTGTAAAATGTTAGTAACTGGACAGCTATAACATATAGTTATGTCATAGTGGTATTATATCCCCCTAGAATTTCTAAATGCCTCCTCATATTCCCATTCCTGTTTTAGGGGATGCTTGGGCCTGGGAGATATGAAGCACATTTGGTGGACATGCCCTAAGGTCAAGCATCTATGGATACGGGTATACACTATGGTCAATACTGCTCTCCACATCAATCTGTGTAACGACCCTGGGAGGCTCTTTTGCATAAACCAATGGACAATATTACCCATTGGGAGTGCACACTTATTACCCACATCTTCATGGCCATGAAGCAGACAATAGCGAGGGAGTGGACATCACTGGCTCTTAGCTTCGTTGAGGTAAAAAGCCACATACAAAGCACACTCATAGAGAGACTTGTGTAGGTAGTTAATGATACATAGATATATTTTTGAGCATTTGGCAACCTTGGATCAATCATTTTCCACCTTCACAGCTAGCTATGCACTTATTAGATCTATAGTTCCCATGCCGCCATGTTGCTGCAGGCCTCTAGAGTATCCTTTTTCTTCTCTTCTTCCTTTTTCCCCTTCCCCTCTCTCTCCCTTCCCTTTTACTTCACTTTTTTGCTCCTTCTCCCCTGCTGGAACGCAGGAGGTACGTGTGCGTTCCCTGGTTCCTTGTTTTTTAACTGTATATGGTTTTATATCGGTTTTTTAATAAATACCAAGCAGTTTTCACACTATGTGAGGCTCCTGTTTCTTCCCCACATGTTGAATACTCTGGAGCACTTAATCTTGTTTACTGTGGAGAACCGGCTTCTTGGATTTCCAATATTTTTTATCTGCATAAGCCATCAGCGTCCATGACCAGGACAACTGTCAGCTGACTACACTGGAATTGGTGAGTAAGGTATGATACGGTGGATGCCACACATCATCCTGAGGTGATGGTCATCATTGGTTATATACAGGCGTGTTTGATCCCCGTTATAGGGATCCTGGACATCTGGTAAGCGGTGTGTGAGCACTGGTCCCTTCTCTCTTGGTGGAAGCCTTACATTCCTATATCTTCTTGCTGATCGTCTAATTGCAAGAATTGGTTACCAAGAAACTCTGCTGCTGCTATATTGCATTATAAGAACTGCACATTGAGTATAATATGGACATTTAATATACAACGTTTCCCTATATGTGTATGGTCATTTTATGATCATTGCTGATATTTATTAGAACTATTGCACAATCTATTGAATATGGACATTTAATATTCAGATATGTTCATTATATGGTCCCTTTTCATCATAAGTTTTGATTCTGTTTACATATTGCACTTTGCACTTTAAGAGAGCGGTTTAATTATTTGTTTTGCACCAGTGTGATTTCATTGTTGTAATTCCAAAGTCTATTCCTGTCGCCCTGGGAGGTTTGGTTGTTCTTGCCCACATTTACATTTTCTTAGCTTTTCCTGTTGTATCCTTCATAATTCAATATAAATGTAAGACTCCAACGGGGAGACTAGGAACCATTGATAGGGCCCAAAGTCCATATTAGAAACTGTCTGTGGTTTACATCTACAGCATCCGCTAAGAGCTGAAATTTCATTTTTCATTCAAACTAATCTTTTAATTAATAAAGACACTAATAGAAAAGCCAAGATAATATAAACAGATGGCAAGAAAGATGACATTGTAAACAGGAATAATATTGTGAAATCCTTCAATGATCGATATTTCCAGGGACAAGTCTTCAAAGCCTGGGGCTGTTCCTAGAGACAGCTGGCAGCTACATGCAGAATCTGAAAGATTTCTCTAATTGACACTTCCAGGTTTGTATGTTTCTGAGAGCTGTTTATAGCCCAATTACAACCAGCACTTTTTTCTTAGCTTTGAATAGAGCAGGTAAAGGTTAGCAACTCTGTCAGGTTTTTATCATTGACCCTATTGAGATTTACTTTATTTTTTTGGACAGTATGTGAAGGATTTCTCTCTTTAAAAAAAATGCTTTCTGTGTTAAACGAGCATGATTGAGGTTTAGGTTAGGTGCTACTATGGCTTTGAGGTTGAATCTGGAGAATTGTTATTAAACTATAATGCCCTGATTGGCCAACTGGTTTAAAAGGGCAATTAAGGGGGCTTTTGGATAGCCAGCCCCCTTGCTATAAAAAGGGAGTAAAGAGATGTCATAGTGTCAGTGTATTGGAAGATGCTGTAGAGCAGTGGTTCTCAACTCCTGTCCTCGGGACCCACTAACAGGTAGGGTTGCCACCTCATCCCTTTAAACCCGAACACATTTGAATTACCCAGGTTCTGAGGGTGATTTAATGCAGATAAGGCCCCAATTGAGTTTAATTACCACCTTAATGAGCCACAGAACCTGGGTAATTAGTATGTGTTCGGGTTTAAAGGGATGAGGTGGCAACCCTACTAACAGGCCAGGTTTGCAGGATAACTAAAATACATCACAGGTGATATCATTTACTGCTCAGTGATTGCAGTATTCTAGTCTGCATCTCCCCAAGTTAATACTGAAAATCTGGCCTGTTAGCAGGTCCTGAGGACAGGAGTTGAGAACCACTGCTGTTGAGAAAGGATGGGGAAAGCTGACAAACTACATAGTGATAAACAGGGTTAACAACAACAACATCACGTGGGTGGCACAGTGGTGTAGTGGATAGCACTTTCGTCTAGCAGCAAAAGAGTCACTGGTTCGAATCCTGACCATGACACTACCTGCCTGGAGTTTGCATGTTCTCCCTGTGCCTGCGTGGGTTTCCTCCAGGTACTCCGGTTTCCTCCCACACTCCAAAGACATGCTGGTAGGTTAATATGATCCTGTCTAAATTGGCCCTGGTATGTATGAATGTGAGTTAGGGTCCTTAGATTGTAAGCTCCTTGAGGGTAGGGACTGATGTGAATGTACAATGTATATGTAAAGCGCTGCATAAACTGACGGCGCTATATAAGTACCTGAAATAAATAAAAAATAAAATAAATAGGGAGAGAATGGGGTCAGTTTGGAAACTGTAATTCTGGTTGTTGGCTTTTTGCTGCTTTTGATGTTCTTAGTATTTGGTTCTCGTCCTGTCTATAGCAACATTTTATTTTTGCTGCAAGGCTTCTCTTTAACCACTTCAGCCCTGGAAGGTTTTACCACCTTAATGACCAGTAGGGTTGCCACCTCCTCCCTTTAAACCCGAACACACAATAATTACACAGGTTCTGTGGCTGATTAAGGTGGTAATTAAACTCACTTGGTGCCTCATCTGCATTCAATTAGCCTCAGAACCTGTGTAATTCATATGTGTTCAGGTTTAAAGGGATGAGGTGGCAACTCTAATGACCAAGCCCTTTATTCGATATGGCACTGCGTTACTTTGACTGACAATTGCACGGTCATACGACGCTGTACCCAAATAAAATTGATGTCCTTTTTTCCCACAAATAGAGCTTTCATTTGGTGGTATTTGATCACTTTTGTGGTTTTTATTTTTGCGCTATAAAAAAAATAAATTGACGGCCTTTTTTTGTTTAAAGCGCAAAAAATAAAAAAACGCAGAGGTATTCAAATACCACCCAAAAAATATTTTTTACTTTCTGCTATAAAGCACATGCAATAAATAAATGTAAAAAATCTTATTTCTTCATCAATTTAGGTCAATATGTATTCTGCTACATAGTTTTGGTAAAAAAAATCCCAATAAGCGTATATTGATTGGTTTGCACAAAAGTTATCACATCTACAAACTATGGGATATTTTTATGGCATTTTTATTCATTTATTTTTTTTACTAGTGATGGCGGTGATCATCGATTTTTAGCGGGACTGCGATATTGCTGCGGACAAATAGGACACCTAACTGAAACTTTTGACACTTTTTTGGGGAACAGTGACGTTATTACAGTGATCAGTGCTAAAGATTTGCACTGTTATTGTACTAATGACACTGGCAGGGAAGGGGTTAACATCGGGGAGGATCAAAGGGTTAAATGTGTCCCTAGGGGGTGCTTACTAACTCTGTATGGGGTTGCTCTGACTGGGTGAAGACAGAGATCCATGTTCCTACTTAGCAGGAACACAAGATCTCTATCTCCTTGTTTATATAGGCAGACCGCCGTTCTGCCTCTCTCAGGATTTATCACAGGTGGCCAGCGGACTTTGGGTCCGCCGGAACTGCTGATTGGCTCCCCCTCTGTGCAATCAGCACACAATTGCACATCCGGTGGCACACACGCGCCCCCTAGTAGCTATTGCACAAAATGACGTACAGGTACATGATCTCGGGCAATAGAGCCAACCTGCTGCAGTACAAGTACGTTAGGCGGTCAGCAAGTGGCTAAAAATGGGCTTATCAGGGGATGGTATATTGGGGTTATCATTTATTTTGGGGTAGACTGTTTTTTATTGTGTGTTGATATGGTCTATTTTTTAGGTTACATTTCTTTTTTTTTTCAGCAAGGCCTCCTTTTAAAAAAAAAAGTGGTCTTTTGTTTTTGTTTCAGAGATGGTATTTTAAGGTTTTAATTTCTTTTTTTTATATTGATGGTCTCTATTGTATGTTTGGGGTGCTCAAAGAGCAGCATTCACTTTTTACTGACTATCTGTTCTTGGAGTTGCCTTTTGTTCACATTTTGTGAATGAAAAAGTGCAAGAACCCCACATTTTATCACACACATTCACCACACCCCCTATATCCATAGATAGATTAAAAGTCAGACATACACTGGTTAGGCCTATTAAGGCTTTTTTTTAAAAACTGAAATGACATAGATTGGGTGCTGTTGCTGTTTGCAAGCCAACAGTAAAGGAAAAAAAAACAATTCCACTGCCATATATGTGCTAACAATATACACTATCCATAACACTTGTACTATTTTGTAACACCACATACAACTTTAAGGCATCCCCAAGCATGTTATCTAACGACTTGACCTCCAGAAGATTTACCCCTCTTCATGACCAGGCCATTTTTTTGCTATGCAATACTGCGTTACTTTAACTTACAATTGCACGGCCATGCAACACTGTACATAAATTAAATGTATGTCTTTTTCCCCCACTAATAGAGCTTTCTTTTGGTGGCATTTAATGACCACTGTTTTTTTTTTTTTTTCACTATAGGCAAATTTTGAAAAACAATATTTCTTACTTTCTGCTATAAAACATATCCAATAAAAAAAAATTGGAACAATCAAATTTCTTCATAAATTTTAGCCAATACGTATTCTGCTACATAAGCATATATTGAGTGGTTTGCGCAAAAGTTATAGTGTCTACAAACTATGGTGTATATATACTGAAATTTGTAATTATTAAATTTAATATTTATACTAGTAATAGCGGCGATCAAGGACTTATAGTGGGACTGTGATATTGCGGTGGACGATCTGATACTAACTGATGCTTTTGACACTTTTTGGGGACCGGTGACACTAATACAGTGATCAGTGCTAAAAATATACACTGTAACTGTACTAATGACACTGGCTGGAAAGGGGTTAAACATCTGGGGCGATCAAAGGGTTAAATGTGTGCCTAATCAGTGTTTTTGTGTTTACTATATGGTGCTTTCACTAAGGGATGTGTTGGATTTTATTCGTTGCTTTGTAGGGGAAAAAACCCAGCACATCCCCACTAACAGGACAGAGCTCTGCCTTGTTTACATAGGCAGAGCAGTTTTGTCATTTTCCTCGCTAATCAGAGGGTGCTGGTGAACATCCACTGGCCAGCACCTGCTGATCGGCATCTGCTGTGACTTATCAAAACAGAAGTACCTCGCTGGCAGTGCACGCGTGCGCTTCCTTTTTCTGGAAGTGCCGAATCAGGTACTAGCTATGTGATCGAGCACAGGAGAGCCCCCTTATAATGGGGTTATGTAGTTGGCATGTGGTTAAAGGATTTTGTATTTTCAGTTTTCCCCCAAAGTCACTACTTGCCTTTTAACCCTTAGAAAGGTCATAATTTATTAAGGATTCTCCCACCCTATAGCCTTTAATGGGTTTCACTGCTAAGTTCAGGTTCATCAAAACGTCAAACAGGATTTGCCGTAATGGTGGTGAATTAAACCCAAGCAGATTTGCTCATCCCTATGAAAGAGTTTGATGCTATTTTAAGCCTTCAAGTCTTTAGAGCTTTGGGCTTTTTCATTGCTCCCCTGCAGCATATTGGTGATGCCACTTCCCTAATCATGTGACAATGCTGTTGGGAATACTGTTAGGACTACTGGACACATCCCCCTCTTCTTTTCGCCATAACTTAGGGGAAAATGCTCTGTAGTTCACAAGTCGTAACTGGGCAGGGCTAATAATACTGTTTGAGATTTCAGTCTAGCGTTGTTAGCTCACTGCAGAAAGTTAGGGGCACACTGGACTTCTGGCAGGATCAATGTTTTTTTTTTTTGTACTTACTGAACAGATAGAACAAAACTCTTGTAATTATACATTTAACAGAACAAATAAGAGAAGTTTAATGTTAGGGTTTACAAACACTTCAACCAATTCAATACCAGGCACTTTTACCCCCTTCCTGTCCAGGCCACTTTTCAGCTTTCAGTGCTGTCCCACTTTGAATGACAATTGCACGGTCATGCAACACTGTACCCAAACTATTTTTTAACATTTTGTTCACACAACTAGATCTTTTTTTGGTGCTATTTGATCACTGCTGGGTTTTATATTTTTGCTAAATAAAGGAAAAAGACAAATAATTTTGAAAAAAAAAAACACATCTTGCTTCATTTCTGTTATAAAATTTTGCAAATAAATAATCTTTCTTCATAAATTTAGGACAATATGTATTGTGCTACATTTCTTTGGTGAAAACAACCCAAATCAGTGTATATTATGATGGTCTGTAGGAAAGTTATACATCATTTCCCATGGCCCAAAAATGTCAGGACAGTATAGACATCCCCCCAAAGGACCTCTTTTTGGAAAGAAGACAGTCCAGGGTAATTTGTAAGAGGCATGGCGAGTTTTTTGAATATATATACAGTATATATATGTTTACATACTGTCACCAGTGCAGTACAATGTTCGGTCGGTAAGTTGAGCTTGGAAATTCTTTGGTTTTGTTTGACATGCATCTGCCCTTCCAGTGCTCCTTGCTGTAAAGGCCAGTTATAGGCATTTGTATTGTTGATATGTTGGTCAGGTAACACACTGACACCTTAGCTGCCATTGTGCAATGTGCTGGGTGTCCAGTGTGTTCCTGCGCCTTTAAGGAGGGTTGGGCTCCCTCCAGCCACCTACCCTCCATCTATCCATTAAAATGCATTTGCTTCCATTGTGGAGCCTCTTATACATCAGAGGTAGGTTCTGCAGGATACAGGGTGCCTTGCCTGGGCCTGCAGCTTACGCATGTGTTTGTAAATGTGTGTAACTAAACCCCTGTTTTTAATGCATACTGTTAGACAAGTTAATTTGGTTGGTCGCAGGCTAGTCGGCAAGTTGAGCTTGGAAATTAGGCCAGTTATAGGTGGAGGCATTGACATTTGTTTGTAGGGCAGTACAATGTCATCATATAACTGGTGTGGCGGGGATCAAGGACACTGGTGACGTTCGAAAAAAATAATAATAATAATTAATTTTTTTTCCCCCTTTTTTCACATTTTTTTTTTTTTAACACACTTTGACCAGAGCAATATAACGTTACCATAGTAACATTGTACTACTCTGGGGAAGTTTTATGCTTTTTTATGGTTTTTATATTGTATGTTTGTTCACCAAAACAAATTGAGGGCTGGCTGTTTCCATTTGTCCTTTTTTATTAATTTTCTTTGTTCAATAGCTGATACGTTGTGTCTATTTTGTACTGGGGAAGTGATCAGTATTTTTTTTTCATAGCTATAAGCAAGCATTTTACTAAATTAAATCAATGTATTCCGTTTGTTTTGTTGTGATTAGCTGTGATTGGCCACAGCTGATCACATGGCACAGATGGGCTGTGATTGGCCCAGTCTGTACCATATGATCACTGTGATCACAGCTAGCAACACAATTGTACAACTGGCATGTGACCTGCTGCGATTGGTTACAGCAGTAACATGGTGCCCGCAGTGAGCTGTCATTGGCTGTTTACGATGGACACAGCCAGTGACAAATCGCGCAGCAGTGCAGCCCCCTTGGGTGCGTGGAAGTCACAATCAGGCAGGATGTCATATGACGTCCACCTGATCAATGAATAGAGACATCTATGATCACAGCATACACTTTCATTTCATAACATCAGCATTGCAATAGCAATACAAACGAGGTATTTTTGACAATCCAATATAAGCTTACTTGAGAAATCTATTTTCATGTTGTGATTGCTGCCTGTCCAGGGGCGTAACGATAGGGGTTGCAGGGGTTGCGATTGCAACCGGGCCCCATGCTCCAGGGGGCCCATGTGCTTCCCTTGTACACCTGGATAGGAGTGATGGCGGGGGTGGCATTTAGACGTTTTACTTATTCCATTTTAGTCCTAATGCAGGAGATTGGTTCCTCTATATGCTGCCCCCGCAGCCCCTCCTATCCAGTTTACTTGTCTTCTGCTGTTCCCAGGGTCCCACTGCGGGACCGTAATAAAGGGACCCGTGATGGGAGTAAAGGGCCCCAGGATCAGCAAGAAGAGGGAAGGGCCCTGGCCAGGGATCAGGGGGGCCCTTCCTAATTTCTTGCACCCGGGCCCTGAAGGTTCTAGTTACGCCTCTGTGCCTGTCTATTGGCCATCTCTTTCCCAACCTCCTGGATTCCCTGCATTCTTTGCACATTTTCCTTTGCTATTTACTTTTGATTTCAAAGGAATCAATATCCCATGGTAACCTGCTGCGGCAAGCAGTGATTTCTGTACCAACTTTTCCTCCTGAAGTTCCTCCTAACATCATCTCTGTAGTTCAGAAGGCAGGCACTGTGAAATGTGTGAGATGACAATGCATACTCACAGAGCTCAGTGAATAAGTGTCACAGAATTCAAGGATGTAAATATGTGGGGGTCTTCAAACATTAAGTTTGCAAAGTTCAAGATCATTCAGAGTAATAGGAGTAGGCTAGAAACAATTAAAATACAATTTGGAAATTTGGATATGATTTTACATTTTGATCATAAATACACTTTAATGCATATCTCAGATAAGGTAGAAGTAACTCTACCGTCGCTAGTTCCATGCTAGTGAATCTGCATCTATTTACAGTTGTGCTCATAAGTTTACATACCCTGGCAGAATTTATGATTTCTTGGCCATTTTTCAGAGAATATGAATGAGAACGCAAAAACGTTTCTTTTACTCATGGTTAGTGTTTGGCTGAAGCCATTTATTATCAATCAATTGTGTTTACTTTTTTTAAATCACAATGACAACAGAAACTACTCAAATGACCCTGATCAAAAGTTTACATACCCCAGTTCTTAATACCATGTATTGCCCCCTTTAACATCAATGACAGCTTGAAGTCTTTTGTGGTATTTGTGGATTAGGCTCTTTATCTTCTCAGATGGTAAAGCTGCCCATTCCTCTTGGCAAAAAGCCTCCAGTTCCTGGAAATTCTTGGGCTGTCTTGCATGAACTGCACGTTTGAGATCTCCCCAGAGTGGCTCAATGATATTGAGGTCACGAGACTGAGATGGCCACTCCAGAAACTTCACTTTATTCTGCTATAGCCAATGACAGGTTGACTTGGCTTTGTGTTTTGGATCATTGTCATGATCATGAACATCATGAATGTCCCAGTACATCCCACGCACAGCTTCCTGGATGATGAATGCAAATGTTCTTCCAGTATTTTTTGATAACATTGCATTCATCTTGCTATCAATTTTGACCAAATTTCCTGTGCTTTTGTAGCTCACACATCCCCAAAACATCAGCGATCCACCCCTGTGTTTCACAGGCCTTGTTGACTTCTCTCCAAATATAGCATTTATGGTTGTGACCAAAAGGCTCAATTTTGGTCTCATCACTCCAAATGACTTTGTGCCGGAAGGTTTGAGGTTTGTCTCTGTGCTCTTTGGCATATTGTAAGTGGGATACTTTGTGGCATTTGCGTAGTAATAGCTTTCTTCTGGTGACTCGACCATGCAGCCCATCTTTCTTCAAGTGCCTCCTTATTGTGCATCTTGAAACAGACACACCGCATGTTTTCAGAGAGTCCTGAAGTTATTTCTGGGTTTTTGTTTGCATCCCGAACAATTTTCCTGGCAGTTGTGGCTGAAATTTTAGTTGGTCTACCTGACCATGGTTTGGTTTCAACAGAACCCCACGTTTTCCACTTCTTAATTAGAGTTTGAACACTGCTGATTGGCATTCTCAATTCCTTGGATATCTTTTTATATCCCTTTCCTGTTTTATACAGTTCAACTACCTTTTCCCGCAGATCCTTTGACAATTCTTTTGCTTTCCCCATAACTCCAGAATCCAGAAAGGTCAGTGCACCACTGGATGAGAGACACAAGGGTCTGTCAGGAGTCCAGAAATTCATTGACCTTTTATACACGCGCACACTAATTACAAGCAAACAGATCACAGGTGAGGATTAGGAAGGTTACCTTTAATAGCCACTCAAACCCCTTTGTGTTAAATCACCAGGGTATGTAAACTTTTGATCAGGGTCATTTGGGTAGTTTCTGTGGTCATTATGATTTAAAAAGAGTAAACGCAGTTGATTGATAATAAAGCCTATAATAAGGCTTACCTGTAGGTTCCCTGCATATCTCCTAAACCTGCATGGTTTAGGAGATATACAGTGTACAGTGATGTGCCCACGTCATCGGGCACATGCGCAGTGAAGAAACGGCCTCCGTACCATTCCTTCACTGAGATCATGCCGCGATTGGCGGCTCCCGCGCATACGCGCGGGAGTGACGTCACGTGGCTCCGGACAGTCGCAGAGCCTGAGTCCGTGGCCCCGGATGGAAGAGGGGCAGAAGATGGACGTGGCCTGGAGCGGGGAAATTTCGGCACATCGCGGGCTTCCAATGCAGGTAAGTGCCACATAATGGGCTAATATGCGAAGCATACTAGCCGATCATGCTTTTACATTGCAGGGTAATATAGAGGAAGTAAAATCCATCAGGGTTTACTTCCTCTTTAAAAGTAGATGATTTTTATCAGCAGGGCAAAGAGAAGTGTAATAGCAGGTTATTGTGCAAGGAAAGTCATGTTGGAGACGTGTTCTATGTTTTAAACAAGAGAGACCTTTTTCAACCAAAGAACAGTAGTATTCTAGAGGTATTAGATGAAAAAAGATGTAAAAAAAAGTTGCTGAGCCCAGTGGCTCTTTTTGACACAAACTACAGATTTTAGATTCTACTCCGTCAGGTTAACCTGAGCTTAGAGAGTGTTAGATTTTCTCTTCAACCAATAGGAGGATATTCAGACTCACATTCAGCACAGACAAAGCAGGCTGCCAGCCGACCCTTCTGACAGAGAGACCCTTACAAATTTGCAAGTTGAGACAACAGAGCTTTTGAGGTTAGCAAATATATTTTTTTTAAATTTGCATCTAATGCCACTTGTTTTTTACCAGGAATTATTGCAAGAAATATTTATTTGCATCAAGTAAAAAAGCAGTTTATTTATTCCACTCAGTGAAGGATAACTTTTGGTTGGAAGGTTGGTATGCATTACAGAATCTTTTCAACTGCTAATGCCTTTTTGTTTTGCAAAGTCTTTAGTTAAAGTATCCAGTGTTCATAAGTTGCAAAGAAAAAGTACATATACAATGTGGTACAATGTCATACCATAAATGCTATAATAATGAACAAACAAGTGCATAAACCAAAAGGCCCAAAGGTGTCCAGTCAGAATAATCAATCACCAACTTATCTTCTGAGAAAAAGTTCATCAACACTGTTGTATGACTGGACTAATGTTCAACAAAATGATACAGAATAGTGTGAATGCATAGGATGGAGGGTTTTCCCTTTAATTTTTGATAAGCGGGTAGATATAGAAGGCTCATGGGGTGAGGACGGAATTGCGCGGTAGAAGGGGTAGGAGGAGGAAAGGACTGAAGAGAGAGAAAAAGGGGGGGGGGGGTTCACTGGAAGGAGGGATGGAGGATAGGGTGGATTGGGTGCTAGATCCGAAAAGGGCCTTACCCTTGTCTGAAATTGTGCACATGTTCCAGTGGATCCAGGTTTTAGGACTCATGTTCAGCTCTTCAACTCTCATGAGCCCCAATAAAATAGAGTTTAAAGACCACCACCCATATCAAAAAATGTCTGCCGGCGTCCCTAATAGCGAATAGGAAAGAAAGGGTATTCCCCCAGTACAAAAACTGGACTTTTAAGGCAGTACCTAAATCAAACCATAGTTATAAAAACATAACAGTTTTATTTCATTACAAAGTTAAAATAAATCAAATGTGTCACATGTGTGCACATTTGAAAGACAATGTGGCATATTACAAAACAAACACAAAATATATTGTACATAGACTGTGAGTAACGTCTTGAGGCTGTTGTCTTCCTGGGCATACGCCCAACATGTTTCGGGATAATTGCACTTCTTCAGGGGTGATCATAAATGCCCAGAATAAGTACTCTGAAAAATATCATAAACATTACAGACCAACATCTGCCATATACAGGGCTACAAGCAAGGGAGCATCAGGTAAAGGGTCACTCACCACACATCAACGAGTTGAGCGATAATGCCACATCGAAGGAACCGCCATCCAAAGGTGTAAAATAGTGAAAGACCCATCCATAGGACAGGGGAAAGATGGGATCCAAGGTGTCCCCCACAGAGCAAGAGGCCAACGCAGATACCACAAGGACCCCCCAAAAACGGCAAAGCCGCAAAAATGGGAGGGAACCTCAACAGCGATGGCAGCGATCCCCAGTTAACGGAAAGTCATAAGATGACTGCCTAAAATAAATGGGGAGGGAATGAGAGTGTATATATATATATGTATAAATCATATGATTCCATTGATGATTCATTATGCAGATAGTGAAAATATATATATATATGTATTTGTATAGCCATCAACGTCACCTTGAATAGATTATATGGGGAAATATGTAGGATAGCATCCAAACATATAATATGGGGTGCACACACCCAAAATGTGCCTAACCCCTAATACCCTACCCGATCATAATCGGGTCGGATCAGAAACAAACTAGTTTAAAAATATGACGTTATGATGGCTATTAAGAGATGTGAGTCATAAATGGAAGATATCAAAAAATAATAACTCCCCCATTGGCTCCAATCAAAAGATACATACAGGCCAATGAATCATCAATGAAAGTTCAAACATTGCACATTGAACTGCAAAGAGTAGCTGCTTCAAGGACAGAGGAAAGGCCCCAGACCAGGTTGCCTGATGCAAGGGGACATTACTCTGTAACTGTTCAATTTTTAGCCAAAGCTTAAGGTCAGAGTGTCTACACCAATCAATAAGTCACCCCATGTGAGCCACTTGCTAATGCCTTTTTGAGTAAAGATGATCATAGACGTTGTAATACAGTTAGGCATGCAAGCACCACTTGATTGCATGATCACGTCAGGTGATAGTTTGTGGATAGGTCTATAGAGCAGGTTGGGCATAGTGCACTAAGACACCTCTAGTACTAGCTTATCACGCAAAAGCTATAATGTTTGGACAAATCTCTTCAACCTGTCCAACTGCAATTCCCCTGATGAACCTTGACTGGTGGTATCTACAGTATGGGTGCCCCATACACATTATATAGTTGTTTAATCTGGCCAAAAACATGAGAATATGCTTCTTTTTCCCTGGCTCATGTGCAGTGCTTGCCTTTCCTGCAGCTCAGAGTTGCTGCAATAGAAAAAAAGAGTCCGCACTGCTCATGTTCTACTTTTGAAAAAGAGAAGCATGCACCCAAGTTCTGCTGTGGCCTGGAAGATATTAGGAACAAGCGAAGGTAAGCAATATAGGAGCAGGGTAGGTTTAGGGGGTGCAAGCAGAGGCATACAACTGTGCCAATTACATTACACTATATTTTGTAAAAAGGCACAATGCATTTTAATATACTGGGGCCCCTTGTCTGCATTGGCTGTTTTACTCATAAAGTGAATTTATTTTTAAATAAAGTGGGGGAACTTGGCTTCCAAATAGACGATTCATTATTCATAGACGATGTCTTAATGTTTGAGTGTCAGCAGATGAACTGAGTTTGGACACAGCAAGACCACAGGCATTTCGAAAAAGGTGGATGTATTCTCATAATGTACTGAACAGGTAATAGTGACAGGATCTTGATGAACAAGACATACAATGTAACCTTGGTTGTGCTGCTAGTGGCTAGCTGGGAAGAGGGCTGCCCACCCTGTGGGGAAGAAGGGACACTTTGAGTTTTGGCATGTGCCTGAGGACCTTAGTCCCAGGTACACACCTGGTATTTCAGGGCCCTCGTCTGGGCACCTGGGCCAAGAACTGGCTCAACAACCCAGCCCCCGGGTGACCTGGGCTTACATTATTAGAGTGGTTGGCAGTATCAGTCTCCCACCAGTAGATGGTGGAGAGATCCTGAAGTGCGATAGAACATTCTGGAAGCCTTTGGAGTAGGCTCAGTAGGTGAGGTGGAGTTATTGTAAAGGAGTTGGGAGTCTCATGCTTGTAGTACACACACAAGCAAGTTGCTGTAAGAGACGTGTGTTTGCATAACCATGGTGGGAATACCTTGGAAAATGACTGGTGAGCAGCCTGAGAGTACGCAGAGTTCCCATCTAAAGGATCCTGCATGTAACAGGGTGACTCCAGGAGTTCCGTAACTTCTGCAGAGCATTTCTAATTAATTTCCTTTTAGAGCAGGCTGAGCCCCAGGACTTAAAGTATTATTAAAGGCAGAACAGTTATACTCACTGTACCTGTTCTGTGCAGTGGTTTTGCATAAAGCAGCTCCGAGTCCTATTTTCTCGGGTTCTGCACCGGAGCTCCTGGCACCTCCCCCATGCTAAGTGTCCCCACATCAAACAGTGTGTTATGGTGGCTCCCGAGCCACTGCTCTGTGTGTCCATTCACTGGCTGCGATTGACAGTAATGGGAGCCAATGGCTCCCACTGCTATATAAGCCAATGAGGAGAGAGAGAGAGACCTAGGACAACGCAAGCTCTCATACACATTGCTGCATTGAGATGGGGCTCAGGTAGGTATTAGGGGGGCTGATGGTGCACACAGAAGGTTTTTTGCCTTCATGCATAGAACGCATGAAGGTAAAAAAACCTTGAGCCTTTACAACTACTTTAAGCATTTTTGTGGAAAGCTGTTTGGCCAGGGCGAAGATCTCTTCTGCACACAGTGGTTGAGGCTTGCACAATGATGATATGAAAAACATAAAAATGGGAAATAAAAGCTGCTAAAACTTGTTAACATCTAGTATGTCTGTAATAAGTCACACAATTTACAGCATATTTAAGGCTCCTTTCACACTAGCGGACTCCAAAGTTGCGTAAATCTCAGTACAACTTTGGAGTCCGATTTTAATACAACTTTAAAGTAACTTTGATACGTTTTTATACTCTCTGGCATTGAAGTCGTGTCAAAGTCAGATTAAAGTAGCGGAGGAACCTTTTGCGAAGTCGCAGCGACTTCAGTAGTGTCAATTGGAATGGCTCACATAGAGATACATGGCATTTCACATGTCTTGCAACTTTGGGTCTCAAAGTTGGATCCTAAGTCAGTGAAAGGAGCCTTAGAAAATATTATTAAAAATAATAGAAACAGAAGCCTCCAGCAGAAAATTCTACAAACACAGTGATAACACACAAATTCAGTGTAGCTATCGCATTTAAAACTAGGATTTCATATTAAACAGTCACAGTGCTAGCAACTAATGGCCCGTATACACGATCCGAAAATCGGACGACAGATCGTCTGGGTTATTTTGCATGCTAATCTCAGATCGAATCGGAAGAGTTTACTAAAGTCACGAAAATTCTCGTACGACAGAATAAAAAATTGGAAGTAATGTAATATGTTGTAGTGTATTTGTATGGTATTTTCGGATGACAGCTGTACTGATTAAACGAAAATCGTGCGATCTGGTATCATATGAGAAAAAAATTCACGTTTGTCCGATCGAACAATATTGGATGAACTGTCATGATCAGCTCTGTTCTAATGATCTGATCATTGTGCGATCGCCTCGAAAGCGGAATTTTTCTTCCAATTTTCGGATCGTGTGTACGGGCCATAAGGCAGGCCATACACGGTGCGAATTTCAATTAGCATGATTCCCCCATCAACACTGACAGTGCTGACAGGGGAATCCCGCCTGCCAAGCAATTGTCTGCTCCTGGCAGGGGGGCGGGTGGGGGAAGCCATCCTCGCTGGGAGAAGACAGTGATTCTAGCTAGTGGCTATAGTAGCTGCTTACGATAATTGTAGGAGAATCCGGCAGACTGGTTGTACCCAAGTTGATCAATCGCTCAACTTGGAACATTCAGCCTGCCCATTAATGGTTCGAATATAGCCCAATTCCTGCTGAACCGGCCAGGATTCGAACTGTGTATGACCGGCCTAAGTCTCCATTTGTCTATATTTAGCACCTACGGTATATACATAGGGAAAGCTTGTGTCTAGTTTGCATCAGGTCCCAGTGTCTGCTGTGATAGCTTTGGGATGAGTAGTGGCTTTGCACATATTGTGGAATTACAGTACGGACTAAAAAATAAAATGTTTTAAAATATATTTTTGTGTTTAGTCAGGTAACTATTAAATATTGCATATTATTATGTAGTATTTTCCCCTTGAGCCAGCAGGGGGAGGTTTAGGATCCCTTCCACAAGTTTGTATTTACCATCTTATTTACTGTTGTTTACAGAGCTCAACAGCTAAAGCTTTTATCCTGCTCGATTAATCTGAAAATGTAATCAGAAATAGCCTGCCTCAAGAAGATACCTACTGCTATGCATACAATATATGATACATATACTGTATATATTGTAAACATATACAGTATCTCACAGAAGTGAGTACAACTTTCACATTTTTGTAAATATTTTATTATATCTTTTCATGTGACAACACTGAAGAAATTACACTTTGCTACAATGTAAGGTAGTGAGTGTATAGCTTGTATAACAGTGTAAATTCCCTCAAAATAACTCAACACCCAGCCATTAATGTCTAAACTGCTGGCAACAAAAGTGAGTACACCCCTACGTGAAAATGTCCAAATTGGGCCCAATTAGCCATTTTCCCTCCCCGGTGTCATGTGACTCATTATTGTTACAAGGTCTCAGGTGTGAATGGGAAGCAGGTGTGTTAAATTTGGTGTTATCGCTCTCACTCTCTCATACTGGTCACTGGAAGTTCAATATGGCACCTTATGGTAAAGAACTCCCTGAGGATCTGAAAAAAAGAATTGTTGCTCTACATAAAGATGACCTAGGCCAGGGGCGTAACTACAGGGGATGCAATTGCAACCAGGCCCCGTGTTCCAAGAATGGAGACTGGTTGGTAGCTGAGTGGACCATATTATTGTACGCGACTCCGGCCAAGGGAAGTAGTTGGACCCAGTTATTTTGAGAGAAGGTGGAGAAGCAGCGCAGGTACTGCTCCAACGTTTAGTTAGTTCGCTCGGTCTGACGGTTAGTCTGTGGGTGGTAGGCCGAGGAAGGAGATAGCTCAATGTCTAAAGAGGAACACAGGGCCTTCCAGAACCTGGAGGTGAACTGAGTTCCGCAGTCGGATATAATATTTGTTGGTACCCCGTGAAGTCTGACAATCTCCTTGATAAATACTTCTGCCGTTTTGGCAGCGGTGGGTGTGCCTTTTAAGGGAAGAAAATGTGCCATCTTCGTGAGCCGATCCACTATTATGAAAATAGCTGAATAGCCCTCTGATGTGTCCATGGAGATCATGGTCCAAGGCTTTTCTGGTACTGGGAGGGGGTTGAGTAGACCCCATGATTTTTGCTGTCCTCAAATACTCAATGTTTTTGTGGTCTGTGTATATGAGGATGGGGTGTGCAGCTCCCTCGAACAGATAGCGCCATTCCTCAAGAGCATCCTTGAAAGCCAAGTTCCCGGTCCCCAACTTTGTAGTTTTTCTCCGGGTCTGTTAGTTTCCACGAGAAGAATGCCACGGGGTGGAGAAGAGCCTTGGCACACTATCTTTGCTAGAGCACTGCTCCTACGGCAGTTTCGGAGGCATCCACTTCCAGGACATAAGGTAACACTGGATCAGGGTGCTTCAACACAGGGGCAGACGTAAAAAGTTCTTTCAAAGCCTCAAAGGCTGCCTGTGCCTCGGTGGTCCATCGGAACCCAGTGTTCATCTTGGTCAGCCGGGTGATCGGAGTGATAATGGCTGAAAACCCTTTGATGAATTTGCTATAAAAATTCGCAAAGCCAACGAACCACTGGACACCTTTCTTGTCCACCGGGGCTGGCCAGTCTACAATGGCAGAGACCTTCTGTGGGTCCATTGTGATTCCGGTGGTCGAAATGACTAAGCCCAGGAATGGAATGCTTTGGCACTCGAAGATACACTTTTCAGCTTTGGCATAAGGTCCATGTTGCCTGAGACGACCCAGGACTTTAGCAACATGTTGACGGTAGGCATCTAAAGTAGAGGAGAATATGAGCATGTGGTCTAAATAGATAATGACGAACTGATCCAGATAGTCCCTGAAAATGCCATTCACAAAATGCTGTAATGTGGCCGATGCATTGCAGAGCCCGAAGGGCATCACCAGATATTCAAAATGCCCGAAGCGTGTACGGAAGGCGGTTTTCCACTCATCACCCTCTCTTATTCGGGACAAGATTGTAGGCTCCGCGGAGATCCAGTTTTGTGAAGACCGTGGCTGCCCCAAGTCGTTGGAAAAGTTTGGGTACCAGTGGTAGTGGGTACCGGTTTTTTACAGTAATCTGGTTTAATTCCCTATAGTCGATGCAGGGCCGTAGAGTGTGGTCTTTCTTTTCCACAAAAAAGATCCTGGCTTCTGCTGGGGATGTGGATGGGCAGATGAAACCTTTTTAAGATTATCGTCCAGGTAAGTTTTCAGGGTTAAGAGTTCCCCCTCAGTCAGTGGGAATATCCGCCCAAAGGGCACTTCCGCTCCCGGAAGGAGCTCAATAGGGCAGTCATAGTGCCTATGGGGTGGCAAGCACTCTGCCCCCTTCTTGCTAAACACGTTCAGATAGGCGTGATAAACGGCAGGAACGGCCTTGATGGAGCCAGGATCTGGGTCGGCATCAAGGCATAGCAGGACTGTAGGGACTTCTGGGGCCCTGGGCCAACAGTGTTGCTGGCAGTATAGGGAAGGAAATCTGATCTCCCCTGTGGCCCAATTGATGAGGGGGTTGTGAGCCAGAAGCCATGGTAGTCCAAAGATGATGGGGAATAGAGGTGACGTGATGTCGTCAAGTTGCAGGAATTCCTGATGTCCATCTGCGGTAGAAGCAGGTAGGGGAACAGTTTTGTGGGTGACCACACCCAACTTAATGGCCGTTCCATCTCCAAGGTTGACCATCATCCCTTGGGACTTTGGTTGCAGAGGGATTAGGTGTTGGGCAGCAAATGTCTGATCCACAAAACAACTGCAGGCACCCGAATCAATAGTCGCGGTGACTAAGATACTCCTTCCTGGAAGCTGGAGGGTGATGGGGAGAGTGAGGTGAGAAGAAGAGGTTTTTGGCAGACTGGGAATACTTGTAGGCTTAGTGGCATAGCCCTTACAGTTCTTGGCCGGACAAGACCTGACATAGTACCACAGTAGAGGCAGAGGTCTTGGTTCTGGCGGTGCTGTTTCTCTATGGGGGGTAAGTGAAGGACGAAGGAGCCCAAGCTGCCTGGGGTTGGGCTTATCCAGAGTAACTGGAGGAGGAACAGCGGCCAGTGGTGCTGGACTGTAGTACTGGGGTAGCATCCCACGGAGACTCTAAGACCCTGCGGATCTCTCTGCTCTGCGCTCTCGGAGGCACTGATCTATCTGGATGGCCAGTTTAATAAGAGCATGCAGGGACTGGGGGACCCCTACACGGGCCAACTTCTGATAACCCCAGCCGGAACTGGTAACACAGGGCTGCGTCGTTCCAATTTGTATCGGCGCTCCAGCGCCTAAACTCCGGCACATAGCCCTCAACTGAACGACGGCCCTGCTGAAGGGCATGTAACTCAGCCTCTGAGGTGGCAGCCTGATGGGGGTCATCATAAAGCTGAGCAGGGCATGGAAAAACAGGGCAAGGCTGGACACGGCTGGTGCTCTCTGTTCTAGCAGACAGTGGGCCCATGCGTGGGGTTCTCCTTGAAGGAGAGAGTTCATGACACCCACCTTTGTAGCTTCCAGAGCAAACGTATGTGGCTGGAGGGAGAAGTATAACTCACAGGCTTTCCTGAACACACGGAACTTGCTGCGGTCTCCTGAGAACTGTTCTGGCAAAGGGACTTCGGGCTCTAAAGGCAAGGCAACCGCGGTGCAAGATGCCACTGCTGAAACAGGGGAGGAGAGTTCTTGGACACGCTCCTCGTGCTGTTGGTATACCTCCTGCAAGTTCTGAATGGCTCGTGTAAGGCCGGCCAAATGCTGGCGAAGATCTTCAATTGGAGAGGGCTCCTGCGCAGACTCGGACATGGCTGTCCATTACTGTCACGCACCTGGTGGTGGAGTCTGGCTTATGCAGGGAGAAACCTCTCTTACGACCCTGATTCCGGAACCCCTGGTAGTGCAAACAGGGAGCTCGAGAGTACAGGGAGGCACGAGGACTTGGATGAGTAGTGGTGCAAGCGTGGAGGGTTCCTCCGGAGCTCGTGCTTGGAAGGTAGCATAGTGGTTCAGTCCGGGCAGTTCAGGCGGGCAGTGCGGTACAAGTGGAGCAGGCAAGAGAGTGGTCGGGTGCAGGCTGGGTTGTCAACAGGCTGGCGGCGAGGTACACAGGGATGAGACAGGAGAGTGGTCGTAGACAAGCCGGGGTCAGTGCAGGCAGAAGACAACGGGAACAGGAGACAAGCCGGGATCACAGGAACAGGAAGCTTCAGGAAACACACTGCTGTAGGCACGGGTAACACTGTAGAATGGACAGCATCCGCTGCAGGGTGTTGCCTGCTTAAATAGGCCGTTCTGGCGCCACAGGAGCGCGCAAAGCGCACAGATGACAAAAATAGCATCCATTTCCTAACAATAATAAAGGGACACACGATGGGAGTAAAGGGCCCCAAGGATCAGTAGGAAGAGGGAAGGGCCCTGGCCAGGGGTCAGGGGGGCCCTTCATAATTTCTTGCAACGGGGCCCTGAAGGTTCTAGTTACGCCTCTGACCTAGGCTATAAGAATTGCCAAGACCCTGAAACTGAGCTGCAGCACGATGGCCAAGACCATACAGCAGTTTAACAGGACAGGTTCCACTCAGAACAAGCCCCGCCATGGTTGACCAAAGTAGTTGAGTGCACGTGCTCAGCGTCATATCCAGAGGATGTCTTTGGGAAATAGACGTATGAGTGCTTCCAGCATTGCTGCAGAGGTTAAAGGGGTGGGGGGTCAGCCTGTCAATGCTCAGACCATACGCCACACACTGCATCAAATTGATCTGCATGGCTGTCGTCCCAGAAGGAAGTCTCTTCTACAGATAATTCACAAAAAAGCCCACCAACAGTTTGCTGAGACAGGCAGACTAAAGACATGGATACCTGGAACCATGTCCTGTGGACTGATGAGACCAAGATAAACTTATTTGGTTCAGATGGTGTCAAGCATGTGTGGCGGCAACCAGGTGAGGAGTACAAAGACATGTGTGTCTTGCCTACAGTCAAGCATGGTGGTGAGAGTGTCATGGTCTGGGGCCGCATATGTGTGAGAGCGGGCACTGGGGAGCTACAGTTCATTGAGGGAACCATGAATGCCAACATATATTGTGACATACTGAAGCTGAGCATGATCCCCTCCCTTTGGAGACTGGGCCACAGGGCAGCATTCCAACATGATAACGATCCCAAACACACCTCCAAGACGACCACTGCCTTGCTAAAGAGCCTGAGGGTAAAGGTGATGGACTGGCCAAGCATGTCTCCAGACCTAAACCCTACTGAGTACCTGTGGGGCATCCTCAAACGGAAGGTGGAGGAGCGCAAGGTCTCTAACATCCACCAGCTACATGAAGTCATCATGGAGGAGTGGGAGAGGACTCCAGTGGCAGCCTGTGAAGCTCTGGTGAACTCCATGCCCAAGAGGCTTAAGGCAGTGCTGGAAAATAATGGTGGTCACAAAAAATATTGACACTTTGGGCCAAATTTGGATATTTTCACTTAGGGGTGTGCTCACTTTTGTTGCCAGCGGTTTAGACATTAATGGCTGTGTGTTGAGTTATTTTGAGTGGACAGCAAATTTACACTGTTATACAAGCTGTACACTCACTACTTTACATTGTAGCAAAGTGTCATTTCTTCAGTGTTGTCACATGAAAAGATAATAAAATATTTATAAAAATGTGAGGGGTGTACTCACTTTTGTGAGATACTGTATATAAACACAAAATATCTTCTCTGATCACAAAGGGTAGCTACCCAAGGCAACCATCACCCCTAACTTATTCCAATAATACATTCACATAGCAATAGAAAAAAAACGAATTTCAGTCTCGAGCATTTCCTGATCTACTCCCTTGAGCTTACTCTGTGCAACCTATACTATGTGATTGTCACAAAATAGGCCCAAACCTGTGTAATTTTATTACATATAATATATAAGGCCTGCTCGACACACTGACTGCACCTAAATCAGAGTTATTTGTTTTCATTTTAAAACTTGCATGGAATTAGCAAACTTCTATCAAACAATAAGGGAATAAAAAGTTTTACGAAGTTGCTTACAAAGTGAGTGGAGGCTGTGCGTGCTAGCATGGCAATTTGGAAATATAAAGGACAAACATTTCTCTCTGCTTGACAAGTGGATCTGTGGGGGGATGGGGAACGAAGCTTAGAAATTTCAGAGGGGTGAGGGGTGAGGACGCAGATAAAAGAATGTTTAAAGTAAAAAGACTTAAAAAAAAAAAACTAGTGTGAAATGCAGGAAGGGAGGGGACTGGGATAGTGAGAGAAAACTCACAAAGCTGGAGTCTGTACTATATACATGTTTAAACAAAGAAACAATGTGAAGCTGACATTATTGTTATTTATGAAATCTGAATCTAAAGTAGTAGGCTGGCCATACATACATAGATTTTCTGTCCAATTTTCTTTAGATTTACCTTTAACTATGTAGTACAAGGGCCTGCCTAATTGGATAAAATTGAAAGTGTTGTATAGTTTTGATCTCATATTATACAGTTTATGGTAAATCTAAAGAAACTTGGACAGAAAATCTAACCTGTATGGCCAGCCTAACTGTCAACCATAGCAAGGAAAATGGCTACATTTTAGGTATGGAAACATATTGCAAAATTTGCTCCAGGTTATATTGCATCACTTAAATAAGAGCGTTCAAATGATGGATTTTTTATTAAATGAAGATCAGTTAGAATCTGGTAAGACTAATGAAAGTTTAAAAGCGGCTACTGAAATGAAAGAATGTTTGCCTGATTGAGACTGCTTGGGGAAATAACAGATCACCCAGGATGAATTTTCCCATCCAATTACTATTTTATCCACATGGCAGGCTGGATTCTCCTGTTACTTCTTTCTCCAAAACAGATGGTTGTGATGATTGTTTACCAGCCAAATTGTGTAGTCATACCTCCCCTATCCCCCATGTGACAGCTCTGGCCAATTACCATGCACCCAGACTGTCCAATAAGAGAAAGAATTGCAAGTCACATGCTCCTTCATACCCACAAGTACTGGTGCTATATTGAATAGAGCAACTAGGAATTGAAGTTAAGGTAAGTAGGTGTTGCAGTTCATAAAAGCGTACGTGTTGCTTTGCCCTGCGTGTTCAAAGTACAGGTTTACTAAAAGGACACAAGGAAAAGAGAGCGCAACCTGCCTTAGCGGCACAGTGGTGTAGTGGATAGCACTTTCGCCTAGCAGCAAAAGGGTCGCTGGTTCGAATCCCGACCACGACACTACCTGCCTGGAGTTTGCATGTTCTCCCTGTGCCTGCGTGGGTTTCCTCCGGGTACTCCGGTTTCCTCCCACACTCCAAAGACATGCTGTTAGGTGAATTAGATCCTCTCTAAATTGACCCTAGTATATGTATGAATGTGAGTTAGGGACCTTAGATTGTAAGCTCCTTGAGGGTAGGGACTGATGTGAATGTACAATATATATGTAAAGCGCTGCGTAAATTGACGGCGCTATATAAGTACCATAAATAAATAAATAAATAAAATAAATAATCCAGTTCATTAGAAGTAGCCAAAAAACATAACCAAATGCACTCACATGTTCCATAAAAGATAAGCATGTCTAGATAAATGTCATCGCTCCTCGATGGCCTCTAGGATCTGGGTGAGCAGACCCCTCCAGTGAGGCTAGTCTGTCCTTATGTTGCAGTCCTTCAACTATGGAGCGCGGTACCGGCTGGACCCCGTGGAATCTGAGCTGTCAGCTAGACTCACTGGAGGTGTCTATTCACCCAGATCCTACAGTGGCCATCGAGGAGCGACGGCACTTATCGAGGCATTTTTATCTTTTATGGAATCGTGTGAATGCATTTGGTTACTTATAAACTGGATTACACTAGGGCAGGTTTCACTATCTTTTCCTTGTGTTACAAATTCTCCTCCATTTTTCAGTGGGTGTAGTGGAGAGCAGCAGCACCATTATTGTTTTTGTCTGCCATGGGTATATGAAGATCTGCGCATTGGCTAGTTTTTTGTATGTGGACCAGGTTTACTATAAGGCTTATCTCCAAGGAAAACCAAAATCCTCCCTTGCAGTGGGACTGCCCCGCATTTTAGGGATTAAATGCTCAGAAAAACACATTTTCTTACCCGACCCCCTGCTCCTCTAGCAGCCAGCATACTCCTATATATCTATATGTAGATAAAGTATATAAATATCTGTATATCTAAATATTCTCCATAGCTCTTCTGATGAAAAAGCATGTTGTATTCATATCTCAATAACAGTGTCATCGCCGATTAATCCTCTACCATTCAGACAGCTCCTTACCAGGTTTTATTCAGATAGGTAGAGTCTGCAAAGTGGACTGCATTTGCTTTAAAGTGCATTTGCTTTATTTAAAGTGACTCTAAATTCATTTTTTATAACAAACATGTCATATGTACCTGCTCTGTGCAATAGTTTTGAACAGAGTAGCCCCAATCCTCCTCTTCTGGGGTCCCCCAATGGTGCTCCTGGCTCCCCCCCCCTCCGCAGAGTGCCCACCATAGCAAGCCGCTTGCAAGGGGGGCACTCATGCAGGCTTGCTCCAGAGCTGGCTCTGTGTGTCCATAGACACACAGAGTGCGGCCTGGCCCAGTCCCCCACTATCTGTGCCAATGAGGAGGGAGAGAGCCGAGAGAAGCACTGCTCTTGTGTTCATAGCTGGATCGAGATTGGGCTCAGGTAGGTAGGTATTTACATGGGGGGGGGGGGCCTGCACAGAGAAGGTTTTTTTTGCCTTAATGCATTCTCTGCCTTCAGCCTTTACAACCACTTTAATGTTTATTTGGGTGACTCATGGTGCTCAGTGAATCCTGTACCACCAGTGAACCATGTATTAACCTGTACAGAACCGCGCTATAGCCGAAAGACGGCTACAGCGCGGCTCTGAAAATCCGGGAGGACGTCCATGGACGTCCTCCCTCGTGCGCGCGTGGGCGTGTCCGCGGGTCGGGCAGACTCGGTGTCTGCCCGAGACCCGCCGATCACCTGTAGCAGCCTCAGAACGGGGAACCGCCAATGTAAACACGGCGGTTCTCCGTTCTATGACAGGGGACAAGCAGATCTACTGATCCCTGTCACTGGGATCAGTTAGATCTGTTATGTCCCGACCAGCCCCACCCCCCCACAGTTAGAACACACCCAGGGAACATTTGTTAACCCCTTCACTGCCCCCTGCTGGTTAACCCCTTCACTGCCAATGACATTTACACAGTAATCAGTGGACATTTAAATTTCTGATCGCTGTATAAATGTCATTGGTCCCAAAAAAGTGTCAAAAACGTACGACATGTCCGCCCCGATATCGCAGTACCGATAAAAATCGCAGATCGCCGCCATTACCAGTAAAAAAATAAAATAAAATAAAAAAGCCATAAATCAATGTCCATAGTTTGTAGGTGCTATAACTTTTGCGCAACCCAATCAATAAACGCAGATTGTGATTTTTTTTACCAAAAATATGTAGAAGAATATATGTCGGCCAAAACTGATGAATAAATTTGTTTTTTTATTTTTTATTTTTGGATATTTATTATAGCAAAAAGTAAAAAATATTGTTTTTTTTTTCAAAATTGTCGCTCTTTTTTTGTTTATAACGGCGATCAGAAATGACGCAGAGGGGATCAAATACCACCAAAAGAAAGCTCTATTTGTGGGAAAAAAAGGACGCAAATTTTGTTTGGGTACAACGTCACACGTCTGCGCAATTGTCATTCAAAGAGCGACAGTGCTGAAAACTGAAAATTGGTTCGGGCAGGAGGGGGGTTTAAGTGCCCAGTAAGGAAGTGGTTAAATACTTTCTTGTAAAACACATTTTTTAGATTCATAAAACGTAAATAAATGATATGAATGCTAAACAAATGTAAACCATTGCTTTAAAAACAGAGTATAAATAAGCAAAAATATTTATTTCTTACAACCATTATTAATAAGTATATCAGTATATCAGTATAATAAGTAATAAGTATATCAGTATATAAGCTATATCAATTAAATAAGAGTCCACATAGTGACGGTACTTTCAAACCATTAAAACTCCAACAAATCATTTAGAAAAAAGTTCATTAGTATAAAGTTCATAGAAATATCCAGGTGCTTAAAAGGTGATCAAAAGGAAAAAATGTGGTGCTTAAACCGTCTTCCACCACATTCACCGTGTATCCACCACATTCACCGTGTATCCACCACCAAAGATATTTAAATACTCTTACCAGAGGTAAGCTATATAATCGCATTGAGGTCTGTTTCAGGCATAAATCTCATAAATTCAAGGAGTAGATCCACCCGTTTCACATCCACATAGGCAGCCACTGGAGCAGTCAGCCAGAGTAGAGGGCTCAATCCATCAAATCACTCCTCAGTGTTATGTTCCAAGTTAAAAAATCGCTGTATGGAATTCCAAATGTAAAATGCGCAATGAGAAGGTGGGGGGCTCACAGTCACCCAACGCGTTTCGTCTTACAAGACTTCCACCATTATTGTCTCTCTTTATACAGATACTGTCATCTTTCTCAGGCAAGGCAAGTCAAGGCAAAGGGAGAATGCTTCTGCATGGGGATTCCCCCAGGCCTTTCTTTACTCATTGTACCAGCATTCTTTCCCCACTCCTTCCATCTCCACAGCTGTCTCCGAAATGACTGGTGTCAACAACCTGGAGAGTAGTGACGTCATTCCCTTAGTCATGTGACAGTGTTCAGGTCTAGCACTGTGACGGGGGAAGAGGTCACGTGCTCCTTCATAGCCAGAAGTGCTAAGCATTGTCTACAGCTGCCAAGGGGGAAAGAGTGATGGAGAGAGCTGGTAAGGTGGACTACATTATAGAGACAAAGTGACAGTAAATTTAGCTAAAGGTAAAGGGGAGTCAGTCAGGTTAGCCTTGATCATTGAAGCTCATTGCCACCTTAATGCAATTTTTTCTGCCATTTTAAATGTATTTTCATCTGGCAATCCTGGGATAACACACTTCCCGCCCCTGGGTGGCTAAGCTCAATCCTTCACTATAGATAGAGCTATACTGTATTTACAGGGAAGGAGTGTCACTCAGGCTAGAACACTAATATTATGTATGTCTGCCTTTTTCATTTCAATGACATGGTTTTTGTGAAGGACAAGGCCAAAGATTTTGGCATAGGAAATGTATCAACACATCAAACTCATTTTACTTGTTTAAAACGCAATATACAACTTTCATACCTACATGTGCATGACTAAAGGTACCTATACAATATTCAGTTATCTAGAAGATTAGCAGCTAAGCTTTGTAACCAGCAGATATTGTAGAGATTGACCCCGGAGGGCCAGGATTACAGCAGTCCTTATATGATTCCTCAACACAACCTGTTGTTCTCAATACAGTCAACACAGGATCAGAAGTCCTTAGTTAACTCTTTATATTGCAAAAGTCCAGCACACTTGTCAAATGTCCAGCATGATCAGACTTAGCATTCTCTGTGTATCTATTAGGGTGTATCTATGATCAAAATCTAGTCATATATTCATTTAAATTTTGTATTTCATTTTTTTCTAGCCTATTCCTATTAATTTTTACAATCTTGTGAAGTTTATAACCTTACTTTGTGAGGATCCCACACATTTACTTCTCTGAATTCTGTGATATGTAGTCACTATGCCATTTGGGTAGGCATTGCTGCGTCACACATTCCACCAAGCCTGCTTCTGAGCTACAGAGATATTGAAAGGAGGAGTTTCAGAATAGAAATCACTGTTTTTAGGCAGCAAGATACTATGGGATATGTAGTCCCTGGAAATGAAACGTAAACAGCAGAGGAGAAGCTGCAAAGCATGCTGGGAATCACAGAAGTTGTGGAAAGAAATGGCCAACAGACAAGCAGAACTTACAACATAAAATTAGATTTTTCAAGTAAGCTTATATGGCATTGTCAGCTATGTAGCGCTACCACCATAGGAGACGCTGTCGATTGGGGTCTTTCCCAAATAGTACAGAGGCAGCTAGGCACACAGAAACAACAGTCCATTCACTCTAGCTCATGGATCAGTTCAGGGTTGTCTTTTTTATTTTTTGGTAGAACTTGGGAGGGGATTGGTGTGATGTGGGATACTCCAAAATGTCAGGTATTATAGGCAGAGGACACCTCCCTTGCAGTAGCAATAGCACTATTGTAGGAAGACTGGAACAGTCCATGGTTTACGGCTGGTGAACATGAAGCAGTATAAACAGTATAAGCACAGGTCAAGATAGACTAGAACAGTCCTTGGTTCACGGTTGAGGGCCATGAAGCAATAGGAGCACAAATAAAGGCTTTACTTGCTGGATCCTTGTACATAGACAGTTCATAGGTACAGCCTCCTGCAAAGTGGTCCAGTATTCAGTCAATTGGGCTCCAGGGGCTGGCAACCCCGCTACTCTCAGCTCACAGATCCCACAAGGCGAAAAAGGCCAACCATCAGGGCTCCAGACTTTAACAGCAACCTAGCTCCATCTGGGCACACCTTCCCAAGGATTGGGTGGCACAGTGGTGTAGTGGGTAGCACTTTCACCTAGCAGCAAAAGGGTCGCTGGTTCAAATCCCATCCACGACACTACCTGCTTGGAGTTTACATGTTCTCCCTGTGCCTGCGTGGGTTTCCTCCGGGTACTCCGGTTTCCTCCCACACTCCAAAGACATGCCGGTAGGTTAATTGGATCCTGTCTAAATTGGCCCTGGTATGTGTATGAATGTGAGTTAGGGACCTTAGAGTGTAAGCTCCTTGAGGGCAGGGACTGATGTGAATGTGCAATGTATATGTAAAGCGCTGCGTAAATTGATGGCGCTATATAAGTACCTGAAATAAATAAATAAGGATTGGCTAGGCCCTGCTGAATATTCAGACTAGAGATTTGAATCTCACCACCCTAAGCTCTAGAAGCTTCTTCTAGAGACAGGGGGGAAGTCATCCAACTCTCAGCCTATGAAGCTCTAAGCAGACCAAACGAAACAATCGCCGCTTCTGTGATTACAGCAGAAGCCAAAAATGAAATCTGCCTAGCAGCCTAATTAAGAAGGTGTTACAGTTATATGTTTGTATTGCTATTACAATGCTGATGTTATAAAATGAAATTGTAAGCTGTGATCATAGACTTCCTTTAAAGTTGATTCCACTTGAACCCAAATCAGGTAAGGAGCACTGTATGTGTACAGTCAACTTGCCCCATGCTGCTTTTGATTAAGTCCAAGCCCTTCTTTATAAACTCTTTGGCACTAAAGGATTTATGACCTGCAAATATATGCTACTATGGTTAAAAACCTACCAACCAAGTACATTAAAGGGCAGATTTCACAAGATAAACGGTGGCCTCTCTGTTTCTTTTTTATAAGATCTTGGTGCAAATTTTCAAGACAGGCAAAGTTAAATCTAGCTGTGACCTGTTGGTTAATTGAATCATAAAGCAGTATAAAATTATCTAACTTTTGTGGTCAAATTAATACATCATCATATATGTGTCAAGTAATTAATTGCCTAGCTCCGTTTTTGCTCTGAAGAAAAACCTCAGAGATCTAGTTGATATCACTTAGTTTCTTTTGTGAGAGCATTGCTTTCACTGTGATTTCTAAACAGGGACATCAATTATATAAAGTACTATAAAGTACTCCCAATCCTTGGATGGGATGAAATGTTAATTTCCTTAATTATACTAAACATATAAGTATATTCACTGTCTATTAAAGCTGAACTCTAAGTAAGCAATAAAATATGCAGGTGGAATACGTATTCATAAACTTTTTTACCTGTGGAACTGTGTTCACGTTTCTTTGGCTGTTTTGTTGCTTTTTTATTTTTTTGTATTTTTTTTTTTTGTTTTGTCTTTTCTTGGAGATAGTTGTACTGCATTTTGTTGTATACCTTTGTAAAATTTCAATAAAAACAGAATTTATAAAAAAAATAAAAATAAATAAATAAACTGTTTTAGCTGTCAACGGATTTGTTCAGCCAGTCTTGTGATCCAGGCACCCCTCGCAGACAGCACAGCCAAGCGTTGGACTTCCTGCAGACTATGCTACATTTAAATTGTGGATAGACTGGAAAAGTTCTTAACTTCCGTCACATGTGTATTGCTGCTTAGATCTGTTTTGGGGAGATTTCCACTCCATGTCACTGGGACGGGAGCAGGGGAGGGCTGGGTCAGGGGGCAGGGTGGCAATTGCCCCCCAGGCCACCCTAACTTACATTCAAAATGGCAAACGGCCACTCACACTTTTTTCTTCTTGTGGAGGAAGGAAGTAGGGGCCAGAGGCGTAGCTACCAACTAACTGCAGACAAAGGGGGGGGCACTGGTGAGGCTGCATTGATGGGCACAGATGAGGCTGCATTGATGGGCACTGGTGAGGCTGCATTGGTGGGTGGTGAGGCTGCATTGGTGGGTGGTGAGGCTGCATTGATGGGCACTGGTGAGGCTGCATTGATGGGCACTGGTGAGGCTGCATTGGTGGGTGGTGAGCCTGCATTGATACATTCTTTTTGTTAAAGCTCCTTTGTTGCTATTAACATTATGTTATTATGTTATGTATTATGTTACCACATTGTATCATATTTGTCTTGCTTCATAACACCAATATCCGTTATAATTAGTTCAATGGGCCACTTGGCTGGACTTGCCCCCCAGGCCTAAGGCTGCCAGCCCTCCTCTGGACGGGAGGCAGGGCCAGATTAAGAGCACCAAGGGGCTGGTGCTGAGGATTTTGGTGGGCCCGCGATTTACATACCAATCATGTGTACACACACAGAGTAGGGCAGGGCAGCATCAGCGACTCACTGGGCTGGGCCTATCTTAAAGTAGGGGCCTGGAGCTACAGCTCCAATAGCCCCTATGTTAATCCGGCCCTGACGGGAGGTGAGGGTAATCTCCCCATTGGGAAGCGGTGCTAGTGCATCCCCACTCTATTAAAAACTGTGTAAATTGCTGTCTCTGTCCCTTTTAGACATAATTTTTCTGACTTTCTCTCTAATTTGCAATGCCTCTTTAATTTAGCAAAGGGCGACAATAAAAACCTGACAGAGATTTTAATTATTCCACATTCATTTAACACTGAATATAAAACTGGGTTGTAGTTCCACTTTGAAGGAATACCGCTGCCAATACATCTTTCGTATCTAAGTTATGCAATATTATCATGCAATGAAAAGATTCAATATGTGTGGTTTTCAAATGATATTTTATATGCCTTTTTTATCTTTATCTTCACAATTACAGGCAAACCAAATGGGTGGAAGGTATTGATGGTTAGAAGGGCTGGGGCCAGTGGGGGCGCAGGGGCGCCGGCCCCCTAATCCATGTGCCCGGCCCCTAATCTACATTTAGGGCACCGGACACATGGATTTCAATGGGTTTTTTTTTTTTAGAAGTATGTGATTAGAGCCGGATGCTCTAATTGACTTCAAAAAGAGTGGGCTCACTGGTGTGACTTTTAGCAAATTAATTTTCACTAATGTCTTCCTGCTTCTCCTCCCAGCCAATCAGGAAGCAGGTCCTGAGACTCGATTGGCTGGGGAGTCTTAGGACTCCCGACCAATCGAGTCTCAGGACCCACTTCCTGTTCGGCCGGGACCAGAAGCAACCGCACCAGATCGGCTCTTCCCTCCGTAACCTCCTCCCTGCACCTTCCTGCACCCCCTTGCTCCTCCCAGCATAATGTAAGGCCATGGATCGCCGCCTTCTCGAGTGCCGGGGGGGTTAATGTGAGCAAGCGCTGCGGGGGTAGTGCGAGTGGGGGGGCAGGTTTGATGCCGCCCCCCCAAAATCTCAAGCACCAGCCGCCACCGGCTGGGGCAAATTGTAACAATGCCAGGGGAGCTTCACCAGTTTCAGCAACTTTTTTTTTTGGTGCATAAACGACAGGGAGATGACACCAGAAATAGGTGTATGAAGCTGTCTGTCATACCACCGGACGATTCATTACAGGCACTACTGGAGTGAGCAACTGTATGCACCGGAAATTGATTTGAATATCATAGATGGGAATCCCCTCACAATCTGCTGGTAAGTAAAATCCTAAAAACTGGAGTACTTATTTAAAAGGAGGGACAGGTCTTGGGATTTGTTTAAATCCTGGGATAGTCCCTTCCAATCTGAGCTATGGAAGCTATGGTTTTAACCACTCTCTACCTAATCCAAAAAATGTTTGGGATTTGCATAACCTTAAGGCCTCATACACACGGACGTTTTTTAACGCCGGCATTTTCTGGCGTTTTTTGCAGCTCTCCATGATAGTCAATGGCCCCATAAAAACGTTGGCGTTTTTGAGCTGTAGGTGGTGTCGGCGTTAGTGAGCAGAAAGTAGAACCCATGGCCATCGCGTTCTGAGGCTGTAACGTTTTGACGTTTTTTGACGCCGACGCCGCAAAACGCCAACTAACGCCAACAAACGCCACCTAATATTGTACCGGCGTTTTCCGGCGTTTTTTGACGCCGACGTTTTTAGGTTGAAAAATAGCAGAGGGATGATTTTTTTAAAAAAACGCCTATTGACGCTGACGCTCACTAACGCTCAAAAACGGCAATGCATAACGCCGAAAAAACATCGACTTTTTTTCCTTGACGTCGGACCCGACGTTTTGTTTATTTTTTTAGATACGCCCGTGTGTATGAGGCCTTAATATTTAATTGCATACATAATTATGTCATTTTGTTTTAAATAAAACTGCTTGAAATCAGTGTTTTTGTGTGTATATACTGTGTGTTATCTCTCTGTGTGTATGTTAATATCTGTCCGGTATGAGTGTCTAGTGCATCTGTGTTTGTGGTTTCCTGTCTGTGTTTAGATCTTGATAATTATCTCCCATTCTGCTAGACGCACCATGATCACTAGTGTGTTGTTAAGCTGACCATATAATACAACTGCTGTCCTCTAAAACTCTCTCAAGCTATCTTTATCTGTGGCCGATTCCATGGCAATCTATGGCTGCAAATCACTTATTGTCACTCTTTTCTTATCCCCTACATAATTATCGCAAGGAATGCCTTGGTCATGCATGGCAAACCATATTTCAGCATGCAGGCATCTGAAATCGTAATAGAGATGCACACATATAACCACAAAAAGTGTATGTAATGTAAAAACTCATATTGCCACTTATACTGTATACATTTTGTTGTTTTTAATTTTGAAAGAGAAGGGAAGTGTTTGAACCCCTGTCATGTTTTTATTATGGAAATCTGAGGCTCTGCATTCGACTCATCAGTGGCTCATGATTAGGGAAGTTCAAACTAATTCATATGGGACACAATTGCTCTGGTGAGGCTGCCCTTAAAGCGGAGTTTTACCCTAAAGTGGAACTTCCGTTTTCATGGAAGGTGACCGCCCCCGGCATGCCACAATTGGCATTTCTTTTTTTTGGGGGGTGACCAGGTCCACTTCCTCCCCTGGTGCCGAGGCTTAGGGAAGGAAGTCCACCTTTCTCCCTCCTTCTTGGAGATCTTCTGGGACACGTCACAGGTCCCAGAAGATACGCCGGCCAGTCACAAGGTGCAGCGCGACTCGCGCATGTGCAGTGCACACCCAGCTTTGAAGCCAAAGCCGGGTGCCCGCGCTTATGATGCCGGCGCCACCGAGGGGAGGGGGTGAAGGGTGAGCCCTCGGGCGCCCGCATCGCTGGAGCGAGGGACAGGTGAGTGGCCAATTGTTAAAAGTCAGCAGCTACACTTTTTGTAGTTGCTGACTTTTACATGGGTGGAACTCCGCTTTAAACACAAACAGGGTGCCCCTAAAAAGGGGGACCTCAAGTTTAAAAGACACATATACAAAGTACAAAAGACATACCAGACCAATAAACTGAGGGTCTAAAGATGTTTAATATTGGTGTATTCAGCAAGACAATATAAAGCAGTCAACATGTTTCAAGGGTTCAAAGCATCCCTCTTGTTCATAGCTACAAAACAAATATAGAACTGATATACAAACAGTTATGAAAACATGACATTTACCACTAAACTGATATGTAACTAGCAGCAAAAGGGTTGCTGGTTCGAATCCCAACCACGACACTACCTGCCAGGAGTTTGCATGTTCTCCCTGGGCCTGCGTGGATTTCCTCCGGGTACTCCGGTTTCCTCCCACACTCCAAAGACATGCTGGTAGGTCAATTAGATCCTGTCTAAATTGGCCCTAGTATATGTATGAATGTAAGGTTAGGGACCTTAGATTGTAAGCTCCTTGTGTGTAGGGACTGATGTGAATGTATAATATATGTGTAAAGAGCTGCGTAAATTGACGGCGCTACATAAATACCTGAAATAAATAAATAAATATGAAACATAAAAATGTTTAAAACAATTGAATTCCATATATAACAAATATATAAAAAAGTTGAAAAATATAAAGGATGGTTAACAATTGTAGAGAAAATAATAATAATAATGCTCAACCGTAATGAAATAAAAAGAAATATAACTGATACAAGGTCCTTTGTAACTGTTAGGCCTCATGAACACTGGACATTTTACTAACTCTCCTAGACTCCCTTCTTTCTGAAAGCAGAGTTTTGGCAGAAAAAAACGATTGATGCCTGTAAACTCATGTAACGCATTTAGGCGCGTGGGCGTTAATTCATTCCATTGGCCAGAATAATTATTATGGCCATTAAAATGAATTAAAGCTCAAGCGCTAAATGAGTTTAAACTCATTTTGAAGCGTTTAGGTGTGTGAAGTGGGTTTTTTTCTGCCTCATGCCTAAGTGTGCATGGGCACATAGGCTAACACGCAGGGGTGTTTAGAGCCAGGGGAATAAAATGCCAAAACGCCCCTAGGAACAGCAGAAAAAACATCCGGTGTGCATGAGGCCTTAGTGTAGAGAAAGATCAGGACTGACATACAGTAAACACATTGGTCACAGAGGTATCTGTATGAATCAATAAAGTTATTTGATGTATCCCTGGTAAGGAAAATGTATTTAGCAGTGATATATCACCTTTATTGATTCATGTAGAACTATAGTATTACAGTTTTCTAACTAAATGTTTAAATTATCCTTTTTATTTCTCCATGTGTTTATATATTTGTCATAGGAGATTAGAATTTATACATTTTTTCCGTGGCATACGGGTTTTCAGGCCCATACACACAATGCGAATTTCGGACAGGAATTTTCGTTTGATGGCCTGCCGTCCGAAATTCTTACCGTTAGTATGCTCCTTTCAAACAGCCGCTTTTGATTTTTCTTCAGACAAAAGCTGGATGTGCAGACTAGTAAATTTTTGTCATACGTGCCACATCCAATTTTCATTCCGTTGAAAATTGTACGACCGAGACTAGGCATGCTCAGAAACGAAAAAAAAGAAGCAAAAATATTCAAAACATTACGTCACTTCTGATGTTGAGTTTGGACGTACAAAAATGTTCGTATTGTTAGTACGCTCTTCACTTTTGACACGAGACAAGCATCCAACAAAAAACGGACGTTCTGTCATCCGAAAATCGGATCATGTGTACGAGGTTTTAGTGGCCAGTTCTATGTTTTTACAACCTTTTGTGTATTAAAGCGGTTGTCTACCCATTTTGTTTACTTTTACCTACAGGTAAGCCTATAATAAGGCTTACTTGTAGGTAAAATGAATATCTTCTAAACCTGTACGGCTTAAAAGATATTTCCTCTCTAATCCGCTGCGGGGTTACGGCGCATGCGCCGTGTATGTCCCGGCAAAGGCCCGGCAATAGTTCCAGACCTTGCCGGAAAGACGAGTCCCGCGACGTCTCGTGGCTCCGGCCAGTCACAGCGCCGGAGCCGCGTATCCCGGAAGCAAGATCCGAGGGAAGATGTCCGCTCCCTCAGAGGGGACCGAGCAGGCCAGTCGGATCTTCGTTTCAAGGTGAGTATTTCATAATGGGCTAGTATGCGGTGCATACTAGCTCATTATGCTATGGTCTTGCAGGTTTTTATTTTTTTTTCCGGATAGACAACCGCTTTAATTCTATACTTGTTTTGTATTCTTGAAGTAGGGGATGCCTTCAACACCCCAAAACACCTTGGCTGTTTTATATTGTTTTGCTGAAGGAACACCATCTTAAACGTTTTTGGACTCTCAGCTCACTGGTCTGGCACTCCTTTTGGATCTTGTATAGTTTTTTTATTTCTTTCTGTGTCCTGTCGGGAGTGATTCACCCACACTCATAGCCCTACAAATCATTGTTTCCAGCACAGAGAGTAAAGGGGAAATCCAAAAGTGAGCTCTCACAGGAAAAGGAGGTGAGGGGACACCTTCCAATGGGGCAGTTTTTCTGGTGACAAAAGAGAAGATATCCCTTAGTTTTAGAGGGAAATCCTCCTAACATACAGGAAAATCTCCCCAACAGAGAAAAGTGTAAATAAAACTAACTAACATGGGTTTCAATCATTCCCTACTCTATCCAAACTCAAACAAATGCTTTGGCTTTACATACACTTTAAAGTACACTATATTAGCAAAAGTATTGGGACGCTGGCCTTTACACACACATGAACTTTAATGGCACCCCAGTCTTAGTCCATAGGGTTCAATATTGAGTTGGCCCACCCTTTGCAGCTATAACACCATCTTCTGGGAAGGCTGTCCACAAGGTTTAGGAGTGCGTCTATGGGAATGTTTGACCATTTTTCTAGAAGCGCATTTGTGAGATCAGTTAATGATGTTGGTTGAGATAATACCAGTGTTTTGGACCAGGGTAGTGTTGTGGACATAGCGTATCTTGATTTCAGCAAAGCATTTGATACAGTTCCACATAATGATCTAATACAAAAGTATGGGTACCGTAAGGCTCTGTACTAGGGACACCTTTGGACAGCTAGGTTGCCAGTCTGGGGGAGGGAAGAAGTACTAGATTTAGATACACTAACAAACTGAAGCCCAATTCCAGCTCACACTGCAGTCACACAAGCAGCTATAGCAAACATTTTTTTCCTTTTGGGATAAAGGTTTTACATGAATAAATAAAAGCTGACCATTGTAAGCACCCCTTTCAGCAGAAAATGGTTTGCCTCAACCCTCTAAATGCTTCATTTGCGGGAGAGCTTGTTCTTTTGAAAAACAACAGAAATACTGGCCAGGTCATCAGATAAAAATAAAGGAAATAAAGCCTACAAAAGACAACAAATGCAGCCATCACATCTAAGAATTGGTAACCTGCAGTATAATAAATATTTGCTTTTGGTTTTAATACTGCTTTAAGGCCACTGAAGTTTGCTAGAGGGGGAGAAGTGAAGATGACAGAATAAATGAAAAACCCCTTTGGGAAAAAAAATCTTATATAGAAGGATTATATGAAAAAGAAAAGGAACATTGCCGTGCCAACCATGTTACAGAAGAAAGTTTGGAAAGACAGATCAAGAAAACTGACAATAGAAAAGAGTGAGAAAGAGTGAGGAAGGTTTTTATTGAGGTCTGTGATCCTGTTGGGGCAATTTGTCCTCACTTTCAGTCCCACTGACCAATAACTGAGGGGATTCTCACTGTAGGAAAACAAAATGTTATATAGCCATCTAAGGGATTTCCCCCATTTCAGTTTTGATGACTACTGCTTCGGGCTTCTGAAAGTGTTCCCATTCTGTCTAAAAAAAGGTAAAAATAAACAAAAGAAATTTTAACTTACCTAGTATAGCTAAAAAACATTATATTTCTGGGACGCAGAAAGGTATAAAGGTATGAAAACATGGCATCTTTGGATAGATATTTGAGCAAAACATATCTTTTTGTCTAATGAGACAAGAAGACAATGTTGTAGAGCAGCCAGAGGCATTGCAGAAACACAAGCTGCCATTGCCGTGTTAAAAAATCACTAGTTCTGGGATCTTTAAAGCCTCGTACACGTGCTGCGATTGTCAAACAACCGCGCGTCCAACTTTTCCCAAAATCGGCTGTCCGTGATTTTGTCTAGCGTACTGACGAGAGTAAAGTTATCGTTCGACAAATGCGAACGTAGTGACGTGCTACGAGCGTATAAAGAGGAAGTTCAGTTGAATGTGAATTACGAACGCAGGTTTCATGGCCGAACACTTCGGGTCATTCCTGGGTTCTGAACATGCGTGTTTGTACTTTTGTTTGTCCAACTTCTGCACAGACAAGCCGAAAATCGGATAACTTTTGTTGGACAATAATTGAAAATTGGCTGTCAAATGGAGCGTTATCGGACGAAAGGCTGTCGTACGACAATTTTCGGCCGATAATTATACCATGTGTACGGTTCTTAAGGCCAAGGACAATATTACAGAGATCAGATACACATACATCCTGGTGCACTATAGGATGAATGAGTTTACATGTCTTATTTAAAGTAGAACTATAGGCAAAACTATTTTGGGGATAAAGTACTGGAGGGTTAATAACTCCTGTCAGGTATTTCGCCATGTGTCCCATTGGGGACATTTACCTTCACTTCCTGTCCCATAACCAAAACAGGAAGTGAGAGGAGATCCCTGCAAATTAAGGGAATCCTTTGCCACCCCCCAAGACACCAGAATTAGTGTCCCCATTGAAAGATTTCTCCTCTTACTTTTCTGGGGACAACCTACAATTGGGATGGAAAATGGGACTTTCTTTTCATTTCACTTTCAATGATCATGGTTAATAGGATAAATTAGAGAGGGTGGTGAATCTCCCTAATGAGAGCAGTCAGCAATAAAAACCTAATAGGCGTTCTAATTCCTAAGTTTTGCCTTTAGTTATACTTTATTTTTATTTTAAATATACTTTATATTTACTTTTAAGCATTTTTTCACATGAAAACAGTTTTTTTTTCCAATGAAATCTGAGTCTGAATCTGAATGTTATTACCATAATTTGACAATGTCATATGAACGTTTCTGCACATCCATCATGAATGTGCAAACACGTGCACTCGCAATTTAGCATGCGCTAAGTGCACTTATGTATGCAAAAAGTTCCTTAACCACTTCACCCCCGAAAGGATTTCCCAGGTTAGAACTAAAGCACTTTTTGCAATTCGGCACTACGCCGCTTTAACTGACAATTGCGCGGTCATGCGACGTTGTACCCAAACAAAATTTGTGTCCTTTTTTTCCCACAAATAGAGCTTTCTTTTGGTGGTATTTGATCACCACTGCATCATTTCTGATCACCGCTATAAACAAAGAAAGAGCGTCAATTTTGCAAAAAAAAACAATATTTCTTACTTTTTTGCTAAAATTCAAATCCAAAAAAAAAAAATATAAAAAAACATTTTTTTTCATCCGTTTTGGCCGATTTATATTCTTCCTCATATTTTTGGGAAAAAAAATTTGCAATCAGCGTTTATTGATTGGTTTGCACCAAAGTTGCCACGTTTATGGATGATGAGAATTCAATTCTGGGGTTTTTATTTTTTACTAGTAATGTCAGCAATCTGCGATTGTTAGCGGTACTGCGATATTGCAGCGGACATGTCGGACATTTTTGACACTTTTTTGGGACCAATGACATTTATACAGCGATAAGAAATTTAAATGTCCACTGATTACTGTATAAATGTCATTGGCAGGGAAGGGGTTAACCTGCAGGGGGAGATCTAGGGGTTAACTGTGTTCCCTAAGCGTGTTCTAACTGTGGGGGGACTGGGCTACCATGGGCATAATCTCCCTACACTGCTCTTCTCCGGTGCCACCATCTTGAATTCATATCTGGTGCATGCACAGACACACTGCAGGCATGTTTGTGGAACAAACAAACTGCATCCAGGGCCAGTCTACTTGTTTGAGTGGTCAAACATGAACAGTGATGGTGGCGGCTATTGATGGGTACAGGGTACAAATCTCTCCACAGCCATTCGCACACAACTAATGCATGGAGGATGCAAATGAAAGTAAATAAGAGAAAGTTGTGTTCATTTCAATCAAATAATCATGTTAGTAAAAATCCCATTTTTTCATTTCCCTCACATATAATTTAGTAACACAGGTTTAACTTATTACCTTTTATTGAATTTGCAAAGTGAATATACGCTTTTCAAAGGGAACAGCCTGTACTTCTTCAGTAAATGAAACCAATCAAATATGCCAGTTTGTCTAATTTGTGAATTGCTCCAGCTTCAAGCATTCTTTTGTAGGTAGCAGAAACTCTTTGAAAGCAAACTGTTTGTAGTAAAAGACCACACAACTCAGATCTTTATTACACACTAGAACATAAAACAGAGGTCAAGAAGGATGACAACTACCAGGACTGAAGCTGAAAGAATGCATTTCCAGAATGTGCATTTTTGTTGTCCTGGACTGTTCATTAAGAGTGAAACTCTAATTATTCATTATGTTTTCATTTTATTAAATTACATTTGTCTGGTTTTCACATCTTATTTGACCAGAACATGCTGTTGAAGAAGTTAAATGCCCATTGTAGACAAAGAACACATTGGGCAAGGCCTGACTTTCCAGCCAGTCCACGCAGTTTCTTAAAGAATTCCAATATGCATTGTTTGCTGTTAAGCCTAGCATATACGATCAGAAAATGGAAGGAAAAATACAGCTTTCTAAACGATTGTACAATAATCTGTTTGTTAGTACACAGCTTTCAAGAGTCAATCACGACTGTTTGTCCGAAATTATCAGAATGGACAAACACAAAATTTTTTCTCGTACAAAACCAGATCATACGATTTTCGTTTAATCAATACAGTATTCATCTGAAAATACAATACAAATACAATGCTAAGAAAACTGTACTTTTGTAAAAACAATAACCTTCTTTGAGTAAAAAATATGGAACCTAATTATAAAGAATACTTTTAACACTTCTGCTTTTGCAAATAGGTAGGTAGAGTTGTGCTCATAAGTTTACATACCCTGGCAGAATTTATGATTTCTTGGCCATTTTTCAGAGAATATGAATGATAACAAAAAAACATTTCATTCACTCATGGTTAGTGTTTGGCTGAAGCCATTTATTAACCATCAACTGTATGTGTGAACTTCTTTGACTTGGGTCTGTGTGTGCTTGAGCATAAAATGTAATGGTTGTAACAGTCTATACTGTATGTGAACATACATCCCATTAATTCCAAAGGTAGACAATCTGAGATTTTTACTTTTAATTAAATTATGTTTATAATGTTTTAGTGCAAATTGTAATGTTGGAAATTTGAATATTAGCACACACATAACCAAACATTTTCAGCATTTTTTGTGAAATATACTTACACATCTGAAACCTGTAATGGCACTATACTAAATCTGGAGATCAAAGTGGTATATATCTATATCTATATATATTATTATTATTATACAGGATTTATATAGCGCCAACAGTTTACGCAGCGCTTTATATAGTGCTGTGAAAATGTTATTGTTTTGCATATTTGTCACACTTAAATGATTCAGATTATAAAAACTAATTTTAATATTACACAAAGATAACCTGAGTAAATACAAAATGCAGTTTTTAAATGATGATGTAATTTAATAAGGCAAAAAAGCAGTCCAAACCTGCCTGGTCCTTTGTGAAAAAGTAATTGCCCCCCTTGCTAAATCATGAATGAACTGTGATTAACCACATTTTTTAGAAAGCTGAGTTAAAATTTACTTGTCACACCCAGGCCTGGTTACTGCCCAAACTGTTGATTTAAGAAACCAGTTAAATAGAAGCTGCCTGACAAAGTGAAGCATGCTAAAAGAGCTCAAAAAGCACATCATGATGCCATCTAAAGAAATTTAAGAATAGATGAGAAACAAAGTAATTGATATAGATCAGTCTGGAAAGGGTTAAAAAGCCATTTCTAAGGCTTTGGGACTCCAGCGAACCCCGATGAGAGCCATTATCCACAAATAGAGAAAACTTGGAACAGTGGTGAACCTTCCCAGGAGTGGCCGGCCTACCAAAATTACTCCAAGAGCATGCCGACGACTCATCCAGGAGGTCATAAAACCACCCAGAAAAACATCTAAAAAACTGCAGGCCTCACGTTCCTCAGATAAGGTCAGTGTTCATGATTCAACAATAAGAAAGAGACTGGGCAAAAATGGCATCCATGGGACAGTTCCAAGGCGAAAGCCACTGCTGACCAAAAAGAACGCAAAGGCTTGTCTCACATTTGCCAAAAACATCTTTATTATCCCAAAGACTTTTGGGCAAATATTCTGTGGACTGATGAAACAAAAGTTGAGCTTTTTGGAAGGTGGCATTCCATTACATCTGGCGTAAAAGTAACACATCCTCTCATAAAAAGAATCTTACCAACATACAAACATGGTGGTGGTAGTGTGATTGTCTAGGACTGATTTGCAGCTTCGGGACCTGGACAACTTGCCATATTTGATGGAATCATGAATTCTGCACTCTACCAGAAAATCCTGAAGGAGAATGTCCAGTCACCATTTCGGTATCTCAAGCGCACTTGGGTTATGCAGCAGGACAATGATCCGAAACACACCAGCAACTCCACCTCTGAATAGCTAAAAAACAAAACAAAATTAAGGTTTTGAGTGACCTAGTCAAAATCTGGACTTAAATCCAATAGAGATGCTTTGGCATGGCCTTAAACAGGCAATTCATGCTCAAAAACCCTCCAATGTGGCTGAATTAAAACAATTCTGCACAGAGGAGTGGGACAAAATTCCTCCACAGCAATGTGAAAGACTCATTGCCAGTTATAACAAATGCTTGATTTCAGTTGTTACCGCCAAGGGTGGGTAAATCAATTATTAGGTTTAGGGGGCAATTACTTTTTCACATAGGCAGGTTCTGGCAGCTTATTTCTCCAAATAAATTAAATCATAATTTAAAAACTGCATTTTGTATTTACTCAGGTTATCTTCGTGTAATATGAAAATTTGTTTGGTGATCTGAATAATTTAAGTGTGACAAATATGCAAAAAAAATAAAAATCAGGAAGGGGGGCAAATATTTTTTCACAACACTGTATATATATATATAAATATATATATATATATATATATATATATATATATATACAGTGTTGTATATATA
>BLSH010527798.1:1943019-1967086 GCA_018402905.1 Glandirana rugosa
TATGATATGTATATATATATATGTTGTGCCATATATATATATATATATATATATATATATATATATATGTCAGAACACTTTTTTATAAAAGGGGGAAGGACTAAAAATACTGTATATATATATATATATATATATATATATATATATATACCGTGTTGTATATATATATATGTATAGTATCTATGGTTTTTGGTATCCCTAGCATCTCATTTGAAAGATCGTTTCTATTGCTGGTGCAGACCAAATACTAACTATTTGCACAGCACCACCTAGTGCCTGAAGGGTGCAAGCTCACACTAGTCTCTTTGGAAAGGCAGCAAGGGAATGCCAAACATTTACATAAGAGTATTGCTTTGATTTAAACACTGCTTCCTTGCATGTCTTGTAATCCATAATATGTATTTTATTTATTTAGAGTGTAAAATAATAAATGTATGTTCAGTGGGATTGGATGTATGAGTTGTAGTTTTTATGATAAGGTTGAAGTTTCTTTTTAATATAGCTTTGGCATAGAACCCATGAAATGTAAATATGCAAGAATACCTACTACAAGTAAGCAAGGTACCTTTAAAGAATAAGCTCACATTTTTAAAAAATAATAAATACACATCTCTTTGAAGGTAAAAAAAGAAATGTGCATTTTTTTTTTTTTTAATTGGAGCCTGTAAAGCATTGCACGCGTGATCAGCAGATCACGGGTGCCATGCAGGGCTTCTGCAGACTTGTCCGTGTAGCTGTCTGCTCGTACCTTGTATGGGCAGGCAGATACACACTAACAGGAAGGGATAATGAACTACCAGAGTTCCCAACAGCACCATGGTAGTTCATTGAGAACTACAAGCCAACAGCTGCAAAGGCCACCAGTACTTATAGTTTCCCATTCACAGTACTCCGTGAATGAATGACAAGCGGAGCCCCGCATAGCAGCGTTTTTTGTTTTTTTTTTAAATAGTGACAGTGAGCAGGAGGAGAAGATCCCTCACTTGCTGTCACTAGAGGCAGCGAAGCGAGCAGAGGCTGCAGCAGTGGGTACACGTTACATGCATCACCCTAGAAACAGGTGGAACATGTAACATGTTACCAAAGGTGAACCTATCCTTTATTATTATTATTATTATTATTTTAGGTACTTATATAGCACCGTCAATTTACACAGCGCTTTACATATTTTACATTCACATCAGTCCCTACCCTCAAGGAGCTTACAATCTAAAGTCCCTAACTCACATTCATACATATACTAGGGACAATTTAGACAGGATTTAATTTACCTACCAGCATGTCTTTGGAGTGTGGGAGGAAACCGGAGTACCCGGAGGAAACGCACGCAGGCACAGGGAGAACATGCAAACTCCAGGCAGGTAGTGTCGTGGCTGGGATTTGAACCAGCGACCCTTTTTGTTACCAGGTGAAAGTGCTATCCACTACACCACTGTGCCGCCCACTTTAATACTAATAAATTCATGGAGCTAAATCTGTCAGATATGTATGCAATTAATTTAAAAGACTAAATTGATGGAAGAATCCTGGATTCTTTGCCACTTACAATTTAGTCAATATCACTTTTGTGCTTCTAGTAAGACTATTTAAATTCATAATGTTGATGTTTTCATTTTAATTTAAGATCAGTGCAGACATTACAGCACAAATGGCTAGACATTGTTATATGAATAGTTTATGTTGATTTTTTTTTCCACTAACTCTAAATACTTATTATTTTTTCTGAACAGAATACAACAAAGGGTTGCCTTCAGTGGCGGCTGGTACTAAAAATGTTTGGGGGGGGTGCAAACAGGAAAGCCCCCCCCCCCCCCATCACTGGCTGTACTGAGTGTGAATAACGCTCACACAGCCCAGAGCTGCACCCATCTCCCCATTTCATTCCATGCAAATACAGCTCTTTCCTGCCTGCTCTGTACAATCACATCCACCGTACAACCACTAACCTCCCGGGACCGTTACACCCGGACACCATCACCGGGGCCCTGGGAGACCGGAGATCAGCTGGATACATGGAGGAGGAGGAGATCCTGAGACCCGATTGGTCGGGAAGAGCATCAGGAAGACAATAGAGAATATTAATTCGCTATTGTCACACAATTGGGTGGGCTCAGGGCGCAGTGCTCTGTGCCCCGAGCCCACCCCTTTTTGAAGCCAATTAGAGCCTCAGGATCTAATCATGTGCTTAAAAAAACCCATTGAAATCTATGCGTCTGGTGCCCTGCATATAGCTTTGGGGCCGGTGCATAGATTAGGGGGGACAGTGCCCCTGCACCCCTTATGGAGGTGCCGCCACTGGTTGCCTTCCAAATAATCTATACATATACCCATACATAGTGCACTGCAGCAAATGGTGGGTGTGGCCTAATTGGGTGTGACTTTAAGAAACATATTTGGCAATTACATTGCGCTTCCGGTGATTAGCTGCGGCTGCAGACCCATTGAAAGCAATGGGAGGATAACAGCTCCTGCAGCTATTCAAGGTCGCTCACAGATAATTGTGGAGGAGTGTTTACCTGCAAATGATCTTCCCTGGTCATTAGCCAGTGTCTGCGATAAGTGCAGGGGAAATGACTGGCTTCAGTGATCAGCAGGAGTCTCTGCCCCCCTTACATTGGTAATCAGTATCTGTGCCCCACTTACATTACCAGTCAGGGTCTGTGCCCCCTTACATCGGTGGTCAATGTCTCTGGCTCCCTTACATTTGTGGTCAGTGTCTGTGTTCCCTTTACATTGATGGTCAGTGTATGTGCCCCCCTACATTGGTGTCTATTCCCCCTTTATATTGGTGGTCAGTGACAATGCCCCCCTTACTTTGGTGTCTATTCTCCCTTTACATTGGTGGTCAGTGACTATGCCCCCCCTTACATCTCCAGTCAGTGTCTGTTTCCTCTTACATTGGTGGCCAATGTACTCCTGTTATGGTCAATATGCCCTTTGTGTACCTCCATGATGGTCAGTTGTGGAGAGTGTGCCCCCCCCTGCATTGGTGGTCAGTGGAAGCAGTGTTACTCACAGGATCTGCAGAGAAGTTCTAGCAGAGGAACAAGGAAGAGGATCAACGGCAGAGGAGGAAAGGGACAACCCTCAAATGTAAACATAAGCTGCATTTTTATGCCACTCACAATGAAATGCATCTTGACATGTATATACCCCAGTATGCCTTTACATCTTGGGGGGTTGGCTGTTTGCGAATTAAAAGCCAGTCTTATCCCCTTGTTTTTACTGCCTCCTAACCGCAATTGTAAACTGGGCCTTAGACCTAATACACATAACTACTGAATGTTTAGGTGCAGTGAGAACATGAAATATCATCAGGAGAGATCTTTACTGCTTCTTTGATGTGGAAATGCTGTATTGGAAAGGTCAGCTGTTTCAATGTGTTCTAGGGCAGCACACAGATAACCATACAAATGCTCTGTATGTCCATTATGCCAGGTGCTCCCTTTTCATGGGCCGCTGTACAATCCCTATAAAAAAAACGGATGTATTGTCAACTAGTCTTTGATATCTCGGGTTGTTCCAAGTTTTCTGAGTCTATCCCTGATATAATCACAAATCACCCTATTAATAAAATCATTCTACTTATGCATTTTCAAATCCCATAGTATAGTATAGTTCACCTTTGTAACCATGTTTCATGACACATGAAGCATGGTCAATATCCCCAGCCCCCCACCCACCTGAATTGTTATGTTCTTCTCCCTGGAGCGTCCTGTTCTCTTTTAAATTTAGCATGGCAGTGTGTGGCTTCACCTGCACAGCCACGTCATCCATTCACATATTTATTTGCATGGATCTTTTCAATGGAAAGACAAGTCTGCCACTGCGGCAGAGGGCCTCATAGATCTCAATAGAGCACAAGTTTACTTCCTTGGGTTCCATATTAGTAGGTCTGTACTGACCTGAGATTATGTGAAGAGTTTGCAGAAACCTGTTCATTGCATCCATGATGCTCTAGTCACATTTGCAATGCTCTCCAGGCTTTAATGCAAAAAATGAATAAATACACATTTTTATTTTACTAATGAAGATGCAATTATTATGTTTGCAAAATGTGGACGATCCCTTTAACATCTATTCATCCTGTATAGACTTTTGCAGTAACTAGTTTTAAAGTCGTATGTCTGACCTGTACTATACTGCCTTATGGTTTTATCATGTGTAACTAGCTTACAAACTCAGGTTTGATTAGATATCACACTTTAACCACTTAAGGACCGGAAGGATTTCCAGCTTTAGGACCGGAGCCCTTTTTGCGATTCGGCACTGCGTCACTTTAACTGAAAATTGCGCAGTCGTGCGACGTTGCACCCAAACGAAATTTGCGTCCTTTTTTTCCCTCAAATAGAGCTTTATTTTGGTGGTATTTGATCACCGCTGCGTCATTTCTGATCGCCGCTATAAACAAAAGAAGACCGACAATTTTGCAAAAAAAAAAACAAATTTCTTACTTTTTGCTAAAATACAAATCCAAAAAAAAAAATATAAAAAAACATTTTTTTTCATCGGTTTTGGCCGATTTATATTCTTCCTCATATTTGTGCTAAAAAAAAAAATCGCAATTGGCGTTTATTGATTGGTTTGCGCAAAAATGGCCGCGTTTACGGATGATGAGAATTCATTTCTGGGGTTTTTATTTTTTTTTATTTTTTACTAGTAATGGCGGCGATCTGCGATTTTTAGCGATACTGCGATATTTCAGTGGACATGTCGGAACATTTTGACACTTTTTTGGGACCATTGGCATTTATACAGCGATCAGTGCTATAAAAATGCACTTGAAAGGCAGTGAAGGGGTTAACCTGCAGGGGGCGCTCTAAGGGTTAACTGTGTTCCCTGGGCGTGTTCTAACTGTGTGTGTGCTGCCCTAGCTGGGGAAGGGAAGTGGTCACAGCCTCCATGTAGAGGAAGGCTGTGATCACCGCCCTTCCCCCCTCACAGAACGGAGGTCCGTGTTTACTTACACGGACCTCCGTTCTTTCACTCCGGGGGGGCATCGCGGGTGGCCGGCGGAGATCGAATCCACCGCACCCGCTCCCTGGCCCTCCCCGGACACAGTGAGCGCGCGGGCGCGCCTCCGGCGGCGCGCGCGCTCACTAGGCTCGATTTCGCGGCCGCCGTCATATGACGGCGATCCGCGCAATCGAGCCACACTGTCGCCGTCAAATGCCGATCAGCAAGCGGTTAAATTGATGTAAAACCTGAACGGAATGACATTATTTTCTTTAAGCACTGTATGTCATAAACAATTGTTTACTTCGTTTTACCTTTTTTAATCCTTTATGGCATCTCAGTGCTTCTGATCTCCTGCAGCCTCTTTGCAACCAACTTTGTCTACATGCATGCACTTCAGCAGTGGCTGCATGGCATTTCTCAATACAGGTTTCCTGATGGTAAGAACAATGTACCATGCCTTTATAACCTTTATAGAGACAGCCACTTTTCTATAGTAAGCCTATGAGACAGAGTGACAATACAGATAAAACAATTTACAGCGGGTGCAGCAGGAACATGACAGCAGAGGCAGCACAAATCCAGAAAATTAAAGAAGAAGCCAACACACCATTAACTTGCAGTAAAAAGCCTTGATTTACCGAGGCATGGCACCAACTGCATTTCAGAGACATGCAGGGACCCCTTTAAGGTAACAAGTAATGCCATTAACTGGCAGGAAGTATAAATAGCAATGAACAGCCAATCAAGCAACAACACAATTCATTAACACAGTTAGTTTATAGGCTATTCATTGCTATTTATACTTCCGGTTCATGGCCTTGCTTGTCTCCATGATAAAAGGATTCCTGCATGGCCCCGAAATATCATTGGTTCTATGCCTCAATAAATCAAGTTTTTGTTCACTAAAGCTGGCCATAGACTATTCGAATCTTGGCTGGTTCAGCAGGGACTGGCCAAGATTTGAGACATACATAGGGTTGCCATATCATCCCTTTAATCCAGGACACATATGAAATACACAGGTCCTGAGGCTAATTTAATGCAGACAAGGCACCATGTGAGTTTAATTACCGCCTTATTCAGCCACAGAACCTGTGTAATTAATATGTGTCCTGGATTAAATGGATGAGGTGGCAACCCTAGACATACAGTAGCTCACAAAAGTGAGTACACCCCACACATTTTTGTAAAAATGTTATTATATCTTTCCATGTGACAACACTGAAGAAATGACACTTTGTTACAGTAGTGTGTGTACAGCTTGTATAACAGTGTAAATTTGCTGTCCCCTCAAAATAACTCAACACACAGCCATTAATGTCTAAACCACTGGCAACAAAAGTGAGTACATCCCTAAGTGAAAATGTCCAAATTGGGCCCAAAGTGTCAATATTTTGGGTGGCCACCATTATTTTCCAGCACTACTTTAACCCTCTTGGGCATGGAGTTCACCAGAGCTTCACAGGTTGCCACTGGAGTCCTCTTCCACTCCTCCATGATGACATCACAGAGCTGGTGGAGGTTAGAGACCTTGCGCTCCTCCACCTTCTGTTTGAGGATACTCAACAGATGCTCAATAGGGTTTAGGTCTCGGAGACACGCTTGGCCAGCCCTTCACCTTTACCCTCAGCTTCTTTAGCAAGGCAGTGGTTGTCTTGGAGGTGTGTTTAGGGCCATTATCATCTTGGAATACTGCCCTGCGGCCCAGTCTCTGAAGGGAGGGGATCATGCTCTGCTTCAGTATGGCACAGTACATTTTGCCATTCATGGTTCTCTCAAAGAACTGTAGCTTTCCAGTGCCAGCAGCACTTATGCAGCCCCAGACCATGACAGTCCCACCAACATGCTTGACTGTAGGCAAGACACACTTGTCTTTGTACTCCTCACCTAGTTTCCGCCACACACGCTTGACACCACCTGAACCAAATAAGGACACAGTTCTAGTTCTTTCTTGTGCATCATCTTTAGAAAAGGCTTCCTTCTGGGACGACAGCCATGCAGACCAATTTGATGCAGTGTGGGGCGTATAGTCTGAGCACTGACAAGATGACTCCTCACCCCTTCAACCTCTGCAGCAATGCTGGCAGCACTCATATGTCTGTTTCCTCTCTGAAAATGATGCACGTGCACTCAATGTCTTTTCTGCAGCTCAGTTTCAGGATCTTGGCAATCTTCTTATAGCCTAGGCCATCTTTATGTAGAGCAACAATTCTTTTTTTCAGATCCTCAGAGAGTTCTTTGCCATGAGGTGCCATGTTGAACTTCCAGTGACCAGTATGACAGAGTGAGAGCAATAACACCAAATTTAACACACTTGCTCCCCATTAACAGCTAAGACCTCGTATCACTCACGAGTCACATGACACCGGGGAGGCAAAATGGCTAATTGGGCCCAATTTGGAAATTTTCACTTAGGGGTGTACTTACTTTTGTTGCCAGCGGTTTAGACATTAATGGCTGTGTGTTAAGTTATTTTGAGGGGACAACAAATTTACACTGTTATACAAGCTGTACACTCACTACTTTACATTGTAGCAAAGTGTCATTTCCTCAGTGTTGTCACATGAAAAGATAGAATAAAATATTTACAAAAATGTGAGGGGTGTACTCACTTTTGTGAGATACTGTATATGGGCAGGCTGAATGTACCCAAGTTGATCTATTGATCAACTTGGGTACAACCAACCTGTCAAGATTTTTCATGCAATTATTGCTAGCAGCTATAGCCACTAGCAATAATCATTGTGTGTTTTACCGTCAGGGATAACTTCCCCCACCCCCTCTCTGGGAGAACAAATGGCTCCACAGGAATGATTCCCCCATCAATGCTGAATGTGTTTGTAGCACCTTGCAGGTACTAGTGTCTGTAAAAAGTTAGTCTTTTTGCTTTTTGGTAGGCAGGGCAGACCCAGGTGGGCTGGCTTTGCTGGGTCCCCCACAGCAGCCTGGGTAGAAATCTACAGGGTTTCCCCAGGGACTGACTGACAGGGAAGAGAACCACTGCTTAGCAGTATTGTGAGAACCCTGACCAATCCAAAGCTGAGAATTTGATGGGATGGGCACCACATAAATACTGCTGGAGCTTGCCATGTGGGGGGAGTCGTGTGGAGAGATGGAGATAAAGTGATGGAGTGCTGAGCCACGAGGGGGCCCCCGGGTGGAGGGGGGTATTGCCTCTGGCTGGATGTGTGGTTGTGGTTGGGCGTGTAATTCAGATTTTTTTTTATTATTCTGCTCTTACTGTCTTTGAAATTGCCCGGGCCCCTGTCCAAATTCAATCCGGGGACAAAACCAGGGACAGTCCCCGGACTGGAGACACTGTCCCCGGACCAAGTCTGTCCCTGGTTTTGTCCCCGGATTGAATTTGGACAGGGGCCCGGGCAATTTCAAAGACAGTAAGAGCAGAATAATAAAAAAAAAAAAAAATCTGAATTACACGCCCTTGCTCCACTGCTCCTACTAGCTTAGAAGGGTGTATTTTTTCCATTATCTGTGCCCCTTTGTGATGATCATGTGCTGGTCGGAGCGGAGGGACTATTTCTTCAGCCCATTTCGCTCCCCCTCGCATGCTCTTCTGCCTTGGCTCAAGTCCAGCCCATCTGCCTGCTTATCTCCTGGCCTTCCCCAGCGGAGTGATCCTCCTCCGCTCAGCTCCGCTTCCCACCCAGTAGTAGCCGGGGCCCAGATAGTGAGACTTGAGAGGCTGTGAGGCAGGCAGCGGCGGTGACAGGCAGAGAGAGGCAGAGGCAGAAATACAGTGGCTGTAGTGTATGTGATGCTTTGCTGTGAAAGACACTGCACCACATAAGAGTGGCTTCTCTTGGGCAGTCTGAAGATTACTTAAAGTTACTTAAAGTGTCCTCAATGTACAAAGTTAATGGATTGATGGCTTCCTGGACCTTTCCCAAACCCTATCCAAGTTAAAATCCCCAATAAATATAAGAACAACAATTGCATTGACTGTTTTCTGAGTGTGAGTGACTGTTACAAAAGCTGGTTGCTTGGCTGTCGGGCTGGAATGCCTCTTGCCTGGCTGCACCCACAGGGTGAACCTTTTTAAATCCAGTGACCCTTAAGGGGTAAGCACTACATGTTGATGAGGGAACCAAGCGATTTTCTTTCCTGCAACCACGGGTTGCAGGAAAGAAAATCGCTCCATCTGTGGCCAGGTTTAGAGTGGCAATGCAGGAGCACAGCTGAGAGACAGGAGCAAAGTGTTGTCGCCTATAAGGGGAAGTGCCTGAACACAGGGGCGTAACGATAGGGGTTGCAATTGCAACCGGGCCCAATGGTCCAGGGGGCCCATGTGCCTCCCTTGTACACCTGAATAGGAGGTATGGCGGGGGTGGCATTTAGAGGAACCAATCTCCTCCATATTCCTCTATCCAGTTTACTTATCTTCTGCTGTTCCTAGGGTCCCTGTGTGCTTCCCTGGTCCCCCCACAGAGCTGCTGTCTTCCCCCCTCCTCTCTCCTGCCAGCTGCTGTAGAAGATGAGTCATGATGGAGAGATGGGAACGGGTCGGTAAATTTGTCATTTACCGGCTCCTTCCTTTTCTGAATGGACAGAGTCAGTGATTGGTACCAATTGGTTCATTCATAACTGAAGAATAGTAAACTGTTTTTACTATACTTCAATTTCTGAATGAATGGGAGGCTCGGTGCACATCTTTTCCTGTCCATTCATTCTGTGCAGCTGAGGTTACACAAATGGAAATTGAGAGCTGAGGTTTATTTAGACCCATGATGTCTCATCAAAGCCCCCCAACAGAGCTCCTTAAAAAAGAAAAAAAAAGTGTAAAAATAAAATTGTAAATGTAATGGTAAAAAAAATAATAAAATAAAAATGAAAAACTACTGACACCAGTGAGGGAACTATCAGGATTGCAAAGGTTGCAATTGCGACCAGGCCCTGGCATTTCACCACCATGGGGAGGCCCCAAAGATGGCAGAAAGGGGGCCTGCTGCAGAACTTGTGAAAAGGCCCCACTGCGGTACCGTAAAAAAGGGACCTGCGATGGGAGTAAAGGGCCCCAGGATCAGTGGGAAGAGGGAAGGGCCCTGGCCAGGGGGTCAAGGGGCCCTTTATAATTTCCTGCACCGGGGCCCTGAAGGTTCTAGTTACGCCTCTGCCTGAACAAATACATTCTTGCCAGAATCAGTGGGTATTAATTTAAAGCGTATCTAAAACCAAAAATTCAGTTCAATGTTAGCCTCAAAGCTGTGTTCAGAGAGGAGTTTATGAGCATAATTTATGAATGTAAATGTATTCCTGTGGCTAGAATTAATGAATATTCTGGCCAGTAGAATGAGTTTATGCTCATTCGCTTCTAACCACCATATGTCTGTAAACGTGCTCTAAAACAAGCATTTTTTACATGACTTCTGCCATCACCAGCCCCTGTGTATGTATCCTAAAGCTAAAAATGCTGGATGAACCCTCTGCACACTGCCATATACATTTTCTAGTAAATTATGTTATAAAAAAGCAGGGATTTTTAGTTTACAAACATTGCAGTACATGTTTAACCACTTCAGCCCCGGAAGATTTCACCCCCTTCCAGACCAGAGCATTTTTAGCAATTTGGCACTGCGTTATTTTAACTGGTAATTCTGCGTTCATGCGACACTGTACCCAAACAAAATTTGTGTCCTTTTTCCCCCCACAAATAGAGCTTTCTTTTGCTGGTATTTGATTACCTCTGCATGTTTTATTTTTTGCGCTATAAACAAAAAAAGACAGACAATTTTGAAAGAAAACGCCAATATTTTGTACTTTCTGCTATAAAACATATCCAATAAAAAAAAATTAAAAAATCTAATGTCTTCATCAATTTAAGCCAATGTGTATTCTGCTACATATTTTTGGTAAATAAAATCCCAATAAGCGTATATTGATTGGTTTGCACAAAAGTTATCTCATCTACAAACTATGGGATATATTTATGGCATTTTTATTTTTATGTTTACTAGTAATGATAGTGATCAGCAATTTTTAGCGAGACTGCGGCATTGCGCGGGACAAGTCTGACACTAAGTGACACTTTTTGGGGACCAGTGACACCAATACAGTGATCAGTACTAAAAAAAAGCCCTGTCACTGTACTAATGACACTGGCAGGGAAAGGGTTAACATCAGGGGCGATTGAAAGGGTTAAATGTGCTCCTAGGGAATGTCTGCTAACTGTGCGGGGGAAGCTTTGACTGGGGGAAGAGGAAAATCTGTGTTCCTGCTTAGCAGAAAGATCTCCATCTTGTCCTCTGACAGAAAGGCGATCTGCCTTGTTTACATAGGCAGATCACCACTCTGCCTCTCTCGGGAGAGATCCCTGGGTGCCGGCGAACATCGGATCTGCCAGACCTGCTGATTGGCTCTTGCTGTGTCTAATCACAGCAGGAGCGGGTTGCCGACGGCTCGCGCACGCTCCAGACCCAGAAGAAGCCACAACATACAGGTATGTTGTTTCGCACAGCCGAGCCGCCCTGCCACAGTACATGTGCGGTGAGTGGCCCTGAACTGGTTAAGCTGGTCAGCTCTGTCAAAGTAATTCCTTTCTGGCCAGTCCCTATTCTGCTCTGCAAAATGCCAATGTCACAGTGGATATAGTGCCAATATGGGGTAGATAGACACAAGTTGTAGGAGAGCTACAAGGTTCAGGTCTGGTCACTGACCTGGAATGCAATCGAAGACAAAGCTGTGCTCAAATCTTACTAATCCTAATTGGGCCCAATTTGGACATTTTTACTTAGGAGTGTACTCACTTTTGTTGCCAGCGGTTTAGACATTAATGGCTGTGTGTTGAGTTATTTTGAGGGGACAGCAAATTTACACTGTTATACAAGCTGTACACTCACTACTTTACATTGTAGCCAAGCGTCATTTCTTCAGTGTTGTCACATGAAAAGATATAATAAAATATTTACAAAAATGTGAGGGGTTGTACTCACTTTTGTGAGATACTGTATACAGTTGTGCTCATAAGTTTACACACCCTGGCAGAATTTATGATTTCTTGGCAATTTTTCAAAGAATATGAATGATAACACAAAAAACATTTCTTTCACTCATGGTTAGTGTTTGACTGAAGCCATTTATTATCAACCAACCACGTTTACTCTTTTTAAATCATAATGACAACAGAAACTACCCAAATGACCCTGATCAAAATTTTACATACTGATTTTGGCCTGATAATATGCACACAAGTTGACACAAAGGGGTTTGAATGGCTATTAAAGGTAACCATCCTCACCTGTGATCTGTTTGATTGCAATTAGTGTGTGTGTGTAAAAGGTCAATGAGTTTCTGGACTCCTGACAGACCCTTGCATATTTCATACAGTGCTGCACTGACATTTCTGGATTCTGAGTCATGGGGAAAGCAAAAGAATTGTCAAAGGATCTGCGGGAAAAGGTAGTTGAACTGTATAAAACAGGAAAGGGATATAAAAAGATATCCAAGGAATTGAGAGTCCCAATCAGCAGTATTCAAACTCTAATCAAGAAGTAGAAAATTAGGGGTTCTGTTGAAACCAAACCACGGTCAAGTAGACCAACTCAAAATTTCAGCCACAACTGGGCTTTTTGTCAAGAGGAATGGGCAGCTTTACCATCTGAGCTTTACCATCTGAGAAGATAAAGAGCCTCATCCACAAATACCACAAAAGAATTCAAGCTGTCATTGATGTTAAAGGGGGGCAATACACAGTATTGAGTTAAATTTTGGTCTCACCAAATGACTTTGTGCCAGAAGGATTGAGGCTTGTCTCTGTGCTGTTTGGCGTATTGTAAGCAGGATACTTTGTGGCATTTGCACAGTAATGGCTTTCTTCTGGTGACTCGACCATGCAGTCCATCTATCTTCAAGTGCCTCCTCATAGTGCATCTTGAAACAGCCACACCACATGTTTTGGCTTGAGGTCTTTTATAGCGCAAAAAATAAAACCCGCAGAGGTGATCAAATACCACCAAAAGAAAACTCTATTTTTGGGAAAAAAGGACGTCAATTTTGTTTGGGTTCAACATTGCACGCCCGCACAATTGTGACGCAGTGCCGTATCGCAAAAAATGTCCTGATCAGGAAGAGGGTAAATCCTTCCGGGGCTGAATTGGTTAATTAGTTCCACACTTGTAAAATACAAACTGTCATTATTTTACATCATACTTTGAATTTGGCGCAGGTGTTTTGCCACACTGTAGAAGTAGAGCAAATCAGAACTACATGAATTTGGCACACATGTTGCTATCAGAACTAAAACTGTTGCAGATGTTATTTAGAATTAAGCATGACACATTAACAAGAGCAAATAATGCCAGAAAAGTGTCACAGCAGCTTTATTCAATCCCCCCCATAGTGTTTTTGGGGCATCCCTGAGGCACATCACATTGAACCTCCAGACAAATGCAACCCCATTCCTACCAGAAATGCATTAGCACTTATGGAGACCCTGCCTATCACTGGGAACAAGCCTAGTGAATAAAGCCAGATTAAATCCAGTAGGAAAGGATGCTTTATTGCATTGAGAATTAGTGACCAACGGCCTCTCCTCCCTTCCCCGGTCAAGGGAACACCAGCATTCTGTTTCCAAAAACAGAAAAAACAGACACCACACTTGATCTTAGCCAAAAGGCAGAAAGGTGATGCCGTAACCTCGTCACACCCTGGAATAATAACGGGAAGCGTCTCCTTGCATGGTTTGTAACGGTGACACGGCTGTGTTGATGCGGGAGATTCGCTGTGATCATCTTGAAAATGATGACACAAATAGTTTGTGACTATATATGGTTAGACCCAGCATCTCTAAAAAACTGGAAAGACCAGCATCTCTAACCAGAATGGAAAAGTGGAACTAAGCCCATCGATTTAACAGTTTAAAAAAAACAGTTACCTTGTAACTGTCACATTGGATGTGCTCTGTCAAAACTCAAAAAATCAAATGGCTGGAGTCATAACTGATCACATGTGCAGCACCATGGCAGTTGAAGATCACACAGAGGCCAAGATGGGAGCTTCCTTGGCTAAAAACAATAGGAGGGTTTAGTTCTGAAATTGCGCACTCTCTCAGTAATGGTGTCACCCTCTGTGTGATATATCATAAAAACTGATCACAGTGTAAAAAAAGATTTTTTTTTCTTTTGTCGACAGTTTTTTACAGAATGGAAACTATCAGATTTCTGCATTTCTGGTTCTAAGTGGCTGAATGGGGCAGCCCACGTACTGCAGCTTGCAGTCCCCATTTTTTGGGCCACAATTATATATATTGTTTGATGGAGTGAGTAGCACACGGCTGTATACTAGTGCATTTTGCTCTGCCGCATCAGCGTCATTTATTAAACCACTTGCTGACCGCCTAACTGGGAAAATACATCATTACTTTGACTTTAATTTTGGGGTTATGGCTGCAACTAGATGCCATAACCCCAGTATCAATTCCCCCTCAGGTGCCGGTCTTCCAAGTAAAAGTGGTCCTCACAGCGCATTCACCACTGGATCACTTTCAGAAGCGGCATGAGGGGGTCGTCCACCCATCATGCTGCAAACCCCCTCCCCCCACTTTTCAGTGGTTGCGCTGGCTGGGCACAGAGATGAGAGAAGGAAAGATGGCCTAAGCTCATCTCTATGGTCTAGGACAGCAATTGCAAATCCATGGCACACGTGCAGGCCGCCATCGAGAGGGACAGCCCATACACCTGTAGGGGGCCTGGGCGTACCAAGCAGTGTTGCAGTTTTGTAAAAAACTGGGCACCTTTCTCCTGTCCTTAACTGAAGAAGAGTGCCTGTTAAAAATATGCTGGTGCTCGGTCTACTGACTCGGCTCAGACTTTACCAGCAGCGCACGCACGGCCTCCTGCCCCCTTCCCCCCTCTATGCATCTCACCTATTGGCTTCCCCGAGGTGCCCAGGTGTCGTGCACGGAGGCAATTGGCCAGCACAGGGGTCAGTTATGGGAGCCTGGCCAGAGCGTGCGCCCACTGCCTCAGCCAATCTGTGGCTCTGGGTTGGCTTGGTAGGAGTGCTGGGCAGGGGAAAATCAACAAGGCCGACCAGCCATGGGGGAGGGGGAGAGTGTCCCAGGTGTTCACTATCAGACCAGGGCAGAATTTTTGCCGGAGTTGTGGCTGGAGTCCAAGATGGCTGCCTGAGATGTGGGGGAAAGAGCGGACTAGTTGCCCATAGCAACTTAATACAGGCCTTTAATTTTTCAGTTGTGCACTGCAGTAGAGGAAGGAGCTGACAAGAGGACTCCTGGTTGCCCATACCAACAAGCCAAACTCCATAGCAACTTACTAGAGGCCTTTCATATTTTTAACTGTGCACTGCAGTGCAAGGATGATGTGTGTAGAGGATGCTGAATCTAGAACTTCTGCTTACCCATAGCAACCAACCAGACTCCATAGCAACCAGCAGCAGTCTGTCCAATTGCAAGTGCGTAGTGTGAGATTTGCAGCATGAAGTTTTAATATAGCAGTGTGATCGATGAGCGTCGCGTGTCCGGAAAGAGCGAGATGAGCCCCAGGAACTGTACACTAAGGTATATCATGTGGATCAGGGCTGTACTGAGAGTGCAGGAGGGATAGAAGGATTACAGAAGGAGGACACTGCGAGAGAGGACCGACATAGCGGGGAGATGAGACTGGAGGAGGATGGGATTGAGGAAGAGGAGTATATGGAATGGAGGAGGAGAAGGGCATGGAATGGAGGAGGACATGTGATGGAGAGGAGGAGGACATCTGATGGGGGAGATGAGACTGGAAGAGGAGGACATGGGACGGAGGAGATGGGACTGGAGGAGGATATGGAATGGAGGAGATGGGACTGGAGGAGGAAGAGGACATGGGATGGAGGTGGAGGACATGGGGGAGAAAATGGGACTGGAAGAGGACATGGGATGGAGGAGATGGGACTGGAAGAGGACATAGGATGGAGAAGATGGGACTGGAAGAGGACATAGGATGGAGGAGATGGGACTGGAGGAGGACATAGGATGGAGGAAATGGGACTGGAGGAGGACATAGGATGGAGGAAATGGGACTGGAGGAGGACATAGGATGCAGGAAATGGGAGTGTAGGACTGGAGGAAGAGGACATGGCATGGAGGAGGAGGACATGGGATGGAGAAAATGGGACTGGAGGACATGGGATGGAGGAGATGGGACTAGAGGACGACATGGAGAGAGATGGAACTGGAGGAGGACATAGGACAGAGAAGGAGGACATGGGATGGGACTTGGTGGGATGGCCAGTGGGCACATTCAGTGGGGCGGCTGTATAAGGCTAATGGCTGCCCTGCACGCAAGCTATACTCGGAAGAAAAGCGCATACTGAACAGCCATGGAACTATGTAGCAGGTGCCAGCCGCCACCACAGCCCGAGCTCTCTAATCCCCCCTGCACCGCAAACACTTACAATAGTTGTGGGAGTGAGAAGTGAAGTGGCACTGTGACAACGGGAGAAACGAGCGCGAGCGTATTTTCCTCAATCTCCCCCCCCCCCCCTTCTGTCAAGCAGCATGGGAAAGGGACAGAGCGGCACTTTCATGGATCGCCGCCCACTCTGATTCCTCCTGCCTCTCTATTGGCTGCAGCCAGGGACCAATGAGGAGCCAGTGCACCATGACACATGGAAGACTATGGCTCCATTTTAATTAATTACAGGAAAACTACAGCCCCAGCATGCCCTGTGAAAATAAGAAGAGGGACAGCCTGAAGCCCAGGAAAAAAATGGGCTGAGGGAGAAGGGAGAGCAAGGATAAGAGAGAAAGAGAGAATTTTTTTTTATATCTTTTGCTTTTAAGGGTAGAGGAGAGGTTTGGGATCTTTTAGATGTTTACATTCCTTGCGATAGCAATAAAAGTGATCAAAAACATTTTTTTTTAAAGAGACAGTGTGAAAATTTAAAAAGATTTAATGAAATAACTGTAATTTTTTGTTTTTTAATGCGCCCCAGTCCCTGCATGCTTATGCGTATTGGTGAACACATACATAGGTCATGGCCACATATGTAAATGTGGTTTGCACCACACATGTGAGGTATCACCGCGAGCATCAGAGCAAGAGCAATAATTCTAGTGCTAGACTTCCTCTGTATCTCTAAACTGGTAACCTGTAGAAATTTTGAAAGTGTCGCCTATGGAGATTTTTAAGTAACGTACTTTGGTGCCATTCCACAAGTGTGTGCAATTTTAAAGCATGACATGTTAGGTATCTATTTACTCGGCGTAACATCATCTTTCATACTTCACAATAAAAATTGGGGTATATATTGTGTTTTGTTTTTAATTCATGGAAGTGTATTTTTTCCAAAAAAAATTGCATTTGAAAAACCGCTGCGCACAAAATTGTGTGACATAACAAAATGCAACAACCGCCATTTTATTCTCTAGGGCCTCTGTTAAAAAAAATATCATGTTTGGGGATTCTAAGTAATTTTCTAGCAAAAAATACTGATTTTTACTTCTAAATAATGTCAGAATAGGGCCTGGTCAGCAAGTGGAACTTTAGCCATAACAACTTGAAAAAAATAATGCTTTATATTTACATATAATACGTTCCACGTTAATAATTATGCTACTAAAATTAGTTACATACAGTGCCTTGAAAAAGTATTCGTACCCCTTGACATTTTCCACATTTTGTCATGTTACAACCAAAAACATAAATGTATTTTATTGGGATTTTATGTGATAGACCAACACAAACTGGCACATACAGTGGGGAAAATAATTATTTGATACCCTGCAGATTTTGTAAGTTTGCCCACCTACAAAGAAATGAAGGGTCTATCATTTTTATCATAGGTGTATTTTAAATGATAGAGACAGAATATTAACCAAAAATTAAGAAAAAACAATAATACAAATGTTATAAATTGAGTTGCAGTTCAGTGAGTAAAATAAGTATTTGATACACAAGCAAAACGTGACTTAGTACTTGGTGGAGAAACCCTTGTTGGCAAGCACAGAGGTACATATCTCAGGAGGGATTTTGGTCCACTCTTCTTTACAGACCTTCTCTAAATCTTTAAAGTTTCTTGGCTGTCGCTTGGCAACTCAAATTTTCAGCTCCCTCCATACATTTTCTGTAGAATTAAGGTCTGGAATCTGGCTAGGCCACTCCATGACCTTAATGTGTTTCTTCTTGAGCCACTAATTTATTGTCTTGGCGGTATGTTTCGGGGCATTGTCATGCTGGAAGACCCATCCATGACTCATCTTCAGTGTTCTGGCTGAGGGAAGAAGGTTCTCATCCAAGATTTTGCAATTCATGACCCCATCCATTGGCCACTCAATGTGGCAAATTTGGTCTGTACCTTTAGCAGAGAAACAGCCCCAAAGAATAATGTTTCCACCTCCGTGCCTGACTGCAGGGATGGTGTTCTTAGGGTTGTTAACATTTTTCTTCCTCCAAACACGGCGAGTCGACTTAATGCCAAAGAGTTACATTTTGGTCTCATCTGACCACAGCACTTTCTCCCAATCCTTCTCTGAATCATTTAGATGTTCATTGTCAATCTTCAGACTGGGCCTGTACATGTGCCTTCTTGAGGAGGGGGACATTGCAGGATTTCAATCCATGGCGGTGTATTGTGTTACCATTAGTTTGTTTGGTGACTGTGGTCCCAACTGCCTTGAGATCATTCACAAGCTTGTCCCGTGTAGCTCTGGGCTGATCCCTCACTTTTCATCCTTACCTCATGAGACAAAATCTTGCATGGAGCTCTAGACCGAGGGTGATTGATGGATATTTTGTATTTCTTCCATTTGCGAATAATCGCTCCAACATATGTCTACTTCTAACCAAGCTTATTGGTGATGGTCTTGTAGCCCATTCCAGCCATGTGCAGGTCTACAATCTTGTCCTTGACATCCTTTGACAGCTCTTTGGTCTTGCTAATGAGGGTGAGGTTTGAATGGAAGAAAGATATTCTGTGGACAGGTGTCTTTTATACACAACGATTTGTCATTAAGAGCACCTTCTTAAATTGTCAGGACTAATCTGTGTACCACATGAGCACATACTGTAGCCAAAGTGTAAAAAATTCCAAACATTATCGCGCTATAGTGCAAAAAATATAAAATCAACTGAAATAAGGAGCAGCAACCACAATCCGTGTGATATTCTTCAGGATAAATGATACAAAATATTAAGACAGTTGCACTTAAACCGTGATATAGGTGATCACATTGTCCATCAAAGTGTTCATACAATCCAATATAAATTAGTAGTCTATATATAAATGAAATGAAAATAAACTTTCGGCTGAAAAGCCAATCATGAGTCCAGTGTGACTAGTGAAAAATAAATGTGCAAAAAGTGATGAAAGGCAGATGCTGAAAGAGCACACAAAAGAGGCAGCACTATTCCAATTGAAGATGTATTTCTCAAACAAGGGTATAAACCTCTTCCTCTGATGCTTAGCTCATATTGACTGCCACCAAGGAGCATGCACACAGTGTGGGATAGAAGGCATAGGTACTCTTACTGATAAATGTGGACTCACTTTTCCTAGTGGGTCAATCGGGCAGGCAGACATAACCCACTGCAAGGTGTAATAATGGTCTGTTTCACTCTCCCGGGAGTAGAAATGCAGGACACAGATGTATGATGAAAACAACTTGCATCCGACCTCACGGGCGGCAGCAAGCATGCCCCTGGAAGACGTCACGTATGACGAAACATGTAGGGTGGAGCCACGTGCTGACGTCACCATACCTACACCCGGAAGGATGGGCGAATATCGTGCTGTTGCGCTGTTGTGCTGGCTATTTGACTTTTTGATGCAATTTTATTTCCTGCTTGTGTGAGTACCCATCTTTGCTTTTAATAAACCTAGTCATACAGAATCACACTATTAGTACTCTCTTTCCTCATGCTTGGTGCCGCCCGTGAGGTCGGATGCAAATTGTTTTCATCATCCATCTGTGTCCTACATTTCTACTCCCGGGAGAGTGAAACAGACCATTATTACATCTTGCAGCAGGTTATGTCTGCCTGCCCGATTGACCCACTAAGGAAAAGTGAGTCCACATTTATCGGTAAGAGTACCTATGCCTTCTATCCCACAGGGTGTGCATGCTCCTTGGTGGCGGTCAATATGAGCTAAGCATCAGAGGAAGAGGTTTATACCCTTGTTTGAGAAATACATCTTCGATTGGAATAGTGCTGCTGCTTTTGTGTGCTCTTTCAGCATCTGCCTTTCATCACTTTTTGCACATTCCTTTTTCACTAGTCACACTGGACTCATGATTGGCTTTTCAGCCGAAAGATTTTTTTAATTTCATTTATATATAGACTACTAATTTATATTGGATTGGATGAACACTTTGATGGACAATGTGATCACCTATATCATGGTTTAAGTGCAACTGCCTTTATATTTTGTATTTTACATACTGTAGCCAGTCTGTGGGAGCCAGAATTATTGTTGGTTGTTAGGGGATCAAATACTTATTTTCCTCATTGAAGTGTAACTCAATTTATAACATTTGTATCATGTGTTTTTTTGGTTGATGTTCTGTCTCTATCATTTAAAATGCACCTATGATAACAATCATAGACTCTTCATTTCTTTGTAAGTGGGCAAACTTACAAAATCTGCAGGGTGTCAAACAATTATTTTCGCCACTGTAATTGTGAAGCGGAAGGAAATTTATACATTTTTTTACAAATAAATATCTGGAATATCTGAAATGTGTGGAGTGCATTTGTATTCAGCCAATACTGCAATACTTTGTAGAACCACCCTTCACTGCAATTACAGCTGCAAGTCTTTTTGGGGATATCTCTACCAGCTTTGCACATCTAGAGTGACTTTTTTGCCCATTCTTATTCTTAAGCCCCCCGCCCGCAGACCCCGACAACCACCGGCAAGGGTTGTCGGGAAGAGGCCTTTGTCCTCATCAACATGAGGACAATGTGCTTTGTACTTTGGGGTGGGGGGCGCAGAGCCCCCCTGCCCCAAAGCACCCATACTCCCCCACCCCCTTTCCCGGTTTGCCAGGCTGCGTGCTCGTTTAAGGGTCTGGTATGGATTTTGGGGGGGACCCTATGCCATTTTTTCGGTGTGGGGCTTCTCCTTAAAATCCATACCAGACCGAAGGGCCTGGTATGCTCTTGGAGGGTGACCCCATGTTTTTTTTTTAATTTGGTATGGAGTTCCCTTTCAAGATCCTCAGAGCACAAGTCGCATGACAAAGTCGGATCAGTTAAGACAATGATCCGACTTCAATGCCTTTCAATGGGCTGAACTGGGATCAAAGTTGGACAAAAGTAGTACAGGAACCTTTTTCAAAGTCGGTCTGACTTTGAAAAACACAAGTCGGAACAGTTAAGACGGCTCTCATAGGGAATCAATGTTTTTGTGACGTAATGCGACTTGTGCTCCTAATGTCGGTCTGAGAATCAGACTAGTGTGAACCCAGCCTAACTTTGCACATCTAGACTGCAATATTTGCCCTCTCTTTTTTGTAGAACTGTTCAAGTTCAGTTAAATTTGATGGTGACGGTTTGTGGACTGCAGTCTTCAAATCATTCCACAGATTTTCAATGGTGCTTAAGTCTGGGCTCTGACTAGCCCACGCAAGGACATTCACCCTTTTCTCCTTCAACCACTGTGTGGTAATTTTTTGGGTGCTTTGGGTCATTGCCATGTTGGAAGGTAAACCTTCTTCCCATTGACAACTTTCTGGCAGAGGGCAGCAGATTTTCCTCAAGAATATGACAGTATTTTGCCCCATCCATTTTTCCTTCTATCCTGACAACTGCTCCAGTCCCTGCTGCAGAGAAACACCCCCATAACAGCTCCACCTCCATGCTTTACTGTAGGAATTGTGTTATTTGGATGGTAAGCTGTATTGGATTTCCGCCAGACATATCGTTTGGTGTTGACGCCAAATAAATACATTTTAGTCTCATCTAAACATAACACCTTTTTTCTATGTGGCCTCAGAATCTTCAAGGTGTCTTTTGGCAAAGCTCAGTCGTGACTGCATGTGGCCTTTCTTGAGAAGTGTCTTTTTTCTTGCATCCCTCCCATACCAATGTGGGGGATTTGTGAAATTGGTCTCACATGCACACAATGACCACTCTTTATCATAAATTCCTGCAACTGCTTCAGAGTTGCTGTAGGCCACTTGGTAGTCTCTCTGACCAGTTTCCTCCTGGCTCTTTCATCCAGTTTGGAGCAACGTCCTGATCCAGGGAGGGTCTGTGTTGAACCAAATACCTTTTTAATAAAAGACTTCACTGTGCTTGTAGGCATTGATAAAGCTTTTGAAATCTGTGTGTATCAATCTCTTGACCTGTACCTATCCACATCTTTATGTCGGCCTTGCCACCCATAGTTGATTGTTTGCTTTAGTTGCACTATCAGGGACTAAAATGCTCCAGAAAAGCTAATTTCATGCTAATTAAAATGACCACGGCAGATCACAGTTGAAAGTCAAATGGCTTTGTGTGCCACTGAGAAGGTGATTAGCTACACCTGATTGAGTTCATAAGTCATTTTTAGGAGGGGGTGATCTTTTTCCAACTCTGTGATTCTGTTTTCGATGTTTTTCTTTATTTTTTTCTGACATGGAGTTATATCTTCAACTTGGATGTTAAGTTGCACTGAGTAAATACAGCTGGATAAAACAAAAACTGTGTCTGTCTTCAGTTCAGGCTGCAAAGAAACAAAATTTGATTATTTTAAAGGGGGGTGATTCATTTCTATACCCACTGTAGCTATACCTGCAAAAGGGGCCAGCCTGAAGTGATGTAGCAGGACTTAATTTTATGAATAAAGTTCTTTTTTTTTTTAAAGTATGTTTTTATTAATTTTTGACAAAGTATAATTACAATAGTTACATTAGTCGTAAAAACACATGGCAAGGAGATATACAGATTACAACCAAACCAGGGCCGAACATGGCCAACAACATATCTCACAGTAATAGTCCGCCATCCCCTTTGTAAAAGGGGGGCGGTTAGAGGAGTTTAACCAAAACCTGCTCCTCCGACCCAGCCGGATCGGTACAGGAGGTCAAAGGAGTGTACAGAAACACAAAAACTATACTATACTATAACCCAAAAAAAACCAAAAAATACATTTCAACTAACACTCACCCACACACACACCATCCACTCTTCAGGTCCTCACCCATACACCTCACCTCACCAGCTCCTCGCCGTTATAGGAGAACTCCCCCAACAAAGGGGGAGGGGGGAAAATGACAGACGTCTTCAACCGACCCCATTACACAGTCACCCAGGCACTAGTCAGCCGTCCACTACCCCCTTACTGCTGGGACAATGGGGTGTCCTCCCAAAAGGAATCCCCAATGTCCAGCCAAGGTTGCCAGATCTTGTACAATTTTTTCGGACACGCTCTGCCCGCATAGATAAGCTTATATATGGGTAGGGCTTTATTTACCATGCGATATAATAGTTGCACATCGGGGGCTAATGCATCTTTCCATTTCAGTAAAATCAATTTCCTAGCAAAAAATAACAATACACGCAGTAGTGTTCTAGCATGAGTTCGGTGTACCAGTTCATTTAATACGCCAAGTAGACCAACCTCCGGGGTTTGTGGAACAGGTATTTCCAGGGTATGTTCGAAAAAGGAGAAGAGTGCAGTCCAGTAAGGGCGAAGAACCGGACAGGACCAGAACATGTGCAGACAGTCAGCATACATTATATCACATCTAGGACATGAGGCAGCAGTGGCAAAACCCATACGTGCCAATCTAGCAGGGGTATAGTGAAGTTGGTGTATAAACTTAAATTGCGTGTATCTATCATTGGTACTAATGTGTGCGTTAAATTCAAATATGTGGTTGAAGTGATATGGGGACGATCTAACCGTGCATACCCAAAACGGTGACGACGGAGTACAGGATCTACACTATATTACATACGACTGACAGACGTGTACAAGACCAGGACAGGCCAAGAAGCGGGAATGACCTGACGTGAGAAGAGGAAAAAGCTTGTATGGGACCTTTATGGACAAGGTGTTTGGGGCCTCCAACCAGATGAACCGCATAATTTACTTGACCATGTGGCTTGAGTACGATCTTGTGATGACGCACATAACAATAAAAAACGATCCTTTAACTAAAATGACT
>BLSH010527798.1:2011216-2026854 GCA_018402905.1 Glandirana rugosa
ACATAGTTTAGTAAAGTGTAGGGGAAACAGGGATCACCAAACGGGTCACAGGACGTACGTGAAAATATAATATATACGGTAAGAAAGACGGACCTTTGAACTCTTACAGGTACCGTAGGTTTTTCACAGGGAAATGCAGTTTTCACAAAAAACTAGTCGATCTTTTGTAGCTATCATTTATTCTTAGTAAACGTCTTAAGTCACTATGACTAAAAACCCCTTTAAATAGTAGTCTTTGACTTTCACCGCTGTCGCTGTTAAGACGTTGACTCGTTTAAAGTCACAAAAACTAAACTAATGTAATAACTTATGTAAAATCTGTAATTCTTAGGAATAACTCACTTAAATCTGTCCAAACAAGAGTCTAGTAGACATCCCAGGTATGATAAAGTTTGAAACACAAAATCATAAATTATAATATAATAAATAGCTATAAATAATTTTTAAAAATAATAACATAATAGTAATAAAATGTATTCAATAATGTAATCAAATCAAAAACACTGAAATTTGCTCAGTTGCAGAATTGTCGCTGTCGCCACTTTCAGTTTCTGATGATAAATTTCCCCAAAAATCAGTATCACTGAATTCTGCAAATGATTCTTATTTACTATCGATGTTTTCTAGCTGATCAAAAAACACTTTTGACGTAAAGGGACACTTTTTGGATGCCATGGACATTCTCAAGTTTCCAGGCAGAAAGAATGGCATATATAATATAAAAGTGCATGCAGGACACTGGGCAAACCACTAGGGACAAAGGGGATGTGAAATGATTTGATACAGTAATGTAATCTGACAGATTACAGTGTACTGTATGTTTACTGTGTGTTTTTGAATTTGAAATTTGTATTTCTCGCTGGACTCCGCCCCCCTGCGGCGTGACGCTCGCAGGGAATCACAGCGTGAATCAGGAGGAAGACAGCGGGCTGACACAACGGGAGACATCGCTGGATCCAGGGGACAAGGTAAGTCACGCTGCCTGGATCCAGCGATGCAATCCTGAGTGTGGCTCGGGGGTTACCGCTGTTGGTACACAAAATTCATCCCGAACCAAACTCGGGAATACCGCCAGGGGGGTTAATGGATTTCATTTTGCTTTAAGTACCAGACTGTATATACCCCTTCATTACCAGGCCATTTTGTTCAGTTTTTGCTGTTGTGATATTTTGATTGACAATTACTCCATCATACAAAACCGTAGCCAAATTAATTTTATATCATAAGTGAGTAAGCCCTTGCGCTACTATTAGTAAACAAGTGAATATATAAAAAATATGTGTAAAAACATGAAATGCCCATAAAGTAATATGTGAATATATATATATAGGTTGCAGCAATACCTGATATACAACACAGTATATTAAGTGAATGGTACAGTTAGTGATACTGCGCAGCCTAATCTTCTTCTTAAAATATATGGAAAATGCCACCATAAAGTGAATCTCAAATGTGAGACACAAATATGTGCCAAAATATTAAAACCCAAACCCAAAGTTTAACCAGCAGTTCCTTCGGGGGTGGCGCTAAACCTGCTTATACAAATACTGTGCTGTTGGTCTTGAGTCTTATTTCAGGGTGACCCTGAGGCACTTACCAAAAGTTGTCAATTTGAGGTCAAGTGTTATGCGGGTGGACTCACTACTGGTGGAACTCAGCCGCGTTCAGGGGGTAGAGAAAGGAGAAACGTAGAGGACGGGTCTTACAGGAGAAGGACACCTAATAAGTTGCTTAATGACGAATATGGGCGTTTTGTTTTGGTCATTGAGGTGAGAGTTCTGTGAGCACGGGACGGGGAAAACAGCACCCACCCACTAGTCCTTTTGGTGGCGTGCTACACGTACCCCCCAAATCGGCTCCTTCTGCACGAGTGAAGCAATTTAAAAGTCGTTTGAGCACGGATTGGACTAAATCACTTTGGATTTTGATCTCTTATGTTCTTTCAAGAGACTTTGTTTGTGAGAGACATTTAATATAAAGGAAAGGAGCGAATATTTCTATATTATCTGTTTATGTTTTTCATGTTTTAAGGACTATGTGCATGGGAGTCTCTAGAACATGTATTTATGCACAATTGTGTATTATTGATTTATTTAATTTTATATCATGTTTTTGAGACAGAAAGTGCTTTCTTTTGGTGGTATTTAAAGACCAGTGTTTTTTTAAATGTTCTACTATATAAGGGAAAGAAATGTTTCCCTTACTTTCTGTTATAAAACAAAGCAACTAAAAATGCCATGACAGTACGAAAACATTCAAAATGACAAAGACCCCATTTTGGAAATCAGACACCCCAAGGTAATTTTTTGCCAGAACTTTTTGGAAATGAAAAAACATGCTTTTTATTGAGGAGGTTTAAAACATGGAGCTTGGTAATGGTACACAAGATACAATAAATGTACAGTTATATGCAGAGAGAGGAGGAGGAGGCGAAGGGGTTAATGTATAGGTCACATACAGTTGTATGCAAAAGTTTAGGAACCCCTGACAATTTCCATGAATGTAATTTATACATATTTGGGTGTTCCGATCAGCAATTTCATTTTGATCTATCAAATAACCGAAGGACACAGTAATATTTCAGTAGTAAAATGAGGTTTATTGGATTAAAGGAAATGCGCAATATGCATCAAAACAAAATTAGACAGGTGCATAAATTTGGGCACCCCAACAGAAAAATCACATCAATATTTAGTAGAGCCTCCTTTAGCAGAAATAACGGCCTCTAGACACTTCCTATAGCCTGTAATGAGTGTCTGGGTTCTGGGTGAATGTATTTTGGACCATTCCTCCTTGCAAAACATCTCCAGTTCAGTTAGGTTTGATGGTTGCCGAGCATGGACAGCCCGCTTCAAATCACCCCACAGATGTTCAATGATATTCAGGTCTGGGGACTGGGATGGCTATTCCAGAACATTGTACTTGTTCCTCTGCATAAATGCCCAAGTAGATTTTGAGCAGTGTTTTGGGTCGTTGTTTTGTTGAAATATCCAGCCCCGGCGTAACTTCAACTTTGTGACTGACTCCTCAACATTATTCTCAAGAATCTGCTGATATTGAGTGGAATCCATGTAACCCTCAACTTTAACCGCATTCCCAGTACCGGCACCGGCCACACAGCCCCACAGCATGATGGAACCTCCACCAAATTTTACTGTAGGTAGCAAGTGTTTTTCTTGGAATGCTGTGTTCTTTTGCTGCCATGCATAACACCCCTTGTTATGACCAAATAATTCAATCTTTGTTTCATCAGTCCACAGCACCTTATTCCAAAATGAAGCTGGCTTGTCCAAATGTGCGTTTGCAGACCTCAAGTGACTCCGTTTGTGGCGTGTGTGCAGAAAAGGCTTCTTTCGCGTCACTCTCCCATACAGCTTCTCCCTGTGCAAAGTGCGCTGAATTGTTGAACGATGCACAGTGACACCATCTGCAGCAAGTTGAGGTTGTAGGTCTTTGGAGGTGGTCTGTGGGCTGTTTTTGACCGTTCTCACCATCCTTCGTCTCCAATATTTTATGTGGCCTGCCACTTCTGGCCTTAACAAGAACTGTGCCTGTGGTCTTCCATTTCCTCACTATGTTCCTCACAGTGGACACTGACAGCTTATATCTCTGCGATAACTTTTTGTAGCCTTTCCCTAAACCATAATGTAGAACAATCTTTGTTTTCAGGTCATTTGAGTGTTGTTTTGAGGCCCCCATGTTGCCACTCTTCAGAGGAGAGTCAAAGAGAACAACAACTTGTAATTGGCCACCTTAAATACCTTTTCTCATGATTGGATGCACCTGTCAATGACGTTCTAGGCTTAATGAGCTCACCTTTCTTTTGGTGGTATTTAAAAAAGTGTTTTTTTAAATGTTTTACTATATAAGGGAAAAAAATGTTTCCCTTACTTTCTGTTATAAAACAAAGCAAATAAAAATGCTAGGACAGTACGAAAACATTCAAAATGACAAAGACCCCCTTTTGGAAAGCAGACACCCCAAGGTTATTTTTTGCCAGAACTTCTTGGAAATGAAAAAACATGCTTTTTACTGAGGAGGTTTAAAACATGGATCTTGGTAATGGTACACAAGATACAATAAATGTACAGTTATATGCAGAGAGAGGAGGAGGCGAAGGGGTTAATGTACAGGTCACATACAGTTGTATGCAAAAGTTTAGGAACCCCTGACAATTTCCATGATTGTCATTTATAAATATTTGGGTGTTTTTGCCGATCTGAACACCCAAATATTTATAAATGACAATCATGGCAATTGTCAGGGGTTACTAAACTTTTGCATACAACTGTACAGTGTGAGAATGGAGATGAGGGGTCACATTTTATTGCAGGATAATGGAGGTGAATTGGTTAATATTTGGTAACATAGCGACAGTATGAGATATACAGCATATATTTATGTTGTAGACACTGGCCTGGAACTAATGAATGAATGATTTATTCATTTATCATTTCCTCTTTCCCCCATTGTAAAAGAAAGTGGAGGCATCACAGATGTAAACACTGCATCTGTGATTGCTATGATTGGTCCTCACAGTGATCACATGGTACAGAGACACTATTAATAACATAAAATTTTCACTATATTTACAGAGATACAGACGCAAGAAAATGAGCGATTTAGATTTTGATCTTTACTGTATTAGCTGGTTATTTCCTGTGGGCCGTACAGTGGTTTAACCTTGCCATAAATGGATCGAAATTTCAGTCCGTCTATTGCTGTCCCCGCTCTTTCAAAGTCGATCTAATGATAGACTTCTGTCAAACAGGAATGTTGGAAAATCTTCCTTGATCAGCCAGCTGCCACTGCTGGTCAGTGTATTCTGACAGTGAAGGAGTTCTGCTGTCAGAATACAATGGTAGTGCTGGGAGGATTCCTTCATTCCCCTCACTTTTGTGGATGGGAGAATCCATTTGTTGTTTTTTTTTTTTTTTTTTGTATCAGCACACTGGCGTCTACGGTTAGCCTAAGGCAGGCCATAAATGGTGCAAATTTCTTTGTGGTTGCAGGAAAGAAATTTGCACAATTCCCCCATCAGCAGTTAGTGCTGACAGGGGAATCCCTCATGCCAAGCCATTGTCTGCTGGTTATACCCAAGTTAATCAACTCGGTCAACTCTGTACATTCAGCCTGCCGACTCAAGGTTTAAATCTTGATTGGTTCGTACTGAACCGGCCAAGATTCAAACCATCTATGGCGGGCCTTAGGCTGGCCATACATTATGCAATTTTCTTTCCTTCATCCACAGGTTGAAGGAAAGTAAATTACTCAATTCCCCCATCAATACAGCCAGCGTTTATGAGGGAATTACTCTCGCAGTGCAATTGTGTTCTGCCGGTGGGGAGAGCAAGGAGCCTTCCCCACCAGTAGAATACAAGGATCACTGCTGGTGGTTATAGTGATCAGGTGGAAAAAAACGACAGTCTGGGTGTACTGAAGTTGATGGATCAACCAGCCTGCCCATAGATAAATCGAAATTTGGCCAGTTCCTGCTGAACCAGCCCAATTTTGATCCATTGGGTGGCTTTAGTTAGCACCTACCTGTATGTCTTGCAGCAATGGGGTTCTTGGTTTGACTCTCAGCCAGGACACAATCTGCATGGGGTTTGTTTGCATGTTTTCCCTTTGTTTGTTTGGGTCCCTCCCACACACTCAAAAGATATATGAGGTGTGTCTAAAGCCCCATACACACGGTACAACGGTTGTACAACCAAACGTCCAACTTTGGACCAAGTTGGATGTTGGCTGTTGTGTCTCGTGTACTGACATGCACTAAGCGATTGTACAACCAAGCCTAACGTAGTGATGTGTTAAGAGCGTTAACGAGGAAGTTCAGGTGAATGTGATTTGTGAATTAGGAATGTAGGTTTCCCAGAACGGACACTTCTAGGAGTTCCTGACTTCTGAGCATGCCCGTTTTGCACGTACAACTTTGTTGGACCAACTTCTCTGTACACACGGTACAATGGTCATACAACCGCTTGATGTTCAACCAAAGTTTTCTAGTCTGCTCATCCAACTTCAGTTGTACAACCGTTGTATGACGGCTGTTCTAATCACACGTACTAATGGTCAGATGATCGTACAACAAGCTGGTTGTACAACGGTTGTTATACAACCGTTGTACTGTGTGTACGGGGCTGTACTGTATGTACGGGGCTTAAGAAGTTTGTGAATGGTATCAGAAAACAAACTAAACAGAAGATACAAACAAATTACCTTTATTGGCCTTCAACATAATCGACATCCTTCACAACACACTTTGGCAATGTTAATAAAGCTTCTGGAAAAACTGTCAGCAAAGACCTCTTTAGGAATTGATCGCAGAACCACTGTCACAAATTTTGGATTGCCGCCATGTCTGAAAAACATTGTCTTGACCTTTGCAGGCGACTCTTTTTGGGTCAGGGGAAAGACAGAGAACTCCAGTCCATTGATTGTGATTCCAGATCGAACTGGTAGCACCAGGTCTCACTCACTGTGAGGATGGTTTGCAGAAATGATGGATCCTGGTCACACATGGTAATGATATCCCCAGAGATTCCATCCATTTTGCTTTATGGTCAGCTTGTGCGGCACAAACCGGGAACAGATCTTCCGCTTACCCAGATCATTGCAGATGATGGTGCACACCTTGTCCTTGCTAATGCCCAATTCCTCTGCCATCAATTGTAGAGTCAGTCGTCGATCTCGTGCCAGCATTTGTCGCACTCGCTCAATCACATCTGGGGTTCTGCTTGTCGACTGCCGACCCGCAGTCCTTTCCTTCCAGTCGCGAAAGCGTGTGAACCAGTCAAACACATTTTCTGCTCATTGCTTCTGTCCCGTATACTTGCACCAACATTTCATGCGTCTTTGTCCCCAATTTGCAGCAGAAATTGATGTTGACATGTTGCTCTATTGCACTGTGACCCTACCTTTCACACTGACTATGTGTGACTGCCCGCAGCAGGTTTACCCTGACAGTCACGTGTACTTCACTCTAGGTGGCGCTTCTCAACGTGTCTCTTGATAGCCATGTGCATGCGTGTGCCGTTGAGATATCGGACCATTCACCAAACTTTTTTAGACACACCTCTTATGCACGTGTACTGTCACATTCTGCCTGCCATATCCAAGCCTAAAAAGTTGGGGAGAGTTGAACCTGGAAATGACCTGGTCACCTACCTGGCTCTCCTGGCACCGTTGAGATATCGGACCATTCACCAATATTTTTTAGACACACTTATTATGCTGGTAAGTAAATGGCTATGCATGTGTACTATCACATTCTACCTGACATATCCAACCCTAAAAAGTTGGGGAGAGTTGAACCTGGAAATGACCTGGCCACCTACCTGGCTCTCCTGGCGCCGTTGAGAAATAGACCATTCACCAATCTTTTTTAGACACACCTATTATGCTGGTAAGTAAATGGCTATGCACGTGTACTATCACATTCTACCTGCCATATCCAAGCCTAAAAAGTTGGGGAGAGTTGAACTTGGAAATGACCTGGCCACCTACCTCGCTCTCCTGGTGCCGTTGAGAAATGGACCATTCACCAATCTTTTTTAGACACATCCTCTTATGCTGGTAAGTAAATGGCTATGCACGTGTACTATCACAATCTGCCTGCCATATCCAACCCTAAAAAGTTGGGGACAGTTTAACCTTGAAATTACCTGGCCACCTACCTGGGTCTCCTGGCACCGTTGAGATATCGGACCATTCACCAATATTTTTTAGGCACACTTATTATGCTGGTAAGTAAATGGCTATGCACGTGTACTATCAAATTCTACCTGCCATATCCAAGCCTAAAAAGTTGGGGAGAGTTGAACCTGGAAATGACCTGGCCACCTACCTGGCTCTCCTGGCACCGTTGAGAAATAGACCATTCACCAATCTTTTTTAGACACACCTATTATGCTGGTAAGTAAATGGCTATGCACGTGTACTATCACATTCTACCTGCCATATCCAAGCCTAAAAAGTTGGGGAGAGTTGAACCTGGAAATGACCTGGCCACCTACCTCTCTCTCCTGGTGCCGTTGAGAAATGGACCATTCACCAATCTTTTTTAGACACATACTCTTATGCTGGTAAGTAAATGGCTATGCACGTGTACTATCACATTCTGCCAGCCATATCCAACCCTAAAAAGTTGGGGACAGTTTAACCTTGAAATGACCTGGCCACCTACCTGGCTCTCCTGGCACCGTTGAGATATCGGACCATTCACCAATATTTTTTAAACACACTTATTATGCTGGTAAGTAAATGGCTATGCATGTGTACTATCACATTCTACCTGCCATATCCAACCCTAAAAAGTTGGGGAGAGTTGAACCTGGAAATGACCTGGCCACCTACCTGGCTCTCCTGGCACCGTTGAGAAACAGACCATTCACCAATCTTTTTTAGACACACCTATTATGCTGGTAAGTAAATGGCTATGCACGTGTACTATCACATTCTACCTGCCATATCCAAGCCTAAAAAGTTGGGGAGAGTTGAACCTGGAAATGACCTGGCCACCTACCTCGCTCTCCTGGTGCCGTTGAGAAATGGACCATTCACCAATCTTTTTTAGACACATCCTCTTATGCTGGTAAGTAAATGGCTATGCACGTGTACTATCACATTCTGCCAGCCATATCCAACCCTAAAAAGTTGGGGACAGTTTAACCTTGAAATGACCTGGCCACCTACCTGGCTCTCCTGGCACCGTTGAGATATCGGACCATTCACCAATATTTTTTTAGACACACTTATTATGCTGGTAAGTAAATGGCTATGCACATGTACTATCAAATTCTACCTGCCATATCCAACCCTAAAAAGTTGGGGAGAGTTGAACCTGGAAATGACCTGGCCACCTACCTGGCTTTCCTGGCGCCGTTGAGAAATAGACCATTCACCAATCTTTTTTAGACACACCTATTATGCTGGTAAGTAAATGGCTATGCACGTGTACTATCACATTCTGCCTGCCATATCCAACCCTAAAAAGTTGGGGACAGTTTAACCTTGAAATGACCTGGCCACCTACCTGGCTCTCCAGTTTATCATGTGATGCTCAGATAGCTAGCCCGTAAAAACCTCAGAGTCAGATATGATGGAACTGATAAATACATACAGTACATACATTTCAGCGATATACAATTTTCAGCATGGATGTGTTGTAATAAAATACACGTATTTAAGCTAGAAGAAACAACTGTAGCCACTGTAGCCGTGACTTGTGCTCTTACTAAAATTGCTCACTACAATACTGAGAGCGCCCAAAGTCCTGATGTAGAACAAATAAAGGATTAAAAGCCTCAAATATTTCAAAGTGTGTTTGATCTGTGGTTTTAAGTTAGTTAACAGTGTTTCTACTTGCTGCTGTGCGATGGTTGGCGAGGTGCAGTGCTCTGAATCCTGATTGGTGGCTCCATTTGTGAATGCACTGCTTTGTCCTCTGTATCAGTCTCCACCACCCTAATGTTACAGGTCTAAAGTTAGGAAGAAGTGAGATTCAAAGTGCTATTGAATGGAATAGAAGGGCCCTTTTTCATTCTAAATGAATTAATTCATATCATTGCTCCCCCCCTCTTCACAGAAAAGCGTATTTTTTTACAAACATACATCAACAGAGACTCGACTTCTCCAGTGAATAATTTAAGCACCAGCTATGGAACTTTAATGTTTTAAAGCCTGGACTACAACAATGATACTGGTATACATATGGTTTTCATTAATTTTGTTTTTAACTTTATATTAATCCTGTGGCCTCACTGCACGGTCCCATTTGTTTAAAGTAGTGGCTGGAATCTCATGGCTGAGTGTATTTATTAGGAGAGCTCTGGTTTTGAAATTAAAAAAAAAGTTAGCCTTTATTTTTTTAATGATTAAAGCCAGGAAGTTCTTTGACCTGTGCTTTAAAATAAAGTTTCCCTGGTCATAAGTGATGGGAATAAAATCAGAGTGTTGTGTATATTCTTGCGAAATAATGTGATAATGTTTGCAGTAACAAGCTTCTGTTGAGTAATCCAGGCCTATAATATCTGCTGCACTATTGCTTGGCAGTTATTTGGAAATTGTGCCAAATTATTTTTTATTGCTTTTGCAATTTTAGAATTTTTTTAAGTAAAAGAAAATATAAGAAATGCATGCTGTGATTTTTAGTGAAATATTGCAGATTATTAAAAATTAAATAAATAGCACCTGCAGGTGTGTGGCACACTCTTAGGCTCTGTTCACACATACTACAGTGACCTGCGTTTTACTGCACTGGAAGAACGCAGGTCACTGCAAGGGTACATAGAAAATAATTGTTTTCTATGTGACCTTTGCACACCACAATCCTGGTGCTATGTGCAGTGTGGTGGGTTGCGTTACAATGCTACAGGTATGCATTTTAATGCAACACAATCCACATAAATGAACGTAATTGCATGCACAGTAGATGCACCTCGCCGTAATGCAAATCTATTGAGAAAAAAACATTTTTTTAAATAATTTTGTCCCTTACAAGGACCCATAGCAATTTAATGTGCATAAAAAAACATGTCAACACACATCATAGAAAGCAATGTACATCCATTTTTTTCATGCATTTTAGTTTATTTATTTCAGGTACTTATATATACTTATGCGCTGACAATTTACATATATGTAGCACCCTTTAGGTAGTGAGGTGCTAGAGTAGGGTTTTTCTCTGGCAGTGTAGGTAAATTTGGGCAGACCTAGCTGGTTGCTAGGCCTGTTTGTTTTGATTCTGGGCTGAGAGTGGCTCAGGGTAGCAGCTGGTAACTCACAGGTGGTGTCACTTCTCGGTCACCACCCCTTTTATTCTAGAAGATGCTAAAAGGAGGGTGGAGAAGAGAGGTGTAGCCATCTGGGGTATTCTAAGGAGCCCTGACTAATCCCCAACTAGGAATGGCAGGCCTCCTTAACCGCTTGCCGACCGCCCACCATGGATTGAAGGTGGCAGGTTGGCACTGCTGCATGAATCGCTGTACAGCAGCTCGCGCAGCCACAGTTACGGGTGGGAGCGAGCCGGCGGCAGGGGCGGCAGATGGGGCGGTTGCCCTGGGTGGAACAATCTGCTGGAGGAGGGGGGGTGCAGGTGAAGGTGAAGTGCCGTCAGTGTGCTTCACTCATGGCGGAAGGCATGGTGGGAGGATTCAGAGGATATACAAGGAGATCCTCCAGCCCCCTGTCTCCCTCTCCGCCCCCCTTCCGTTCTCCGGCTCCATGTCCTCCTCCTCCTCCACCCCCCCCCCTCCATTCTCCTTGGGCTCTGTCCTCCTCCTCTGCCATTTCTGTTCTCCTTGGGCTCTGTCCTCCTCCTCTGCCCCCTCCATTCTCCTCGGGCTCTGTCCTCCTCCTCTACCCCATCCATTCTCCTCGGGCCCTGTCCTCTTCCTCTGCCCCCTCCGTTCTCCTCGGGCTCTGTCCTCCTCCTCTGCCCCCCCTCCATTCTCCTCGGGCTCTGTCCTCCTCTTCTGCCCACTCCGTTCTCCTCGGACACTTTCCGTCCCAAGCAACATGTCTGGACAAGTCATGCTAGCTGCCATGTGCCTGCAAACTTCAATTCATCAAAGAAGGGGTTACAGCAGCGTGCCAGGGGAACAGCCTGCTTATCAGTTCTGCAGACGCCAGTAAGTCTGGAAGCGAGGGGGCGGTGTCATACCCTGGAGGAGGCTCAGTGTTCCCTGCGAGCAGCAGACACCATTAGGAGGAGCAAGATGGCGGAGAGTGGATGCGCTATCCCTGCCCTAACTTGGTTACCTGAACAGCAGGAATGGGCGTTGGTCGATACCGGCGTTCGGTTGGAGCATTGCGGGGGATTCGCCCAGGGAGTGATAGATGGGATGGAACGGCTGTGCCTGCTGTGCCTGCTGTGCCCAGAATGCCAGATACCAACTGCGGTACTGAGTGCCTGGGACTGATGTGGACATTGCGGCAACCCACCCACTCGACTTGCATCCAGCCAGCAGGATTCGCGCTATTACCATGTGGACCTGCAGTCAGGACTGTGCACACTACAGCCGCAAACATCCCGGAAGGCCAGAGCGGGCCAGCAATCACTTCAGCAAGGTGGGGTCAAGTCTGAGCCTTGTGACTCCCCCGCAAATTACAGCGACATAGGAGGGGAATAGTCTGCTATGGTCTGCGGCCTGGTCGGTGACACGGCACTTGCAAGTACTGCCATGCAGGAGCCAGATGTCCCTGAAATTCAGGCTGCATCCGTGTCCCTCGCTATCCCCAGTCGGAAGGAGCCAGTGGTGCAGGAGAATCAGCCCTCAGGTGAGCTGGAAGGGGAGTGCGGGGACAGTGCTATAGACTGGGGATCTCCCAGACTGTTAGCAGAGTTTGGGTCCCTTGAGAAACTGGCAGAGTGGTCATCTCCGGAGAGCTGCTCGGAGGAGGAGTGGGAGACAGGAGGTTCCCAGGTCCTGGAAGTGCAATCCGAGGGGGGAGAGGAGACAGGTTTTTGCCGGGGAGCCCAGAGAAGCTACAGGAACCCCTATCTGCAGCAGACAGCTTTTGTCCACAGACCCTCAAATACCGAAACCAGAGCACCAACCTACAAGCAGTGGGTGCAGAGGTCCCCTGAAGCCTGTGTCCTGCCCGGGAAAGGAAATCCAAGAGAGCTGCCCAGGCTTTCCTGGTTCTTGCGGGAGGTTCAAAGGAGGGTTGCTTTGCAGTGGGGTCTGGACTCCCCCTATGTCCCTCCCAAAGTCATGGACATTGTTGAGGAACTCCCAGGAAGAGTGGGAGAATAACCTGATTTGGAAGTTTCTGCATGTACCTAAGCTGCTGCGGGTGCCAGAGAGTGAAGAGTGTATTTCTTTACAGTGGTGTGACACATTCAGTATAATTTTAGCATTTGGATTATTATTGTCATTATAATGTTCGGCTATCCTAACCATATAGGGCGTATAGTACAAGCCACATATGGGAGTTTACATGTCCCGCACTCTACTACATAAACCACATATTCAGAATTTCAATTAATGTACTGCTTACTTAAATATTTTTTTCCAGTGGAAAAGACGTTACTTCAGTTGATTTTTTATGTAACCATAGATGGGACCTGCACTCATTTTTTAAATAATGTCCTGTTGGGACAATGAAGTTTATATTTTTATATATTTGTAATTTATCAGTGTATATGTTTACCATCATTGGTTAAGTGTTCTCCTCTTCCTATTTGTCATTGACTAATGATTTCAATTATTGGGTTCCACCTCCTTAATTGGTTGGGCAGTAGAAGTTGTGATAATTTTGTGTTTTTAAATGCTATGAGCATGGGCGTCCACAGAACTTTTTTCAGAGGGGATGGCATAATTTTAAGGTCACCCATACTCCATCCCTTTTTGACAATGCCATGAAGGGGAGAGGCTTAGCTGTGACTCACAAGTATTTATTTTTTTAAAGGGGAAACAGCAGAATTTATTCCAGACATGTGCTATGTACAGGGTGCAGATTCCAGGCATGTGCTATGTACAGGGTGCAGATTCCAGGCATGTGCTATGTACAGGGTGCAGATTCCAGGCATGTGCTATGTACAGGGTGCAGAATCCAGGCATGTACTATGTACAGGGTACAGATTCCAGGCTTGTGCTATGTACAGGGTGCAGATTCCAGGCATGTGCTATGTACAGGGTGCAGAATCCAGGCATGTACTATGTACAGGGTACAGATTCCAGGCTTGTGCTATGTACAGGGTGCAGATTCCAGGCATGTGCTATGTACAGTGTGCAGATTCCAGGCATGCGCTATGTACAGGGTGAATATTCTAGGCATGTGCTATGTACAGGGTGCAGATTCCAGGCATGTGCTATGTACAGGGTGCAGATTCCAGGCATGTGCTATGTACAGGGTGCAGATTCCAGGCATGTGCTATGTACAGGATGCAGAATCCAGGCATGTACTATGTACAGAGTGCAGATTCCAGGCTTGTGCTATGTACAGGGTGCAGATTCCAGGCATGTGCTATGTACAGTGTGCAGATTCCAGGCATGCGCTATGTACAGGGTGAATAGTCTAGGTATGTGCTATGTACAGGGTACAGATTCCAGGCATGTGCTATGTACAGTGTGCAGATTCCAGGCATGTGCTATGTACAGGGTGCAGATTCCAGGCATGTGCTATGTACAGGGTACAGATTCCAGGCATGTGCTATGTACAGGGTGCAGATTCCAGGCATGTGCTATGTACAGTGTGCAGATTCCAGGCATACCAATATGCATACACAAGCCCCCACCCAACCTCACAGAGCTCTCTTCCCCCCACAGAAGAGAATCATTTATAACTCACAGTGGCAGGTCAGGCTCCTGGCACAGGCTTCTGTTGATACATGCTGCAAGCTTGAGCGCTTGTGCGGATACCCCGCCCCTCCCCGCCCCATCCTCTGCTGTATATGCAGAGCTGGGAGAGCGGGAAGGGTTTTGTGTGTGCCGACTTCCAATCCTAGAGGCCAGCGCTGAAGGTGGCAGAAGCTCCGGACTATGAAAAGCCCTGCCGGCTGCCGCCCACAATGCAATCTTCCTTCATGTGCCGGGTGCTGGTACATGGAGAGAATTCCAGCACCTGGTACCCGCTAACACTCTGCTGCTGCGCTTGGGGTGATTAGGGTGTGCCTGGGTACAATCCGTGCACACGCCTATGGCGGACTCCTTGCCGATCCCTGATTCCAGGGGTGGGCACTCGCCCCCTCTTGTGGACGCCCATGGCTATGAGTAAGGCCACAGAGGCTGAAACACGTTAGCATTGATTTACTGGATGTACTTGTGTAACCAATAAAGATTTTCATCGTTTGAGTCCACAGAGTTGCCAGCTTATATCTATCAACGTTAAAAGTATTGAGGCACTGCACATCCCAGCCAAGAGCACCAGTTTTCAGGCTTGGATATCATCACCAGCAGTAGCATTCAGTGATTATATTTGAATTTTGATTTTCTATCAATGTATGACCAGCTTTAGACCGAGTACTCTGTGACCCCTCTTTCTCCCCGCCAACAATGGTGCATGCAGTACAAAAGACAATAATAAAAAAAAACAATGGTCCATGCAGTACACAAGACAATAATAAAAAAAACATTGGTGCATCCAGCACAAAATACAATGATAAAAAAATAAAAAACCTTCTCCTTGCAGTTCGTGCTCATCATATGTGCGCTTATGTTTTACCTACACATTATAGTAAAGATTGTGGAGGTGGGTGACATTATATTGTAGGTAGCACAGTGGAAAGAAGATTATGGCACACAAAGGTTTTGTTGCTGGAAAAATCACATAATTTTGTTTAACAACAGCAATAACTCGATATGCTATGCACCACTGAAACATCAGTGTCAACTGTATTATTACAATTTCCTACAACAAGACCTTTGTGTACAATGATCTTTTACAATATATATGTATATATATATATATATATATATATATATATATATATATATATATATATATATATACAGTATCTCACAAAAGTGAGTACACCCTTCACATTTTTGTAAATATTTTATTATATCTTTTCATGTGACAACACTGAAGAAATGACAGCGATGAAATGTAACATCGTTTCACAGTAAAGAAGTCACAACAGTGTACTTTTCTATATTATTTTATAAATGTTTTTACACTTCCCACATGAG
>BLSH010527798.1:2066943-2077720 GCA_018402905.1 Glandirana rugosa
ATGTGAGTTATGTGACACACACATACACACACACACACATACTATATATATATATATACATACACACACACACACATACACACACAGTGTATTGAGTGTACACTATATATCAGTCCATTCGGGGATGTACTATATATATATATATATATATATATACACACACACACTCGTAGTATCTCACAAAAGTGAGTACACCCCTCACATTTTTGTAAATATTTTATTATAACTTTACATGTGACAACACTGAAGAAATTACACTTTGCTACAATGTAAAGTAGTGAGGGTACAGCTTGTATAACAGCGCAAATTTGCTGTCCCTTCAAAATAACTCACACACAGCCAGTGTAGTGCGGTGTTAAAAAAATCCCCATCAGGAAGGCCACAAAAGGAGAGACAGACACCCACAGGCCACTAAAAGAGGGCAAGCAGCCTCTGTGTCTTCAGTGAAAAGTGGTGGTGGCGGACATGGTGCATCCTCTGCAGGGGGGTCACGCTTGTCCTTTTTTTCTGCTGTTGGCCGTGTTATTGAGCCACAACATGCAGAAGAGTTGGTGGAGTGGATAACTAAGCTGTCCTCATCCTCTTCATCCGCTGTCACCCAGGCTCATACTAGTTTGCTTTCCAAAGCAGCTGGCAAAGAGGCCTATTCCACCAGATCATTGTCGACAGTTACTCCTTCTGTAGCCCCACCATCATGCACAGTGGAGTCACCAGAGTTATTCGACCATAGTGTCAGTTACATGCTGATGGAGGATGCGCAGGAGTAGCGTGAACCTAGAGACAGGGGGTGCAACAGAAGGACAAGAAACTAGCAGTCACGTTCCCCCAACTGCAGCATACTGCCAAGTTTGCTCCAGTGACGAAGAGGGAGGGGATGATGAGGACACAGACTGTACTTGGGTGCCTGAGAGAAGAGAGGAGGAAAGTGAGGAGGAGGAGGCACATCTCCAACGAGGCAGGATGTCCTCCAGGGGCCAGCTTAAGATCAGCCACCCTATTACATCAGACCACAGAGCTCCACAGGTGCAGGGCGCTGCTGGCTCCCCGCTGACTTCCAAAAGTTCATTAGTGTGGGCTTTTTTCAACACATGTGCAGTAGATCGCACCATTGCTATTTGCAATCTATGTCTGAAGTGGGTCAAGCGCGGCCAGAACTCCAGCTGCTTGGTTACCACTGTCTTGACAAGACATATGACGACCAGCCATGCAGTCCGTTGGCAACAGCACCTCCAGTCCTCTCCAAAACCTGCACTGAGAGGAATGAAGGTATAGCAATACATGCCACAAGTACTTGCAGCCAATCTGCTAGCAGTATACTACCAGGTGAATTCAGCAGGCAAATATTCCTACCCCAGTTGCTGAACCGTAAAAAAAAAATACTGTCCCAGCCATCCACATGCTCAGCGTCTTAATGCTAGCTTGGCCAAATTGCTAGCACTCAAACCGCTGTTCCATTTTCAGCTGGTAGACTCTGTCCCCTTTTGTGAATTTGTGGAATGTGCTGTCCCACAGTGGCAGGTGAAATATCTTTTCACGTAAGGCCATTCCAGCTCTCTACCGTCATGTGGAAGGCAATGTTTTGGCCTTGTTGGACAGGGCGGTCAGCAACAGGGTTCATATTACCGCTGACTCATGGTCCAGCAGGCATGGTCAAGGATGTTACCTTTCCTTCATGGTGCACTGGGTAACTCTGCTGGCAGCTGGGAAGGATACAGGACAGGGTTCAGTGTTGGAGCTAGTTCCGCCATCAGGCCTCCAAAAAGCTGGTGATGATTTTTCCACATCCACTTCCTCAACCCCCTCCTCTTCTTCTACCTCTGTGGCCTCTTCTCAGGGCTGGCCCAAGACATTGTGCTGCCTGGGTCCAAGAATGAAATGCTGCCCCCCCAGAGAAAAAAAAATCACGCCCACCAAAAGGCCCCACATCCATTATTTTATATCATGATCATTAAAACTAAAATTAAAAATTTCAGGAAGTGAGATTTACATGCAACAACACCTTGTCTATATGCAAAATTATATGACATACCTTTATGTTGAATTCCAAGAGGTGGGCTAGGGCAGTATAAGGGAAAGCTGGGGCAGTATATGGGCAGGCTAGGGTAATATAGGGGCAGGTTAGGGTAGTATAGGGGCAGGTTAGGGTAGTATATGGATAGGCTAGGGTAGTATAGGGGCACGCTAGGGTAGTATATGGACAGGCTAGAGTAGTATATGGACAGCCTAGGGTAGTATATGGACAGGCTAGATAGTATAAGGACAGGCTAGGGTAGTATATGGACAGGCTAGGGTAATATATAGACAGGCTAGGGCAGTCATCACTCTCCCTCATCTCTGTGTACTGCGCTCCGAGCCTCATTTTGGCGTCCATCTCCGGCCGGCCCTGGGCGCTTTCCTCCCACATCTCACGTCAGCGGCTACAGATCCCGGGAAGCAGAGTGGATTGAAGTCACGGTCATCTGTAACTGGCGGGACAAAGTCCCTGTTTGATGTGCCTTATCCATTTCTCCCTATGTGAGTTGCCATTTAGCTTTTACCAATAAATGTTCACTTAACAGTCTGCACTTAGAGGCGCCTCTCTCCTTGTCTTTCTCTCATAGTGGCTACTAGCTTTCATCCACCAAGAGTGCAGCCCTTCGTGCTTAACATCCATCATTGGACTCTATGGATTATTGTCTTTGATCTGTAGTGCATCTGTTTTTTTGCGCCTTTTTACTTGTATAATATGCTGGGAACTGGGGCATGCAGCGGGAACAGCACTCACTTGTCCCAATTTATACAGATGCCTGAATATTTCCCAAATTGATCGAACAACACTAAGGCCCTACGAAGCGAGGAGGATGTGTCTGCTAAGTATAGCAGGGAGTCATCTGCTTATAATGACAATTTTTCTTCTATGGGTCCCACCTTTATCCCCTTTACCTCTGGGTCTGCCCTGATTAGAGCTGCCAGAGGGTCCAAAGCCAGGGCAGACGATCCCGGTGAGAGCGGGCATCCCTGGCGTGTCCCTCATCCCAAAGTGAAGTGTACCGAAAGATTATTGTTTGTACGGACGCGGGCTCTTGGTTTAGTATACAACATTTTGACCCATGTGATAAAATTGGGTCCAAAACCAAATTTAGCCATGACTTCCCAGAGGTAGCCCCACTCTACCGAGTCAAAAGCCTTCTCGGCATCGAGTGAGGCCACCACTCCCGCTTCTTCCGGGACAGCCATGGCCAAATGGGTGTGCAGTCGTCGCAGATTTATATCTGTTCCCCGACCCGGCATAAATCCAGTCTGATCTGGATGTATTAGTTCTGTGATTACCGTGTTTAGTCTATTGGCTAGGATTTTGGCTATTAGTTTGGCGTCTACATTTAATAAGGAAATGGGACGATATGATGAGCAGTGAGTATGATCCTTACCCGGTTAAGGAGTTACAACAATGACTGCTTCCTCCATTGAATCAGGGAGATCAGCTGTTTCAAAGGAGCCCGCTAGTAAGGCCTGTATACGTGGGGTCAACTCTTCAGCTTAGGTCTTATAAAATACTATGGGGATACCATCAGGTCCTGGTCTTACCAGGCTGCAATGTAGCCAGGGCTTTCAATATCTCTGTCTCCGTGACTGGTGAGTCAAGTTTATTGCTATAGGTGTCAATTAGAACAGGGACATCTACAGTGTCTAAGTATTCTATGATTTCTTCATGATTGTATGTGGCTCTGGATTTGTACAGGCTTTGGTAGAATTCAGCAAAACCTCTATTTATCTCAGATGGGGTGGTCAAATGATCACCTGTAGAACTCAAGATACAGGGAATATTAACGCCTCCTGTCTGTTCCCGTGAGAGCCAAGCCAGGAGTTTACCTGTTCGTTCCCCCTGTTCTAATATTCGCTGGGATTGATAGAGGATCTTTTTTTCCGTCAATGCCGTTCGAAGGGACAGTACGTTTTGGGTTAGGGATACTAATTGTGTATAATGTTGTGGATCCTGAGATTGTTCGTACAGGGCCTCTTGTCTAGGAGCCTCCATTTCTGTGCGTTGCAGTTCTTCCTTTCACTCCCTCCAGACTCCTGCTATGATAGACTGCTATTACCCACAGACAAACGCCTTATATGCATCCCACACTACCATTACTGAGGCCAAGCCGGGATTGTGTTCCCAATAGCTCCCGGATTCCCTTGTGAACCTATTTCCCACTTCTTAATCTGCTATCCAATATCTAGAAAGTCTCCAAAGATTATTGGAGTGATCTAAGGTAGCATCTAGACTTATAAACATTGGTGCATGGTCTGGTATTCCCCTTGGTAGAATTTGGACTTCTCTTACCCTTGACAGCAGTGGGCTGTTTGCATAAATGAGATCAATGCGGGAAAAGGTTTGGTGGGACGCCGAGTGACATGTATATGGCCCTAGCCATCTCCATACATCAACCAGTCCATAAGTCTCTGCCAAAGTCTCTAAGCCTGAGGGAGAGGTCCCATCAGATCTCATTCTGTCTACGTCCACATCTGGGAAGGTGTATGCTGCTGTCCTAGTAGTCACCGCATTAAGTCGTTTAATAGATGCTGGGGGGGGGGGCACATAGAGCCCAACAGTAACCCATGTCAGAGAGTATATCTGGGCATGAATAATTACATATCTGCTATCTGGGTCAAGAGCCAGGTCTAGTAATTGAAAGGGGAGTGTTTTGCATATTAGGATGCTCACCCCTCTGGCAAATGTGGAATAGGTGGCATAGTAATGGTGTCCAACCCACGCTTTTTTTAAGGCTAAGTGTCCTACTACCAACTAGGTGGGTTTCTTGGAGGATATATATATATATATATATATATATATATATATATATATATATATGAGGGTTGCATGCCTTTAGAAATTGGAACACTAGGGCTCGCTTTTTTGGGGAATTTAAACCTCTTGTGTTCCAAGATAAGATATCAAGAGATGTCATGGTTGATAATGGGTATGACGATAGGATGGGCAGACCGATCCCCCAGGGGGTGTGGCCACTGGTCGTGGCCCAGACTAGGCAGCCACAACATTTCAAGCATTACAGTAGTGCATTTTCCATTGTACAGGGTGGGCCATTTATATGGATACACCTTAATAAAATGGGAATGGTTGGTGATATTAACTTCCTGTTTATGGCACATTAGTATATGTGAGGGGGGAAACTTTTCAAGATGGGTGGTGACCATGGCGGCCATTTTGAAGTCGGCCATTTTGAATCCAACTTTTGTTTTTTCAATAGGAAGAGGGTCATGTAACACATCAAACGTATTGGGAATTTCACAAGAAAAACAATGGTGTGCTTGGTTTTAACGTAACTTTATTATTTCATGAGTTATTTACAAGTTTCTGACCACTTATAAAATGTGTTCAATGTGCTGCCCATTGTATTGGATTGTCAATGCAACCCTCTTCTCCCACTCTTCACACACTGATAGCAACACCGCAGGAGAAATGCTAGCCCTTTCCATCCATGGATATGTCAGTATCTGTCATCGTGTTTGCAGCATTGTGATATGCTTCGTTTAATAAATCACCAACAAATTTGTCAGCAGTCCGGTGCAGCATGTGTGCGGTAATTTCCTTGCTTCCTCATAGGTTGGAAATACATTTACATTTACAATACTATCCTTACTTATAAAATAAGTACTCCTCATAATAAAGGCCAGGCTCTTGCAAGAATAGAACCAAGTCATCCACATAAAATGCCAGGCACTCTTCAATATTGCCCAATAGCAGGTTCCTAATATCATTGGAAGTGTGGAGGACTATGACCAATGGCTTCATCAATAAGGAAAACAGCTATCAGGATAAGGGGCAACCCTGATGTGCATCCTTACAGGTAACAAATGGGGATGACAGGGGCATACCTATTTGTAAGGCAGCTCTAGGTTCCCAGTAGAGAGTGCCAATAGAGTGCAAAGCTCATCCACACAAGGACCCTTCTCATGAACTCCTAGTCAATCTAGTGGAAGGTGTTTTCTGTAGCTGCCACAATAGCTATAGTGCCTGTTTTGGGATGGTTGATCTAAATATGACAGAAGAGCCTGTGCAGAATGATCAGTGGACTTCTCTGGGATGAACATAGTTTGATCTAAGGCCACTAGAAAGAAGATGATTTTGAAGTCTTTGGACTAAGACATTAGTCTCCTTAAGATCCATGTTTCATCTTTCATTAAAAGCATAACATAGTGTTAGACTACCTATTTTATATGAGTTAATGTTTTTAAAATGACCTGTTTCAGTCTGCAGATACAGATTAATTTTTAAAACTGACAAAAAAACATATATATTATTTTTTTAACTACGCAAACCATGATAACACTGGGACATCCTGTACATTGTGCACACATCTGCCTCTTAAATACAATTTGATGCTTTCCCTTTCCCTGCTTGTTCCAGCAGTTTTGTTCCTATTACAATTGTGACTCCTCATATGAATGCAGCAGAAAAACTATCCACAATCAAAACGGACTGGAATCCTTGCTGCAATCCTATCCTGCTATTTATCCAACAGTTGAGGTGGTGGCAGCGAAAGAGATATAAGAAACCTATATTGGGTGAGTAGATTTTTTTATATGTATAGATTCTAAGGAGACATTTTCCTAAATATAAATAAGAATTTGTAAAAATGTTACTTTTTAGTCCTAACCACAATAAAGGAAACACATACAAAATGTTTATAAATTGAGAAGTAATTGTTATTAAGAGAAATGTAGTTTCAGGGCCTGATTCAAAGTGTGACATGAGGTGAACGAATGTAAAACAGGGTCTGATTTACTAAATGCAATATATACTGAAGTCAACCTCTGTCCATTTCAAATATTGCAATCATCAAACTTTCACAATATGGGCAAAAGGTTGTAGATACCATACTATTAGACCTACAGTTATGCTCATAAGTTTACATACCCTGGCAGAATTAAGGATTTCTTGGCCATTTTCAGAGAATATGAATGAGAACCCAAAACAATTTTTCACTCATGGTTAGTGTTTGGCTGAAGCCATTTATTATAAATCAACTGTGTTTACTCGTTTTAAATCATAATGACAACAGAAATTACCCAAATGACCCTGATCAAAAGTTTACATACCCTGGTGATTTTGGCCTGATAACATGCACACAAGTTGACACAAAGGGGGTTGAATGGCTATTAAAGGTAACCATCCTCACCTGTGATCTGTTTTCTTGTAATTTGTGTGTGTGTGTGTGTGTGTGTGTGTGTGTGTGTATAAAAGGTCAATGAGTTTCTGGACTCCTGACAGACCCTTGCATCTTTCATCCAGTGCTGCACTGACGTTTCTAGATTCTGAGTCATGAGGAAAGCAAAAGAATTGTCAAAGGATCTGCGGGAAAAGGTAGTTGAACTTTATAAAACAGGAAATGGATATAAAAAGATATCCAAGGAATTGAGAATGCCAGCAGTGTTCAAACTCTAATCAAGAAGTGGAAAATTAGGGGTTTTGTTGAAACCAAACCACGGTCAGGTAGACCAACTAAAATTTCAGCCACAACTACCAGGAAAATTGTTCGGGTGCAAACAAAAACCCACAAATAACTTCAGGTGAAATACAGGACTCTCTGAAAATATGTGGTGTGGCTGTTTCAAGATGCACAATAAGGAGGCACTTGAAGAAAGATGGGCTGCATGGTCGAGTCGCCAGAAGAAAGCCATTAGTGCGCAAATGCCACAAAGCATCCCGCTTACAATCCAATCTCCATCAGATAAATCTGCTATAAAATGTTATTGATACTTTCCGGTACAAAGGCTGTTCTACCTGCTCCTCTTTCCTCTAGTGCATTTCATTCTGTCAATAGCTTAGTTGTAGAGCCTTTATGGACTTAGCTTCATACACAGGGCCACAGTCATGCTGGAACAGAAAAGGAGCTTTCATTGCACAATTGTTTAAAATGTATTTTTACGCTGCAGGACTTACAGTACCCTTCATGAAAATACCTGTACCCCTCCAAAAATTTGAAGGAGCTTCCACATACTTTGACTATACACATAGGTATGATAGTCACATGTCTTCAAACATTTGGCCATACAGTGTACAGCTGCTTTACACACAATTGGATATGTAAATTGAACACAGATTCACTTCTTTACATGCTACTAGTAACCAAGTGCCTGCTTCCCTTCACTTAATAAATCTTGTCCTCGGTCCTCACTTTGCAGTAGTGATATTTTGACAACGGTATGAAAATAGTTTTTCTTAAATAAATGCAGTAACTTAAAAAAAATGATTAAAACAAATCTGAATGTGTAAAATATCAGGTAGTAAAATGACCCTATAGTGGATAAAAGAGAGCAATTCTAAGCACAGATGTACGGACTTCTGCTTCCTGCACCATATGGCAATGTAGATCTTCACAGATGGACTTTAACACACTGTACTGGAGAACTGCACATAACGCACTTTTCTCTTATTTAGACTTTGAAATGAAATCAAACAAATTAGTTTACACAACTCCTAAGTGGTGACATTTTTCACATGTCACCTAAACTATATTTTGTGCCATATGTTTTATAGCATAATCCATATCATTTTCTTGTGTCCTGGGACTCATTCTTCTAAAGATTTCTGCTTCAAACTGAAGCCCTAACATGAGATTTTAAAGGAAATTTGTTCAGATTTAATTAGAAGTGAATTAAAAAAATTATTTATTATACATAAGTACCGATTTTACTGAAATCTTCCTAAAGCCCCATTCTGGGCTAAAATTATTACTTTATTTATCCCTTTCTCCCACCCCTTCAACCTATGCTACTATGCATTTTATTCTCCTTAACGTGTGAAGCTAAATCTGCTCACCAAGTCCTCCCTCCTCATCGCTGTCGGTTCCGGGTGAAGGAACCATACATGCAGCAATGCAATACCTCCCCTGAGATTGCTGGTTCCCTGCCATCTCCTTGAAATTACATTATCCTCTTTTGGATCCTGAGAGCACTTTGCCACTGGACATCCACTACGAAGTGTCCAGGTCATGCAAGCACTGATGTGGACACCTGAAGAAGCACCTTTCTAGAAAGTAAACAGAAGAGGGCAAGACTTGTAGCTTCAGCATCACATGGCCATGGCATACTGTAAGCAGAAAAGGGACTTTTACATAGGGAATCTTTTTTTATTTTTGAATCCAGCGATCATATAGAAGGGGTGGACAATTTGTGCTAAAATTAGGAGAGGCTTAAAGGATAGGGTCCAAGCAAATAGTACAGCCATTAAAGTAGAAGTTCAGGCTAAAACTAAAATCTCTAAATCAACTTGCATCCACAATCTAAGTCTAACCTATCTAGCACTGTAAAGAAGAAATTGCTATACATTCCATATCTGAAGCCGCTCTGGTCTGGTCCCACGCTGAGCTGTCAGCAGCGACTTCTCTGTATGGGACTGTGCAGAAGAGGCAGCTGACAACGGAAGCCCCATAGTAAGTCTATGGGTGACATCACTTCCCAGGCATTTCCCAGCTGTTGTTGGCTGTGTCCTGCACAGAGCTTCCACCGCTGGAGACCGAACTGGATCTGCTTCAGAAAAGGTAGCAATTTTTGCTTTTCAGGGTTAGATAGGTTAGTCTTAGATTTTGGATGCAAGTAGATTTAGAGATTTTGGTTTTAGAGTGTACTTCCACTTTAAAGTAGCTAGTGTCATCCATTAGCCCACTACAGGCAAGTTGCTCAACTCCTTAGCAATATATTTCTTTACCACTGAGTCAGTCTGAGAGTACACTTACAAACTTTTCATCATCATCTGCAGTTTTGCCACTAAGTCTATCAGAGTGAGTTAAAGATTGCAATGCACTGGCAAATGATCTGTGCAGTATTTAAAGGGGTTGTAAACTCTTCATCGTGTGCCCCATGGAAAGCCACTTTCCCTGGGGACATTCATGCGGGCTCGCTCCCGAGTTCAGCTGCTGCATCCATTGACACAGACTGAGGTCCCACCCCCCGCTTCCGTGTCACTGGATTTGATTGACAGCAGTGGGAGCCAATGGCTCCTGCTGCTATCAATCTGCCCAATGAGGAGAGAGAGCTGGAGTCGCTGCGATCGTGCACATCGCTGGATCGGATCAAGCTCAGGTAAGAAAAAAGGGGGGTCTGGTAGGAGCTGCAGCACAGAAGGTTTTTCACCTTAATGCATATAATGCATTAGGGTGAATAACCTTGAGGCTTTACAACCACTTTAATGCCAACAGGCTTGTGAGCGCTTTCCCCTTTCTCAGCAGCGAGTTCACTTTGTCCCAACCACTTCTCTCTTCCAGCTCTTGAATCATTACCTGACCTGTGTTAAGTGACCGGAGGCCATTGGGGCTTGCTAAGGGCCTTACTCAGAAGTAGTGACCATTACCAGCAAAATCACATAGTCAGCAAGCCAACCAGTAGCGCTAAAGTAGAGAATATGAAGATGTTAACAAGTCCGTTTCTATATACAAAGGTCATGAAAACAGGGTGTCCCAGTCTGCAGAGTCCCAAGAGATATATATATATGGAGGTCTATATTTCAAAGTCCATCACCGAACACCACGTGACCATCAAAGAGCGTCCCTCAGGACAGATCCTTACCAAAAGATGTGTGCTAGGCACTCTCATGCACTAGCAGAACTCACGTGTTGTGCTTCTATATATGCACCAGCTGGTCTCAACCTCCACTCAGACGGGTCTCCACACATAGGATAAAATATAAGAAAATCGCACCATAGTGTAAAATCCTTAAAGCTTTTTATTTGTAAAATATTTAAAACTGCAAGAAGTTCACACATATGTAAAGCCTTAGAGGTAACCC
>BLSH010527798.1:2084881-2105093 GCA_018402905.1 Glandirana rugosa
GAGACGGACGTAGCTAGGGGCCGAACGGATGCTGGTGGGCTAACGGACGAGGAAAACATGAAGACGACGATCTGACAATTGTTTGGGACGGACATGGGCTACTGAGAAGACGGACGAGGGAACATGACGTGGCGGTCGGTCAACGGTTAGGACGGACATGGTTACTGGAAGGTTTGGACGTGCTCTGGCCTCCTCGAAGAGGTTGGCAGTCGCCACTGGTTGAGTTGGGAGCACGGTAGGAGTGAGGACCTGAAGGACAAATGAGATAGTCCCCAAGTGCTTAGTCCCAGCGTTCCCTCTAATGGGGACGTATTCAGGTCCGTGCGATCGTTCGGGTTCCGTCCGGACCCGGACCCGGACTTTGTCCCGAAGTTCGGACGGACCAGCAGAACCCGAACGTCCAGGTGTTCGCTCAACTCTATTCATCAATTTACACATACATAATAATAATATATCATACATGAGCGAGTACATGATGGATTGTGTGGAAATCAGGTGGTATAAGCATTGATACAACTCTACGTGTTTCGTGGCATTACGGCCACTGTCACGTACCTGGTGGTGGAGTCTGACTTATGCAGGGGTAATCTCCCTTGCGACCCTGATTCGTGAACCCCTGATAGAGTAAACAGGAAGTCCAGGAGTGAGGATGGCACGAGGGTTGAGTTGGTCACCGCTGACGGTTGGAGAAGCTCCTCCGGTCTCGTGCAGGTTTGGAAGGTCATTGGTACAGGCAGGATTGGCAACTGGCTGGCGGTGCAGTACAAGGGAGCAGGCAGAAGAGTCATCGGGTACAGGCAGGGTTTGTTAACAGTCTAGCAGCAGAAGTACAAAAGGAGCAGGCAATCGGGTGGTCGTAGGCAAGCCGGGGATCGATGCAGGCAGAGTTGAGAGAAGGTCGGGGCAAGCCGGGTCACAGGAACTGGTAACAGGTTTACAGGTCACTCAGGAAAACAGGTCACACACTGTAGATCAGACAGCATTTGCTTACAGGAAGCAGGAAGTTTAAATAGAGCTGCTCCCCTAAGAATTAGAGGAATCAACAATCAAATGCTATTAACCCTCCGCACGTCTTCTAACATTGCCCCCCCCCCCCAAGGGGCAGCCTCCGGATGCCCAGCCGGGCCTTCAGATCCAGATGAGTTCTCCAAAAGGACCGAATAAGTTCCTTGGCATGGATGTGCCTATCAGGTTCCCAGGGGCTTTCCTCAGAGCCGTAGCCCTTCCACTTCACCAGGTATTGGATAGCCCCATTCCTCTTCCTACAGTCCAGGATGGCCTCGATTTCAAATTCCTCTTCGCCATCTACCAGGACTGGCCCTGGCGGACCTGTCTTTCGCCCAGGGAAAGGATCTGGGGGACTGGATGGATCCGTAGGGATGGTGGGAGCTCCAGCTCATATGCCACCCTGTTGATCTTCCTCTTAACTTGGAAGGGCCCGATGAACCGGGGTCCCAATTTCTTTGACGGACAGGCAAGTTTAAGGTTTTTGGTGGCGAGCCAGACTTGCTCTCCGGGTTGTAAATCCAACTCTCCCCTTCTCCCCTTGTCAAAGGTCTCCTTATTGTGTTGCTGTGTCTGGGCTAAGGTCTCCCGCAACAATTTATTATTCTCTTCCAAGAATTTGGTCACTTCCTGAGCCATGGGTACCTGTCCTTCTGGATTGTATGTGGGCATGAAGGTCGGATGAAAGCCATAGTTGGCCAGGAATGGGGATTGCTTGATGGCCGAATGAACTGTATTGTTAAAAGCGAATTCGGCCAACGGCAGCAGAGAGGCCCAGTCATCCTGTGAATATGCAGAGAAGCAGCGCAGGTATTGCTCCAACGTTTGATTGGTTCTCTCAGTCTGGCCATTAGTCTGTGGGTGGTAGGCCAACGAGAGAGCACGTTCAATGTCCAGAGCGGAGCATAAGGCCTTCCAGAACCTGGATGTAAATTGGACTCCGCGATCGGAGACTATGCTAGAGGGCACTCCATGGAGCCTAACTATATAGATAAAGATTTCGGCCGTCTCGGCGGCTGATGGTGTGCCCTTCATGGGCAAAAAGTGAGCCATCTTCGTCAGCCGGTCCACGACCACGAAGATAGTAGAGTAACCTTTGGATGGTGGAAGCTCCACAATGAAGTCCATCGAAATCATTGACCATGCTCGCTCGGGCACTGGAAGTGGTTTTAGTAGCCCCCAGGCCTTGGCTTTGCAGTTCTTGTTCTGGGCACAGGTGGGGCAGGAGCCGACATATCTCCGACAGTCCTCCTCTGCCCGAGGCCACCAAAACGACCGCAATATCAGTTCAGTGGTCTTACGGGCTCTGAAATGACCAGCCAGTTTGTGGTCATGGCAAGATGCCAAGATGGGCAAGCGCTGATCTTCAGGTACAAAGAGCCGATTTTTGTGCCACAGCAGGCCATCCTGGGTAATCAGGCTGGGGATGGCCGGTTTGGGTGTTTTGGCTAGTGATTGCCTAATTCGGGCCAGCAAGTCCCCCTGTGTCAGTAGGAAGTTCTTGGCCTGCAGAACTGTGTCAGGGAGCAGGGTGTCTCCTGGTTTACAGAACATCCTAGACAGAGCATCTGGTTTTGTATTCTTTGACCCTGGCCTGTACGTAACATGGAATAAGAAGCGAGCAAAGAAAAGGGCCCACCGGGCTTGACGAGGTCTCAGTCATCTGGCTGATCGGAGATATTCTAAGTTCTTATGATCGGTCAGGATCAGAATAGGGTGCCTGGCTCCCTCTAATAGATAGCGCCACTCTTCCAATGCGGCCTTAATCGCCAGCAGTTCTCGGTCCCCCACATCATAATTCCTCTCTGGCGGAGTTAACTTATGGGAAAAGAATGCCACTGGGTGAAGAGCAGCCTTAGCTCCCTGTCTCTGTGACAACACAGCCCCCACAGCGATCTCAGAGGCGTCTACCTCCAGGACAAAGGGTAGAGCAGGATCAGGATGCTTCAAAATGGATGCAGAAGTAAAGAGGCCTTTCAGGGTTTCAAAGGCTTCTTGCGCCTCCTTGGTCCACACGAACCGTGTGTTGGCCTTGGTGAGCTGCGTAACTGGTGCGATAATAGTGGAGAATCCCCGTATAAATTTCCTGTAGAAATTGGCGAATCCAACGAAACGTTGGATTCCTTTTTTGTCCGTGGGAGCTGGCCAGTCAAGGATGGCGGAGACCTTCTGGGGGTCCATGGTGATGCCCGTGACTGAGTTGATTAGCCCTAGAAAGGACATACTAGGGCGTTCGAATTTGCACTTCTCGGCTTTGGCATACAGTCCGTATTGCCGAAGGCGACTCAGGACGCAGGCAACATGTTTCCGGTGTTCTTCCAGAGTGGAGGAGAATATCAGAATATCATCAAGGTAAACAATAAGGAAAAGGTCCAGGTAGTCTCTGAACACGTCGTTCACAAAATGCTGGAACGTAGCCGGGGCATTTCAGAGTCCAAAGGGCATAACCAGGTACTCAAAGTGCCCGAACCGGGTACGGAAGGCAGTCTTCCACTCGTCGCCTTCCCGGATACGAACCAGGATATACGCCCAAAGAAGGTCCAATTTCGCAAACACCTTTGCCGTTCCCAGTCTCTGAAAAAGTTCTGGAACCAAGGGCAAGGGGTACCTGTTCTTGACTGTGATTTTATTTAATTCCCTGTAATCGACACAGGGTCTCAGGGTATGATCCTTCTTTTCAACAAAGAAGATGCCAGCTCCGGCTGGTGATGTAGAAGGACGGATGAACCCCTTTTTTAGGTTCTCGTCCAGGTAGGCCTTCAGGGCCATTAACTCCAGCTCCGTCAGAGGAAAGATTCTCCCAAAAGGAACCTCGGCTCCGGGCAGGAGCTCAATAGGGCAGTCATATGGCCTATGAGGGGGCAGCTGCTCTGCTCCCTTCTTACTGAATACATCAAGGAACTGGTGATAGACCGACGGGACCGCCTGGCAAGTCTCCGGGTCCACGTCTGTATCCAGACTGAGCAAGATGAGGTCAGGTCTGCTGGTTCCTGGGAAGCAATGCTGGAGGCAGTATGTTGACAGGAATTTGATCTCCCTGGTAGCCCAGTTGATGGAGGGGCTATGAGCCTGTAGCCATGGTAGCCCGAGGATAATCGGGAACAGAGGGGAAGCGATGACGTCCAACCGCAGAAATTCCTGCTGGCCGTCTGGAGTAGAAGCCCGGATGGGGAGAGTCTCGTGTGTGATGGCACCGGACTTGATGGTTGTGTCGTCAGCCAGTCGTACGACCATCCCATGGGATTTGGGTCGTAGTGGGATCTGGTGCTGGGTAGCAAAGGCCTGATCAATAAATCCACTGCAGGCGCCAGAGTCGACAATAGCAGTGGCCAGGAGACTCTTTCCGGGAAGCTGCAGGGAGATCGGGAGAGAGAGATGCGTGGCGGTCTGGGAGGGGGTCGGTATGAGATCGATGGAAGAGGGTTGAGTCTTGGTGCGCTTGGCAGGGCAAGTCTTCACCACATGACCGGGTTCCCCGCAGTACAGACATAGGCGGTTGCCCAGGCGTTGTTGCCTTTCTTCAGGAGTCAGAGATGGTCGAATAAGACCCACTTGTCTGGGCGGGGGCTGATCCAATGCTGCTCTTTCGGCTCTTCGCTCTCTCAGCCTTCTGTCAATCTGAACAATCAGGTTGACTAGAGCATCCAGTGTGGGTGGCACCCCCACACGGGCTAGCTCGTCCTTCAGGGGTCCGACAGACCCAGGCGAAACTGATGACGGAGAGCTGCGTCATTCCATGCAGTGTCGGCGCTCCAGCGCCTAAACTCCGTCACATAATCCTCCGCCGTACGGCGGCCTTGTTGCAGCGCATGGAGGGCCGCTTCAGCCGAGGCAGCTTGATGCGGGTCTTCATATAAGGCGGCCATGGCCTGAAAGAACAGAGTCAAGTTACCGACTTCAGGAGCCTTCTGTTCCAGGAGGCGATGCGCCCCAGGACTGAGACGCTTACCGTAGCAGGGAGATGACCAACCCCACCTTCGTGGTTTCTCGGGAGAAGGTATGAGGTTGGAGGAAGAAATAAAGTTCGCAGGCATTGCGAAAGGCCCGGAATGAAGCGCGGTCGCCTGAAAACCGCTCTGGTAGGGGAACCCTTGGTTCCAGAGGCATGGCCAGCAGGGGATCAGCTATGGACTGACTGGTTCCCAGGGCCTTGGTTGCATTAAGTTCTTGCACCTGTACTTCCAGTCGGGTGTAACTTTCCCGCAGGGTCTGGATGGCCTGGGTCAGCCCAGCCAGGTGTGCATTCAGATCGTCCATAGGAGAGGTCCCCTGTGCAGACTCAGGCATGGCTGTCTGATACTGTCACGTACCTGGTGGTGGAGTCTGACTTATGCAGGGGTAACCTCCCTTGCGACCCTAATTCGTGAACCCCTGATAGAGTAAACAGGAAGTCCAGGAGTGAGGATGGCATGAGGGTTGAGTTGGTCACCGGTGACGGTTGGAGAAGCCCTCCGGTCTCGTGCAGGTTTGGAAGGTCGGTGGTACAGGCAGGGTCGGCAACTGGCTGGCGGTGCAGTACAAGGGAGCAGGCAGAAGAGTCATCGGGTACAGGCAGGGTCTGTTAACAGTCTAGCAGCAGAAGTACAAAAGGAGCAGGCAATCGGGTGGTCGTAGGCAAGCCGGGGGTCGGTGCAGGCAGAGTTGAGACAAGGTCGGGGCAAGCCGGTTCACAGGAACTGGTAACAGGTTTACAGGTCGCTCAGGAAAACAGGTCACACGCTGTAGATCAGACAGCATTTGCTTACAGGAAGCAGGAAGTTTAAATAGAGCTGCTCCTCTAAGAATTAGAGGAATCAACAATCAAATGCTATTAAACCTCCGCACGTCTTCTAACAGCCACTCTTCAGGAGTGTATTGCTATAAGTTTCTGTAACTGTAAATATAAATGAGATGATAAATTAATCAGACTCTTAAGAGTGCAGAAAAAGTACACCTATGAAAGGGGGGATCTACTACTTACATGTCAGCTCAGGCAAATGGCCTAGCTTGCAAGAAAAAGGGGAGAGCCATGAACAATGTCTGACCCAGGGCTGAGGCAGGGATGGTCCCGTCCAAACCGAGGGAACAGCCAGGGTACAGGCCATCATGAAAAAAGTGATCCATGCCAAGGAGAAAAAGCAGGGTACACATCTTCCCCGTTCTGGTCTTTTAATGTAATTATTGGGTGGAAGACACCCCTGGTCTCCCGTGATCTGTCACACCACTATCACACACGAGCTACATTGCCTCGTTAAAGTTTCATACTGGTATCATGTACATAGACATTCTTCTTCCAGAGATACACCCATTGATATTGTCACATTATTCATACCACCTGATTTCCACACAATCCATTTTTTTTCCCTATGTGGCATGCCTCATATAAAGTCCCATGACCTATTTTTCTTGTTTGTATACATATTAGGGATGAAGGTATGACACTGTGGCTGTGACAGGTTGCATCTTTCTTTTTACTTGTTGTCATGGAGACACAACAGGAAACAAGATAAAATCTCTCTAACGTGATGTCTCAGTGACAATGGTCATCAGGACAAAAAGAGGGGAGAATCTCTCCAGCAAGGTCAGACAGCAATAAAAAGCGAATAGGGAGTCTAACCACTCCCCATTCTATATATAAACGTTTTTAAAAAAATGACTTCACATTTCCTGTAAAATGAACAGTTAAAGCGGAGTTCCACCCAAAAGTGGAACTTCCGCTTTAAGCACTCCTCGCCCCCTTACATGCCACATTTAGAATGTCATTCTTTTGGAGGGGGGGGAGTGTGTACCTTGTTTTGACAGGTACTTCCTGTCACACTTCCTCCTTCCATCGCCTGGCCCCCTAGTTGGCCCCTCCCTCCTGGCAATCTTCTGGGACACGTCACAGGTCCCAGAAGATTGCTTGGCCACTAGGAACACGCAGCACGACTCGCGCATGCACGGCGCATGCCGTGAACACTAGGAATGGCGGGGCCGTCGGGAGAAGGGGGGAGACGAGCGAGGCTTCGGGCGCAGCCATCGATGGACCGGGAGACAGGTGAGTGTGTGTTTATTAAAATTCTGCAGCTACACTTTTTGTAGCTGCTGACTTTTAATAAACTAAAAAATGTGTGGAACTCCGCTTTAAGCCTGGTACACACTATAGTTTTTCTGGGTTGATTGAAAAAAATACTGTCAGCTTCGGTCGGAACCACTGTACTCACTATTCGAAGAAGGTACAGCGATCTCCCCTGCTGAGCTATTGTGTTCTGACACAGGGGACGCCCCCCCCTTCAGAACACTCTGATCAGCACTCTCAGCCATTGGCTGAGAGCGCTGATCGGGAGTCGGACGGTTTCAGGTTTTCTGACCGGCCGACATACACACAGGCTGAATGTCAGCTGTTCTTTTTTTTATGAACTGGCCAATGCTTCCCGTCATTCGGCCCGTGTATACCCGGCTTTAGTTTTGTTATTCTGCACAGCCTTTGTTTTCCAAATTGCTCATTAAAGTTGAATCAATTTGACTGCAAGCTTTAGTTCCATTACTTATTTCCATCGCATTATTCAGCACCTTTGCTGTCTTCCTGCACTTTGCTGTTGCACTCTGGTTGTAAAAGTGATAGCACAGCAAATCAAAGTGGTGCAGTAAGTAATAATAACCAGTTCAAAATAATCTCTTATCATCTGACCCCAGTAAACTGACTGAATAACATTTATTTAAAAAAAAAAAACCTCAAGCTTACTATAGCTCTCCAGGTATATGGGCCAGTATAAATAAAGTGAAACAATCAGCGCTACCTGGTATCCTAAAACATAAACAAACTAAATCAGTGACCTGTATACTAAAACATACATAAATCTCAATAACATTAATATAAATAATATTAATGAATAATAATAATACATATAAAATAGAAAAATATGCATTAGTGATTCACTACACCAAAGGTATAGAAAATTGCATATAAAAATGATGCAGCGCTATTCTCATACAATCCGTTCCACTGTGCATACACACGTATCACACTAAATTAATCTGTGACTTGGGCCAGTATACTTCCTGTTTAAAAGATTGTGGACATTTGTGCCCCTGCATTGTTCTTATAACAGCTATATTGTTTCAGGACCCGGTGGGTGCATGTAAAAGAGGACAATAAAAAATAGACCCCTTAAAGCAGTATTAAACCCAAAAGCAAACATGTATTATATTGCAGCTAAGCTAATAGATGTGATGTCTGTATTGGTTTTCTTTTTTTAGACGTTCTTTCTTCTGTTTTCATCTGAAAATCCAGCCAGCAAGTCTGTTGTTTTTCACAGCACAAACTCTCCAGCAGAATGTATCAGTTTACAGGGATGAGACCAAGCACTTAGCACTGGCAGGGGTGATTAAAGTGATCAGCTTTTATTTATTCATGCAAAACATTTATCCCAAAAAGGAAAAAAAATTAATGTTTGCTGTAACTGAATATAAAGTGTGAGCTGGAGTTTGGCTTCAGTGTGGTAGTGGTTCCAAATCTGCTAGTACATTTAATACACCCCCCCAAGACTGACAATTCTGTTGTCTGCCATGCCTCCTCTTCTCATTCCTCCAGAGTTGTGTCTCACTAATACAGGTGGTGTGTTACTGGACAGACCACCAGGTGAAAACAGAGGGGAAAAAAAACAAAGAAAGGAAAAAGTTTATATAACCACCTTCATACCCATAGGGTTTAAGGAAGGAACTTTCCCTTCCATGTTTACTGTAATGCCCCTTACCCCTGGGAAGTGGATGAGGACCCCCAGGTAGCTCCATGGGCTAGCATTTGAAACCTCATTGCAGAATCCTTGACTCTTTGGGGGGGTGGAAAAAAGTGGGTGCCAGTCACTTTAGAACATTTAAAAGAGAAGTGTGGTCAAAGCTTTTTTTGGCCATACTTCTCTTCTAGGTCACAGGAGAGCATTTACTTTTGCTCTCCCGTGTCCCAAAATCAGCTAACAACGGGGTAAAGCCCGCTGTCAGCTGATGCCATAGAGCCGCACCAGACTCTGGAAGGATTGTATTGTCAGAATCCACCCAGACTAGCAGTTGGCTCAGCCTCTCAGCCTGTGGCTGAAAGCCAGAGCCAGCTGTGCCTGCCCTATTCCCAGCCCAGTGGTTCAGTGGGAGTGTGCCTGACAGTTACTTCTCTAAGCTCTAAGAGGACTGAGAACTAAATCGATCAGTGGTCATGTGATCGCTCAGTTCTCGGGCCTAGAGCGAGAGGGGGACAGCAGACCGATGCTGCAGCATGGAGGTGAGCCTATAAGTTTTTTATTTCTATTCCCATACTTCTCCTTTAAAGGATAAGTTAACCTTTTGAAAAAAAGATAATAAATGCACTTTTTTTTTGCACATAAAGTAAAAAATGGGCATTTATTATTTTTTGTTTTGGGAGCCTGTAAAGCATTGCACCAGCGATCATCAGATCACGGAGCCCCGCACGGCCATTTCTCTTTTTTTAATTGTGGCAGCAGACAAGGGGAGAAGGTCCCCAGTCTGCTGTCACAGCAGTGCATTTATAACATGTTACACCCGAGTACAGAATTCTCAAGAAGGGACAAACATATATCGTTGTGCTCAAAAGTTTACATACCCTTGCAAAAATAATGACATTTTGGCATTAATATTGAAAATATGACTGATCTTGCAAAAAAAAAAAAAAAAAAAAAAAATCTCTTTTATTTAAGGATAGTGATCATATGAAGCCATTTATTATCACATAGGTGTTTGGCTACTTTTTTCCATATCATAAGGATAACAGAAATCACCCAAATGGCCCTGATCAAAAGTTTACATACCCTGGAATGTTTGGTCTTAGTACAGACACACAAGGTAACACACATAGGTTAAAATGGCAATTAAACATTAATTTCCTTCATCTGCGGCTTTTTAAATTGTAATTAGGGTCTATGTATAAATCAAGAGTTTGTTAGGTCTCATGTGAATGCACTGAACAGACTAGATACTGAGCCATGGGGATCAGAAAAAAACTGTCAAAAGACATGCGTAACAAGCTAATGGAACTTTATAAAGATGGAAAGGGATATAAAGCGTTATCCAAAGCCTTACATTTGCAAGTAAACATTGTTCAATCACTTATTAAGTGGAGAATTCAGGGAATGCTTGATACCAAGCCAAGGTCAGGTAGACCAAGAAAGATTGCAACCACAACTGCCAGAGGAATTGTTCGGAATACAAAGAAAAACCCACATATAACCTCAGGAGAAACACAGGCTGCTCTGGAAAAAATGGCATGGTTGTTTTTAAGAAGTAAAAAATGACAATATTTATACGAAAAGGATCTGCATGTTTGAGTTGCCACAAAGAAGCTTTTATTGTTCTAATGCCACAAAACAAGCCTGGTTACAATGTACCGGACAACACCTTGACGTGCCTTACTGGGCTTTTTTGTGGCATTGGCGCAGTAAAGGCTTCTTTCTGGCAACTCGATCATGCAGATGATTTTTGTTCAAGTATTGTATTGTGCTCTTTAAAAACAACTACACCATCTTTTTCCAGAGCAGCCTGTATTTCTCCTGAGGTTACCTGTGGGTTTTCTTTGTAAACTGAACAATTCCTCTGGCAGTTGTGGCTGCAATCTTTCTTGGTCTACCTAAACGTGATTTGATATCAAGAGATCCCTGAATTTTCCACTTCTTAATAAGTAATTGAACAGTACTTACTGGCAAATTTAAGGTTTTGGATATCTTTTTATATAGTTTTCCATCTTTATAAAGTTTGATTAGCTTGTTATGCAGGTCTTTTGACAGTTATTTTCTGCTCCCCGTGGCTCAGTATCTAATCTATTCAGTGCATTCACATGAGAGCCAACAAATTCATTGAAAATGTATACACAGACATTAATTGCAATTTAAAAAGCCACAAAGGTTGGAAATTAACCTTTAATTGTCATTTTAACCTATGTGTGTTACCTTGTCTGTCTGTACCAAGACCAAACATTCCGGGGTTTGTAAAGTTTTGATCATTTGGGTGATTTCCATTATCATTATGATTTAAAAAGGAGCCAAACAACTATGTGATGATAAATGGCTTCATATGATCACACTCCTTAAATTAAAGACAGTTCTTTGCCATTATCAGTCATATTTCTGCCAGTGTATGCCAGTTGAACACAACTAATTCTGAATTTATAATTAACCGCTTGCCGGCTGGTTGTTGTCATAATACGGTGGCAGGTTGGCACTGCTGTGTGAATTGCCATAGCTGTACTACAGCTCGCGCAGCCACAGTTGCGGGCGGGAGCGCGCCGCTGGCGGTGCACTCTCGCGCACACTGTGTTAGTGTGCCGGCGGGTTGGGCGCACTCAATGTCCGCCAACGACCCGCGATTGCCTGTTACAGAGTCAGAAAGGAGATATGCCAGTGTAAACACAGCGGATCTGCATTCTGTCAGGGGACATATGACATATAACAGATCTAATGTTCCCAGTGATCGGTCATGCGCCGGCCAGCCCAGCACCCACACAGTTAAAACAAATTGAGGGAACACACTTAACCCCTTGATCGCCCCCTACAGTTTAACCCCTTCCCTGCCAATAACATTTATACAGTGGCTAGTTAAAGCTCTGATCCCTGTATAAATGCCATTGGTCCCAAAAAAGTGTCAAAAGTGTCTGATCTGTCTGCTGCACTATCGCAGTCCTGATAAAAATCGCAGATCGCCGCCATTACTAGTAAAAAAAATAATAATAAATCTATTCCCATAGTATGTAGGTGTGATAACTTTTGTGCAACCCAATCAATATACGCCTATTGCGAGGCAGTGCCGCATCGCAAAAAGTGCTCTGGTCAGAAAGTGGGTAAATCCTTCCGGGGCTAAAGTGGTTAAAGTGTAAGTCCGCCCCAACACTAAAATCCCTGCATCTACAGACATCTACGATCTAACACTAACATATCTAGCCCTGTAAAACAGAAATCGGTATACATTCCTTTTTTGAAAGGTCTGGTCTCCAGTGGCGGAAGCTCTGCAGAGGACACGGCTGACAACGGCTGTGAAATGAATGGGGAGTGACTTCACCCATAGACTTACTATGGGGCTTCCGTTGTCGGATGTGTCCTCTGCACCCGTCTCCACAGCGAAGCCGCGGCTGACAGCTCAGCATGGGATCGCCACTAATTACCTTCATTCTAAGACTGTGGTAGATTTATTACTTTCATATTAATTATACAAAGTGCCAGCTTAAATAGGTTTATTATTCGTGTACTTTTGGCGCACAGTGGTAGGATCAATCGTGTAGGGAGGGTGTTCTTAGATCCTGTGGTGTTTCAAGGTTCCTATATTACCATGGCACAGAAGTTAAAAAAGCACACAAACAAGGGTTAAACACATTTTCTATTTAAATAAAGGCAAAGCTCCTCAGTGCCCATTTACCAATTTATTTTGAAGGGGTAAATCATAACTGAAAGTCATGTTAAAGGTTAATTTAGTGGATCAGCTCTCCCTCATGTTAATTCTTTGGCGCTTCCAGAGTAATAAGAGCTATTAGAGTATTGATATGTAGGAAGAAATGGACTGTGGTCTTCGTTCATCCATTAGGTATCTCCGAGGTTCAAAGAATAGAGAGCATTAACAAATGCCTGGCACATACATTAGGTTGCTCTGCATTACCTGTAAAAACCTCCTGGTTCATTTTTTGTGTGGTTTCCAATGCCAATGTCATCCCATGGCTGGGGTTTTGTGAGGGGCCACCCTATTTTCAAAGATCCCCTTCCTCCTCCAAAGGCAGGAAAAGCATGCCTTGTAAGACAAGCTTTAACCTTTGATAGGAGGAGCAGATCATCTCTTCTGGCCACAATTTGGTACAGTTAAAGTTGGTTATTTTTATTTTGAATAATTGATTGATTGAATACTTTATCTATAATTGTTAACTGTTGCCTTCCTCAGCAAGTCCATTAATTGGCAATATCATTTCCACCTTTTGCTTCCCTTTATGAGAAGTGAGACCATGAGAGTGGAAATAAAAAGATAAGTATATCTATTTGTGCCTTCTCATTCTGGAAGGCAGAAGAAAAATTTGATTATTTCAATAACTGACTTATAATTTTCAAGTAACCTGCATTAAGAATGCTTAGAACAGGATTTCATTTTTTTGTGGAAGAGTTAGTTTACAATATTCTACACACATCAGCACCACCAGAAAGGTACATAGTGGGAGCTGCCAACAGGTACCAGTATATGACTAATTACAGTAAAATCCTGAGAAAAAGAGGCATACAGCCTGCTGTTCTCGTAGGAGAGCACCATCTGCATCCTTCTAGTGTGGTTGCTCCTGGCTCATTCCTAAATTGGGCATTCCAGGGGATTGGGGACTGTGAGCATGCACATCAAGAGTGATCTTGCATGCCAACTCTAATAATTTAAAAGACGTTTCCCAGGTATTAGCAGGAAATCTGACCAGCAGAACCACTGAAACTTTCAAAAGAGCTCTCAGGGGAGAAAGTAAAGATGATTTATGTGGGTTTATTACATGGGTTAAAGTGTGAAATTCTGGTTATAAACAGGCAGATCAGTCACAGGGAATGGTAGTTAGAGGGACTGGTGCAGTTTAGTGGGTTTACTTTTCTCAACCAACTTCACAATGCAGCACACATGTATTGACATGATGATTCCCTTTCCCATAGTGTTGGTCCCCAAACTGTGCTCTGTTTGCTGGATGCGGCTTTTTGCTTGCCTTTATCCAGCCTTTGGGGCACTATTCCTCCCACTGCCACCAACAGTGAGGTACAATTTCTTTCACTGCCACCAACAAGGGGCACTTTTCCTTCCACTGACACCAACAATGGGGCACTATTCTTCCCATTAAAATGGTTGTAAAACCTTTTACCTGTAGGTACCATGAATATCTCCTAAACTTGCACTGTTTAGGAGATATTCACTGTATCCGCATGTGCCGACGTCATCAGCACATGCGCACTGAAGAAACGGCCCGGGGGTGCCATTTCTTCAGGGCCATGACCGGCATGACGTAATTTTGGCTCTGACCAGTCACAGGACAGGGAGCCCACAAACCCAGAAATAATTCCGGGAGACATGTCACCGGTCACAGCAGTGTACAGGGACCGCTGCAACAGCTTCGATTTAAGGTAAGCATTTCATAATAAGCTAGTATGCGATGCATACTAGCTCATTATGCCTTTGTCTTGCAGATTTTTTTTTTTTTTTAGAACTTACAACCACTTTAATACCAAAGATGGGGCACTATTCGTCCCACTGACACCAACGATGGAGCATTAATCGTCCCACTAACACTAGTGATAGGGCAATATTTCTCCCATTACAGGCGGTCCCCTAGTTACAAACATCCGACTTACAAATGGAGGGAGACAACAGGAAGTGTGAGGAAATCCCCCCTAGGAAGGGAAATTCACTCCTGTAAGAGTTATTTTTTGGAAAAGGGTGACTCCACTGATGCTTTATCACCAATCCTTGTTTCCAGAACAACCCAAAATTTTCAAAATCCAATTATCATTGGGACAGGAAGTGAGGTGACATCTTCTGAACAGAAATATAGACAGTAAAACAAACATTACAGGGGTGTTAACCCTTCCCTATGCTATCCAAAAAGCTTAAAAATATTTTTTTTTTTGCTGAAGCTACACTTAAAAAATGTGCCTGTTCCGACTTACAAACAAATTCAACTTAAGAACAAACCTACAGTCCCTATCTTGTTTGTAACCCGGGGACCACCTGTAATACCAATGATGGGACACTATACCTCCTCCTACAGCCCACAGGAGCAATATACTCCCACTGATCACCAAGCCTGAAGTACTGTTAACATCCACTGGCACTGAGGCATGTTGCGATCTCTCTGGCCACAGTACAGCCCCCCTAAAGTCTGAAGGACAGTACAGTGACCCTTTGGTTAGAAAGTTTGGAGACCACTTTTATAGAGAAAGGGAACTATGATCATTCACTATGTGAATGATCACAGAGAAGTTCCATCAAATTAAAACATCTCTGTGTGAGCTAATGAGCACCTTTGAATCCTGGAAGTACACATTTTTGCTTGAAAGCTAACCCCTACACATCACAAGTGATGCCAATATCAGGTTGTGTATGTTAGGTTAAAACAAATCTGGCAATTTTTATGTTACCTTGAATTGACTAGGTCATCTCTCTGTCTGTCTATCTGTCTTTCTTTGCAATTCAAAATGTGTTTGCATTAGACTGTGGAGTTATATAGAAGATTTTCTTCCTTCTTATAACAGGAAAGGGTTAATAATGCAATATATAATGCATGCAGCAGCCTTCACAGCAAGCCACAAGGTGTTCCACTTAATCATGTCATCTCCTGTGTACGTGCTCCTCTGTGTTCCTTCTTTCCATTTTACTGACATCTCATGTGATGTATTTATTTGTGGTCAAATTATGCAGCACCTCTCTGGCTGCCAACAAATTGCTGGAATGAACAGTGTCAGGAAAGCTGCATGTATTAGAGATGACTCTGCCCCAGGCAGATTTGTATTGATAGCTCTACACAGGGACCTATTGATCATGGTGCGCAAAGTCATGAAAAGCCCAAATACGCGGCAATTTACTGAATTTTTACATTGAGAAACTTTGGCGTAATTTATCAAGCTGACTTGTAGAATTGTATTGTGGTTTGGGGGCCTCCATGGACTATAGTGTGAGCCAATTTTAATACAAAAAAAGCACTGATTTCCCAGAATAAAATCATACCTGCACAAAATATGTATTTTAGTTTTGCCTCATTATACACCTTTCCCAAGCAAGGTAAAAACTTTGAGAATATGGCAGGGTACAGTTTACTGATGATTCAAAATTCATAATTGTTTTTAATAATGTACTCATTTTATAGCAAATATATTTGACTCTTGTTTTTTTCATTAACTGTCTTCTACTCCTCTGCTAGAAATGTCAGGCCAAAACTAGAGTACCAGTACTTATTATCTCAGCCAGTGTTGGACCAAAAACCAAGTACTGTTAGCATGTTACCCTTATGGCTGCAAAATCAGAATTCTCTAAAGTATAAATGTCAAAATAAACCTATGCCCCTAGGCATGTTATGCTTGTCTTACTCCCATTCCCCTGGCCTTCCTTTCCCTGACACGGGGAAGAGAAATTTCCTGTACTTCTCGGTAAAGGTGACTGCCCTTATCCCATGTGACAGCCCTAATGCCTGGCGATTAGCCCAGCACTGAGGGAAGGGAATTAGTCCTTAGTCGCAATAAGGAACCTGGCTTCAAAGTAAACGTGTTGTTTTGCACTGCATGGTAAAGTTCAGTAAAGTTGGTAAGTGGTCAGTGTCATGAAAAATATTACCTCCCAGTGGGGTGCTGCCCCCCTAATCTACATGCAAGGTGCCGGACGCATTGGTTTCAATGGGGTTTTTTTTTAAGCACATGATTAGAGCCTGAGGCTCTAATTGACTTCAAAAAAGGGCGGGCTCAGGGTGCAGTGAGCCCACCCAGTTGTGTGACTCCTGATTCTCCTCCTGGCCAATCAGGAAGTGTTAAGACTTCCGGCCAATCGGGTCTCAGGACCCACTTCCTGTTCGACCAAGAGGAGAATCAATGGCCCCGGAGTGAGGAGCAGCAGCCCTACACCGGATCCTTGTCACCTGCCCCCTAAGGTAAGGCTCTGATTGCTGCCTTCCTGTCTGTCTCCCGCGGGCTGGGGGATCGCCGCCTTCCCGTCCGTCTCAGGTGGCGGAGGGGGGTGGCGTTGGTTTGTCGCCCCCTCCCCCCAAAATATTGAGCACCGACCGCCACTGTTACCTCCCATGCATGAAACATTCAATTAATTTGTATCAGCATCACTTTTGCTAGTGGTTAGATTGCTTGATTAGAAATTTGGTATGTTTCAGGCAAAATATTTTACAATAAATACAAGTAGCACCCTCCTAGCTAGGCTAGATAAATATAGTTTTTGGCTCCTGCTGTAGCCAGAGGAGCAATAGATTGTTTACTTTAGTTTGTTCACTGCACTGGCTGGGAGTTTGATTGCTTCCTTCTGCATCTAGAAGAAGTTTCTAGAGTTTAGGGATGGAGAATCGAAATGTCCAGCCTGAATATTTAGCAGGGCCCAGCTAATCTCTGTGGTGCTATTTTTCAGGAATCAGCAGCGGGGGGACCAGATATATGGACCAGACCATGTATTTATATCTTTAAAGTAAGATTTATTTACAGTGAACAATAATCACACACCAACAGCAATAAACATGAGAATACATGAAAATCAAAACTAAATGACAAAATGCCTAACCTGCAACCCAACAAACTAACTATACAAATGTACAAATGAGATACACACAAGACAAGGGAGAGCAGGGAGCAGATGGGAAAGAGGGAAAATTGGGATGGGATACTGGATGCAGGGCAAGGACAAGAACAAGATCAAGAGAAAATGGCTACAGAGTGAGGCAACAGCGCGACAAACAGGGTACAAGCAGGAGCAGCCAAAACACTGACGCAAGGAGCAGTAGCAAGGGTGGAACTTAAGCTCTGTACACACGAGCCGAATGTTGGGAGACATCGACCTGGTTCAAAAAAAAAAGACCAAAATTCAGCCTGTGTGTATGCCACCCTGTCTGACAGATGCCAGCAGCAGACAGACTTTTGATCAGCACTCTCTGCCAATGGCGGAGAGCACTAATTGTAGTGTTCTGGCAGGGGCGTCCCCCTGTCAGAACACAACAGCTCAGCAGGGGAGATTGCTATACTAACTTTGCATAGTTAGTACAGTGGCTACGACTAGAGCTGACAGTTTTTTTTTTCATTCAACGCAGCTATAAATACCCTCCCAGCAGGTGTGGCCAGGTGGAGCTCATCGCTGGTACCTGGTGGCTGCTGGGAGACTCCTGTTGGTGGAACTAAAACTGCAGCTTTCTGCCCAGAACACCACAGTGCCACCAGCAGGTGAACTCGTTCCTAACAGGTGTTCCCAGTTGGTGCCTGTTAACCAGTTCAGCCCTGGAAGGATTTCCCACATTTGGACCAGAGCACTTTTTGCGATTCGACACTACGCCGCTTTAACTGACAATTGCGCGGTCGTGCGGCGTTGTACCCAAACAAAATTTGTGTCCTTTTTTCCCACAAATAGAGCTTTCTTTTTGAGGTATTTGATCACCTCTGCGTCATTTCCGATCACCGCTATAAACAAAACAAGAGCAACAATTTTGCCAAAAAACAATATTTCTTACTTTTTTTTTTTCTTCTTTTTGCTAAAATACACATTAAAAAAAAAATATAAAAAACAAATGTATTCATCAGTTTTGGCCAATTTATATTCTTCCTCATATTTTCGGTAAAAAAAAAAAATGCAATCGGCGTTTATTGATTGGTTTGCGCAAAAGTTGCCAAGTTTACAAACCATGAGAATTAATTTCTGGCATTTTTACAATTTTTATTTTTTTTTACTAGTAATGGCGGCGATCTGCGATTTTTATCGGGACTGCGATATTGGGGCGGACATGTCAGACATTGACACTTTCTTGGGACCAATGGCATTTATACAACGATCAGAAATGTAAATATCCACTGATTACTGTATAAATGTCATTGGCAGGGAAGGGGTTAACCCACCGGGGGCAGTGAAGGGGTTAACTGTGTTCCCTGTGTGTGTCCTAACTGTATGGGGGCCGGGCTGCCAGGGGCACCAGAGATCTAACTGATCCCGAGTACAAGGATCAGTAGATCTCTGACATGATGCCTGTCAGAACGGGGAACTGCCGTGTTTACATTGGCGGTCACCATTCTGGCTCTGTCACAGGGAGCGTGCGGCGGGCACAAGCGTGCTCTGCCGGTGGCGCGTGCTCGCCCCCTAGCTGTTGTGCCTGCAAGTGACAGAACCACACTGTCGCCGCTTATAGTCACTACGCGGTCGGCAAGTGGTTAAATAGTTTGAAGCCATTAACGGAGGGTCTCTTCTCCCCATGAGGGGTTGGATCGGTGAGCTGAGAGAAAAGGGCCTGCTTGCCCCTAGCACCCCTGGGACTGGATGCCAAACTAATTGCAAGAGGCTGCACCTACAGACAGGTCCTGTTCCAGGGTTCTGTCAGTAGAGCATCCTATCTGTTCTACAAGCTGCTTCTTGGTCCCCAGCCTTGAAACCATAGATTGTTCTAGTCCAGCCTATCTGTATCAAAAAGCTGTTTTATGGTTCCCAGTTGTGGAGAGAGAAAGAGAAAGAGAGAGATTAGAAGCAGGGAAAAAAAAAACACCAAATGCCCCTACGAGCGGCAGAAAAAAAACATCCAGCGTGCATGAGGCCTTAAAAGAACATGCACAGAATGTATGCAGAACACACAAGGTTCTCAGACATTAGTTCAAAATAAGAGAATAGGACCATTATGCACTTAAAAGTGTAACCTCAGTGAAATGGGTGTTTTTTGGAGGGTTTTGGACAGAGTAGAGTTAAACAATTAATAACTGATGTCAGGACTGTATTGCTCTCCGGGTCTTCACCAAGGAGATTTAAAGTGGATGTTTGGGTGGAAAAAAATTCAATACATCTCTGCAATACATGCACATTTGCATGTTTTGCTCTTTTAAAAAAAAATATCTGGTATCGAAGAATCTCTCAGAAGTGAGACTTTAAAGGACAACTAACAAAAGAAAAAAGATACTGATATAAAATCTACATATTTATTAGAATTTTAAAAAAAAATCATCACATAAGGCTCTCCCCTTGGGAAGTAAAACATGTTTTTCATGACTGAGAACACTACATGGACTGGAGGCTGTGTGGTGGAAGAGCTACAGAGTGGGCCATTTATATGGATACACCTTAATAAAATGGGAATGGTTGGTGATATTAACTTCCTGGTTGTGGCACATTAGTATATGTGAGGGGGGAAACTTTTCAAGATGGGTGGATTTCATGGCGGCCATTTTGAATCCAACTTTTGTTTTTTCAATAGGAAGAGGGTCATGTGACACATCAAACTTATTGGGAATTTCACAAGAAAAACAATGGTTTTAACATAACTTTATTCTTTCATGAGTTATTTACAAGTTTCTGACCACTTATAAAATGTGTTCAATGTGCTGCCCATTGTGTTGGATTGTCAATACAACCCTCTTCTCCCACTCTTCACACACTGATAGCAACACCGCAGGAGAAATGCTAGCACAGGCTTCCAGTATCCGTAGTTTCAGGTGCTGCACATCTCGTATCTTCACAGCATAGACAATTGCCTTCAGATGACCCCAAAGATAAAAGTCTAAGGGGGTCAGATCGGGAG
>BLSH010527798.1:2169911-2207832 GCA_018402905.1 Glandirana rugosa
AGGTTATCTGGCCTCCGAGTCCCTTGCGGCTCGGCTTGCCCAACGTCCGTGAAGGCGTCCTGGGGTAGATTGGACCTACTACGGGGCCCAGGGGTCGGTACACCGAGGGTATGATCGCGGTGGGCGCGGTTACCTCCCCGGACTTGGGTACGTCAAACCGGAGGCCCCGGGTAGGGAGTGAGGTCTCCTCTCTGTCTCTACGGCCCGTGAGTCGGACACGAACATGACGTCACTTGGGCCTGTGTACCACTCCTGGAAGGGACGGTTTCGGTCATTCACCGCAGTGGTCCGATCTGGGACTTGGACGCTCCCTCCGGGCAACTGTAAAGAGACAAGGAGAGTCAGTTGAGACAAATGGTGATTGGCAGATGTGGTTTCCCGGTTAGCCTGGTGACGCCACTTACTGGCTTTGGCAGGGAAGGTCCTCACCATGTGTCCGGGTTCACTGCAGTACAAGCACAGGCTGAGTGCCCGGCATCTCTGTCTCTCCTCTGGAGTGAGGGATGGGCCCCGGAGGCCAAACTGCATGGGTTCAGGCCCCTCCATTGGCGCGGGTGGCGCTAGTATGGGAGCCACATGGCTGGGGACCCGGGGCATCATCCAGGTTAGATGGGGTCCTGCGGAAGTGCCTGCAACCCGTTCGGCTCGGCGTTCCCTGAGCCTCCGGTCTATTGGAATGGCCAGGTTAATTAAGGCTTCCAGGGTGCCAGGCACCCCGACATGGGCAAGCTCGTCTTTCAGTGGCTCAGAAAGTCCTAGGCAGAACTGGTAGCAGAGTGCTGCGTCATTCCAGGCGGTGTCAACACTCGTACGCCGGAACTCTGCCACGTAGTCCTCCGCAGTGCGCCAACCCTGCTGCAGGGTATGCAGGGTGGCCTCGGCGGTGGCTGCAAGGTGAGGGTCCTGATATAACTTGACCATGGCATCAAAGAAACCCTGCAGGGTAGCCACTATGGGGGCCCGCTGTTCCCAGAGTCGATGGGCCCATGTCTGCGGTTCTCCTTGCAACAGGGAGATCACCAAGCCCACCTTGGTGGCTTCCAAAGAAAAGGTGCGTGGCTGTAGGCCAAAGTACAACTCGCAGGAGCTGCGGAAGGCCCGGAACTTGCTCCGACCCCCCGCAAACTTGTCAGGCAAGGGGACCTTAGGCTCCGATGGCAGTGCCACAATGGTGCGACCTGCTGCAGCTCCGCTTCCGGATGCAGATGGTGCGGAGAGTTCACACACTTGTTCCTGCAGCTGGGTGTAGCCATCCTGCAAGTTCTTTACGGCTTGTGTGAGCCCGGCCAAGTGGGTGCACAGCTCGTCCATGACAGAGGGTGTTCCCTGTGCAGACTCGGACATGGCTGTCCATTACTGTCACGGTCCTGGCTGTGGAGTCTGTTTTATGCAGGAAACAGCCACTCTTACACACCCGATTCGGGGACCCCTGGTAGTATAAACAGGAAGTCCCGGAGTGCGGGATGGCACGAGGGCTGGATGGTCACTGGTGGTGGTGTGAAGCTCCAGATAGTCGTGCAGGCAGATGGATGGTCGTGCAGGCTGGGTCGGCAACTGGCGGGCAAGCAAGGTACAGATGGGTCAGGCAGAGAATGGTCAAAGTCCAAGCAGGGTTCGTTAATGGGCTGGCGGCACAGTACAAAGGGGTCAGGCAAGCGGATGGTCGTGGATAGCCGGGGTCGGTGCAGGCAGACAGATAGCAGGTCAGGACAAGCCGGGTCGGATCACAAAGGCAGGAACAATACAGGAACAGGTATCAGGGAACAGAGCTGGAGCTCACAGGTACTCAGACGCTGTAGAACGGATAGCACTTGCTGACAGGTGCAGGAAGTTAAAATAGCGTTGTTTGGCACCGTTTCCGGCGCGTGGGAGCACGGGCGTGCGCGGACGTGTGTGAACGCATGCGAGCGCATCCAATAGCGGCAAAACCACAGAAACTGACAGGCTTTTCCTAACAGGTGGGCTGTGTATAAAAATTGTTGCAGTTCCTAAAATTTGTACTTGATTTTTATGTTCATCCCCTTGAATTAAAGCTGAAAGTCTGCACCTCAAATTTATTTGGATTGTTTCATTTTAATTTTATTCTGGTGGCATACAGAGCCAAAAGTATGAAAATTGTGCCTGTGTCCAAATATATATGGATCTAACTGTACCAGTCCAAGAACTTTGTCTTAAATATGGGAAGAGTTGCAGTGAATTTTCTTTTTGAGTGATCCCAATCTATTAGGCCACGCAGTGCTCCAATGAGTGCTCTAGGTGAAATACAAGATGAATTGTGTCCCTAATCTCTTTCTCATAGCAGTACACCATTTTAGTTGCCTCTTAAAAAGGGCCAAAATGGTGCAGGCATCCCCAGAGCTTCTCCTCATGCCATAATCCCATAGAAGGAGGAGCAGGTGAACGAGGAATGGGTGAAGGAGAAAGGGGAGGAGGATCTGAGAGAACCAGAGGTGGAGGGCGGGGAAGAGGTGAAGGAGAAATGAGATGAGTATAGAAAGAGGTAAAGAAGGAAGGGGAGGAGGAGTATATGGGGAATAAGATTGGGGAGTAGAGGGAGGAGGTCATATTAGCCAGGTTGAGCATCTCTAACTCTCCTTTTAGGCTTGGCTGTATCTTTTTTGGATGGCCCTGATTTTGGAAAGGGCAGACAGCCCATGATGGTAGGATTCTACGCTTCATTTTAGCTGTTGCATGTCTTTATACCAAAAAAAATCCACTAAATGACTTTATATGGGAGGTGTTGCAGTGCAAAGAACTTAGAAAAAGTGAGGATGAGATTGCCAGACTTGGGGATGGTTATAGTTTATTTTTTCTTTTGCAGCTCCAGAAGGAATCTGATGACATCTATGGCTGCATTGTACAGCCACTGAACAATATTTGTGACTACTGTCTCTCAAAGAATACGCTCTAATTTCTATTTACCCAATGACATCTATAGCTGCATTGTACAGCCACTGAACAATATTTGTGACTACTGTCTCTCAAAGAATACACTCTAATTTCTATTTAACCTCTTGTTGACCAAGTAACCCATATGTGTAGCAGCAGGGTGGGTGGGTCTTAACGCCTATGCACTGCACATATGCATCCATGGGGACCGAGGTTTCTGGGCTCACTGCATGCTTCCTGCACAATGACCAAGCTATCGCAGACACTTTATGATTGGGAACTGGCAGGATGGGTTTCCGATCGCGTGATCGCAGTGACAGCCAATCACAGTAATCATGATCAAGTCTGTCCTCCTCTGGACAGTAAGACCCACTTAAAAAGAGTTAAAGGTAAAACCTGTTTTGTCTCTCCCTCTTATATTGCATTTTAATCAAAGCTTCTTACATACTGTCCAGCCACAGAACAATATTTATGGCTATTGTCTCTCAAACTCAAATATTAATTTCAACTTCAAGGTAAAAATGGCCCGGGCTCTCACTCTCTTTTATGGTATGCCCAAGTTACTTAAATACTGTCCAGGCACTGAACAATATTTTTGGCTAATGTCTCTCAGATAATATACTTTAATTTTATTACAAGATAAAATATGCCTTTGCCTATTCAACTGTTCACACAATGTCCTGATGCTAGCAAATATCTACCAAAGATATACCTGAAATCTACAGTATCTCACAAAAGTGAGTATACCCCTCACATTTTTGTAAATATTTTATTATATCTTTTCATGTGACAACACTGAAGAATTTACACTTTGCTACAATGTAAAGTAGTGAGTGTGCAGCTTGTATAACAGTGATGTCGTCATGTGAGATACTGTATATTTTAAATATTTTGGGAACATCAGTTTTGGGGAATGAGGGTTTGTGATTTTGGAATGCATTTGTTCACTCTGTTTTGACATTTTAATTAACTCCAATGACAATGCAGTGTATTACTAATAATCTGTTTTTCCACTGGACAATTTAAAGCTGCTATGTCTCCTCTGCAGTAAGATGTGTTGCCTGCTTGCAGTGTTGTAGTAAATATACTGAAAGATGAGGTATGTTCAGTGTGCATTCCCTGCACACTGCGGCTGGAATGACTGACTCCTGTGTGTATATGTCATCACCTGTTGGCCAATTAAGAGGCTGAAAACTCAGCACCTGGAAGGACAGGAAGAAAATGAGAGCGGCTAGCGAGGGATCTAACCATTGCATCACTGGAAGGTGGAAGTGAGTATCTTATGGAGTTTTAGATTTGTCATGGCTGCTACTTCCACCTTTCAATTCAGGTTTATTATAGCTTGATAAAAAAAAAAAAATTGATTTCATAACCAAAACAACCATTTTTTTTTCAAGGACTGCTGCCTATAGCCTTCCACATAAGTGGTGTTCCTCTATGCAATAACTACTCCTAGACCTTCAAGAATGAGGTTTGTGGGTTTTATTTTTGAATGCCAAAGTGACTTTTTTTTGCAATGTGTATTTATAAAACTGCACAATGACAATGGGGGGCAAAAGGGGTGGATCTTTAATTCACAGGAAATTGTAAGATTTGCATATGAAAGAAACTGCCTATATCTCTCAATCTGTTCATAGGGCAACCTCTGCTCAGGTTTGGGCAGGTATACATGTATGTGTTGTGATAACATACACACATCAACACATGGGTTAATGCGCATTGTCTTGCCTTTCATTGTTGCATTGTACCCCAACGCACATGCACAGAGAACAAAAATGCAAATAAATTTCAGCATGCCATAACACACAGATTTGATTCATATGAGCATTGTGGTGCACTACATTCATAAAAGGTGCATTAAAACTTGTGTTGCAGTGTGCCAACAGCACTTTTTAAGCCCACTGCTCTGCCTCTGGGCAGTAGATTTGGCAATGAGATTTGTGTCCATAAAGGCAGATATAGGAAAGTAGTGTATTTATTTGGAGAATTTTGAATATATTATTAGTGAGATTCCTTTTCAGAAGTGCAGGTACTGTTTACTGCTGCAGTTTATCCCTCCAAGTACAGGGAACACATATTCCTGTACAAAGTAACCATTTAAGGGTTTCTTTAGTACAACGTACATACACATTTTTGTGTATGGTATACAAAACTATGCCATACAGAGAAGGAAAGGAGTATGATATAATAGTTTAATACCATTCAAAGCCCAGCCCAAATTTATACACACATCTGAGAAAGATTCAGAGCAGTGACTCCACCTCTCACACGTCCCCTTCATCCCCATAGGACTCCAAGATGTCAATTAGAGGCAGCTTGTCTGTAAGGGTCCTTTCACACGGGCGGGCCACCCAGCGGACTCCGCGTTACTCAGCTGATCCCCGCTGAGCAGGCGGATGACAGGTTAGTCTCCGCTTACTGTTCACAGACAGACCTGTCAGAGTCCCGCTCTCCTCTATGGGGAAATCGGATGAAAACGGACCGCCTGTCTGTTTTCATCCAATCTCATCTAATCCGATCCGCCAGACAGATGGAAAAAAGGGTCACCGTCCGTCTGGATTTCACGGACAGGATCGGATCGGATAGCAGCAGGTGTAAGTGGCTGCAATATATAGGTCGTACAAAAAGGCAATTGTCTATTAGACTTAAAGAACATGTAGCTAATATCAAGAAGGGCTTTTTAGACCATAGCCTTTCTAAACATTACACCCTTAAACATAATAGGAAACTGAGGGGCACTCTATTTTTGGGGATTGACAGGGTCACAGCTAACAGGAGGGGTAGCCATATTGTTAGAGAAATCTCTAGATTGGAGGCCAGGTGGATATATCAAGCCAAAATTTTCGCCCCATATGGGATGAATGTAGAATGGGACATAAATGCCTTCATCAACAATAGCTGAGTTCTTTTGGCTGATACTCCTAGAATTGTAATTCACGTTATCAGTTTTTATCCTTTTGTCATCATTTTAATGTATTCCATTGATCTGGGCTGTATTAGTATATAATATGGGGCATTTTTTAGTTGTTTATAATTATAGGCTATCTGGTTGTTTTCCCTCTCTGTGAATGTTTTTTGCTCTTTGTGAATATTTTTTATTTTCCTTTCATTTTGTTCTGTATTATTATTATTTTATCATTGTGTTTTGTGGTGAGTTGTGGTCTGGCTCTTTACCACTAGATGGTGTTCGCTCTGGAGCGTGAGGTCATGTTGCTTTTTATATTATGGTCATTAGGGGTTAATACATTTTTTGTCAAGTCTCGACACTTGATAAATTAATTCGGCCACTATTGACATATTTTGTTTGCTTTTTGTCTTTTGGTCCCGATTTTAATGTTGGTAGGATGGGAGTCTTGCCCGTTTTATCTTCCGGACGTTGGAACGCATATTGACCATGGGCTATTAATAATAGAGGTTGCTGTGTGTTTCCTCTTCCTGTTCATATCAGGTGACTCTCCTCCGACCCATGAGGCTGGTCCTTGTTTCTCTTGTACGCTGGTCATGTCCCAGACGACGTCAGTGATGATGAAGCGCGTCAGTTGGAGCTAGCCAGCTTGACGCCATCGCGTTCTGGAACGGGACCGCGATCTTTATGGTTAGAAAAGGGCCGCAACTCATTTCATCGTCTTATCATATCAACATACATGTGAGTGCACTTCTGCTTTTTTAACCACTTCAGCCCCGGAAGGATTTCCAGCTTTAGGACCGGAGCCCTTTTTGCGATTCGGCACTGCGTCGTTTTAACTGACAATTGCGCGGTCGTGCGGCGTTGTACCCAAACTAAATTTGCGTCCTTTTTTCCCCACAAATAGAGCTTTCTTTTGGTGGTATTTGATCACCGATGCGTCATTTCTGATCGCCGCTATAAACAAAAGAAGAGCGACAATTTTGCAAAAAAACCCAAATGTCTTACTTTTTGCTAAAATACAAATCCAAAAAAAAAAATATAAAAAAACATTTTTTTCACCGGTTTTGGCCGATTTATATTCTTCCTCATATTTGTGATAAAAAAAATCGCAATCGCCGTTTATTGATTGGTTTGCGCAAAAGTGGTCGCGTTTACAGATGATGAGAATACATTTTTGGGGTTTTTAGTTTTTTAAATTTTTTACTAGTAATGGCGGCGATCTGCGATTTTTAGCGGTACTGCGATATTTCAGCGGACATGTCGGACCATTTTGACACTTTTTTGGGACCATTGGCATTTGTACAGCGATCAGTGCTATAAAAATGCACTGATTACTGTGTAAATGCCATTGTCAGTGAAGGGGTTAACCTGCAGGGGGCGCTCTAAGGGTTAACTGTGTTCCCTGGGCATGTTCTTACTGTGGGGGGACTGCCCTAGCTGGGGAAGGGAAGTGGTCACAGCCTCCATGTACAGGAAGGCTGTGATCACAGCCCTTCCCCCTTCACAGAATGGAGGTCCGTGTTTACTTACACGGACCTCCGTTCTTTCACTCCGGGGGGGGCATCGTGGGTGGCCGGTGGAGATCGACTCCGCCGCACCCGCTCCCTGGCCCTCCCCGAACACAGTGAGCGCGCGGGCGTGCCTCCGGCGGCGCGCGTGCGCTCACTGGGCTCGATCCCGCAGCCGCCGTCATATGACGGCGATTTGCGGGAAAGAGCCACCTTGTCGCCGTCAGATGCCGATCGGCGGTCGGCAAGCGGTTAATTAAAATTGTTGCCGAACATACTACACGATGAAGTGCTCTGTTATCTGTTTGTGGTGGTGAGTGGATTAGATGCGGAGGAAGTGACATCCTTGTGATCTGGTTTGGGATCGTTGGAGCGGCTATCCTGACTCTGTAGCAAGACCTCTTCCCTTAGGATATTTATATACAAGCGTGTGAGACCTCCGTCATAGGGGTCATATCTGGAGGGTAAGAGGCTGTCTATGTGGGTGTCGGTGGAGGTTCCCTATGAAGATCACCCTTCCTTGTCTGCGTATCCATTTCACATAATTGATCAATATTCAGAGACATTGTTCGGATTTTTCATTCACATTAACTTTTTCACTTTTAATGATTATAGCGCTGCACCTGTAATTTATAAAGCCTATAAATAAGGCTTACCTGTAGGTGCCCTGCATATCTCCTAAACCTGTATGGTTCAGGAGATATGCAGTGTTCTGTATGTGCAGACGTCATTTCGGCACATGCGCAGTGAAGAAACGGCCTCCGTGCCGTTTCTTCACTATGATTGTGCCATGACTGGCGGCTCCCGCGCACATGCCAGTCACAGAGCCAAAGTTGCGGCCTTGGAAAGAAGAGGGGCTGATGATGAATGCCACCAGCACAGGGCGTTGCTGGCTTTGTTTGCAGGTAAGTGGCACATAATGGGCTACTATGCATAGCAGCCCATTATGCTTCTACTTTACAGGGGAATGTAGAGGAAGTAAACCTCATCTGGGTTTACTTCCTCTTTAATACATTGTGTCCAACCTTAAAAGCCTCCAGCAGCAGAAAGTTCCACTCTAGTCAACTACTAACAGAAAAGTGAAGCCACCATGGAGTGACCATTCATGCATAGTAAGGCCAGGTTGTCGAAGCTTTTGGGAATCACACTTCAGTGTGAGGCCCTGCCATGAGCAGAAAAGTTCTGTGACACTTATCCACCATGTTTCAAACATGCTAAGCCAAGCTGATTGAGTAATGGACTATCAGAGTATGGTGATCCTGAGTTTGATTCAGCTATCTTTGCACTCAATGAGAACCCCGTTACTTTCCTAAAGATAATTTTGATATATTACATTTATATGATACTGCTCTGTCTTCTGAACTTGTGTTTTGGAGTGCTACAAGATGTGTTACACAGTAAAACCTTGGTTTGAGAGCGTTTTGCAGGACAAGCAAGATTTTTAAATACATTTTGACTTGATATATAAGAAGCAATGTCTTGATATATGAGTAGCGTCATGTCACAACTGAGTGTAAAAGAGAAGAGAGGCGCCTCTAAGTGTAGCAATATGGTTATATTTAATGAAGGTACAACATTTAGCAACTTACATAGTTGATGATTATAACAGACACATCTAAGTATGCAGACACCCAGGGTAAAGCTGTCCACATAGACCATTTTTATACTCTGTAGCTCCTGCAGGATTTTGTTTCTAATCCCATTGTGGAGGCTGCCACAATCACATTACTATATCACATTACCATAATCTTTTTATATGAACTTTAAACTGAAAGACTTATGGATAAATAGTTGTGGAGCAAATCATCTGAGTTTTATTATTTCTAATGGGGAAATTTGCTTTGATATAAGAGTGCTTTGGTTTACAAGCATGTTTCCGAAACGAATTATACTCGCAATCCAAGGTTTTACTGTACTTTAAATTGCCCGTAATGTGTTAGGCAAGGTAAATAGTAAAAATGTAATATTTCGGAAACAAACATTTTATGCATTCCTGTCAAACAAACTATAGGGTTTTGCAACAAAATTTTGTCTTGTAATAACCACTTACCAACCGGAAGGTTTTCCAGCTTTAGGACCAGAGCACTTTTTGCGATTCGGCACTGCGTCGCTTTAATTGACAATTGCGCAGTCGCGTGGCGTTGCACCCAAACAAAATTTGCGTCCTTTTTTCCCACAAATAGAGATTTCTTTTGGTGGTATTTGATCGCCTCTACGTCATTTCTGATCGCCGCTATAAACAAAAGAAGAGCGACCATTTTGCAAAAAAAAACAAATTTCTTACTTTTTGCTAAAATTCAAATCCAAAAAAATATATAAAAAAACGTTTTTTTTCACCGTTTTTGGCTGATTTATATAATTCCTCATATTTGTGATAAAAAAAATCGCAATCGGCGTTTATTGATTGGTTTGCGCAAAAGTGACCACGTTTACGGATGGTGAGAATTAATTTCTGGGGTTTTTATTTATTTATTTTTTACTAGTAATGGCGGCGATCTGCTATTTTTAGCGGTACTGCGATATTGCAGCGGACACGTCGGACATTTTTGACACTTTTTTGGGACCAATGACATTTATTCAGCGATCAGAATTTAAATGTCTACTGATTACTGTATAAATGTCATTGGCAGTGAAGGGGTTAACCTGGGGGGGAGAGAGCTAGGGGTTAACTGTGTTCCCTGGGTGTGTTCTTACTGTGGGGGGGGGGGGGGGGTTGGGCTAACATGGGCATGAGAGATCTAACTGATCCCAGTGACAGGGATCAGTAGATCACTCATGCCCCCACTAACAGAGTGGGGAACCGCCGTGTTTACATCGGCGGTTCCCCATTCTTTCCCTGTGGCCGCTCATCGTGGCTTGCCGGCGGACATCGGGTCCGCCCGTGCCGCGGGCACACTCCCCAGGAGCGCCCCCTAGCGGCTGTTCGCAGATCGCCGTGTTTTTACGGCGATTCGCGCTCAGCATCCCGACTGCCGCCGTGAAAACACGGCACGTGGTCGGGAAGTGGTTAAGAGAGGCATGTACTGCAGAGAGAGAGAGAGAGAGAGAGAGACATCAATTTGCCCCTGTACAAATCATTAGTAAGACCTCATCTGGAATATGCAGTTCATGGCATGGAGGAGCTCAGCTATGAGGAAAGATTGGAGGAACTGAATTTATTCTCTCTAGAGAAGAGGAGATTAAGAGGGGATATGATCAACATGTATAAATACAAAAGTGGTCCATATAGTGAACTTAGTGTTGAGTTATTCACTTTAAGGTCATCACAATGAACAAGGGGGCACTCTTTACATCTGGAGGAAAAGAGATTTCATCTCCAAATATGGAAAGGCTTCTTCACAGTAAGAGCCGGGATAATGTGGAATAGACTCCCTCCAGAGATGGTTCTGGCCAGCTAAGTAGATTGTTTAAAAAAGACCTGGATTCTTTCCTAGATACATCCAATATAACTGGATACTAATAGATATAAGTAAAGTTGATCCAGGGAACATCAAATTGCCTCTTGGGGGATCCAGAAGGATTTTTTTCCCCCTGCTGGAACAGATTGGATCATGTGGTATTGTTTTTTTTTCACCTTCCTCTGGATCAACTGTGGGTATAGGATTGTGTGTGTATATATATATATATATATATATATATATATTTATGTATGTATGTGTGTGTATTTGCCTTTTACTGGCTGAACTTGTCTCTTTTTTCACCCAGGCTATGTACCTATATGAAACACAAACCCTTGGCACTTTGAAGACATCCTTTGATGATGAAACACGGCAGGCAGAGCCTTGTGCTGACATCACCACTTTCTTAGAACCAGGAATCTCTTTCGGTTTGTGACACTTGTACATTTTTTTTTTATTACTGTGAGTGTATCTCTATTTAATAAATAAGGTATCAGTATTTTTTGAACTATGGAGAGGTGTATTTTTTCTTTCTTCACATGGTTACCCGCATCTTGTTCCTTCGTTGGTATGTACAGTGGCAGACTCTGGGTGATCAGGGAGCATTGGCATTATAGAGTGGCCATATATGCGTTAAATGACTTCTCTTGAGAAAGGGGGTCATATCTCTTGGGTAAGCAGGCACTTAATCACACACTTGGTGATGGTGGCTGTTGGTGTTTAATTCATTGATAGGAGCACTTTAACATGGATTCACTGGACTTGAGCATTGGGACTTTTTATGGACTATTTAATTAAATTTACTTTCATTTTTCAGTGAATTTTACAACTGTATTTTGATGAATTTTGGCCTTAATGCAATACTTTATGTATATGTGATTTTTGCACAGCACTTTTTTTTTAAATACAACTATATGAAACACAATGTGCTGTATTTGGGATAGGCCCAGCAGACAAACCTACTACTGCATGTAGTACCAGTAGTTCATCAGTGATCATTGGTTCCAAGCATTGTGATATATACTGGCTTTGAGTGACAGCATTAATGCCGATCGGGTTCTCTTTACTACTATCGTACAGGGCAACACCACCCAAGGTGCTAGGTGGGTAGGCCAACCATCAAACTTCTCTTGCATTTCTGATCCTATTGACTTGTCATCAGGGAGTGCATCATTGGCATGAAATTCTTGTTATATTACCAACCGGCATACAGGTAAACACGTGTGTTTATAAACCTTGAAATATTATCTGCTCTTATTTCCTCCTTTTTTGGGCCGTTGAAAATAGACATTTAATATACCACTGAATGTGTTTTGTTAAATCTGTAATAAAAAGTGGAAAAAAAAAAAATGATTCTGCCAAAAATCGAGTAAGCAGATACCTTCTTGCGATTTGATACACACTTAACAGTTAGCATTGATCCCAGCTCTCTTTCTGGACTACAAAACACCTCCCTGCATCTTACAGAGACCAGGAGAATGTTCTTTAGCTACAACTGGTACCTAAACATTTTTAACCACTTCCTTACTGGGCACTTAAACCCCCCTCCTGCCCGAACCAATTTTCAGTTTTCAGTGCTGTCGCTCTTTGAATGACAATTGCGCAGTCGTGCGAAGTTGCACCCAAACAAAATGTGCGTCCTTTTTTCCCCACAAATAGAGCTTTCTTTTGGTGGTATTTGATCCCCTCTGCGTCATTTCTGATCGCCGCTATAAACAAAAAAAGAGCGACAATTTTGAAAAAAAAACAATATTTTTTACTTTTTGCTATAATAAATATCCAAAAATAAAAAAACAAATTTATTCATCAGTTTTGACCGATTTATATTCTACATATTTTTGGTAAAAAAAAATCGCAATCGGCGTTTATTGATTGGGTTGCGCAAAAGTTATAGCGCCTACAAACTATGGACATTGATTTATGGCGTTTTTATTTATTTATTTTTACTGGTAATGGCGGCGATCTGCGATTTTTATCGGGACTGCGATATCGGGGCGGACATGTCGGACGTTTTTGACACATTTTTGGGACCAATGACATTTATACAGCGATCAGAAATTTAAATATCCACTGATTACTGTGTAAATGTCATTGGCAGTGAAGGGGTTAACCAGCAGGGGGCAGTGAAGGGGGTTAACAATGTTCCCTGGGTGTGTTCTAACTGTGGGGGGGATGGGCTGGTCGGGACATAACAGATCTAACTGATCCCAGTGACAGGGATCAGTTGATCTGTCATGTCCCATTCTCAAAACGGGGAACCGCCGTGTTTACTTCGGCGGTTCCCCGTTCCTCCTCTCTGAAAGGAGATCGCGGGTCTCCGGCGGACATCGGGTCCGCCCGACCCGCGGGCAAGCTCCCGCGGGAGCGAGCGGCGCGTGCACGAGCCGCTCGCGCCCGCGCGCCCAGCACAAGCCAAATGGGAGGACGTCTATTGACGTCCTCCCGGCATTTTAGAGCCGCGCTGTAGCCGTCATTCGGCTATGGCGCGGGCGGGAAGAAGTTAATCAATGCAGGGAATGCATTAAGGCAAACCATGTTTAGGCTTTAGAACCACTTTAAGTTCAGTTGTGAGGTAGGACCTCCATAGATTGGACTTGTTTTTCCAGCACATCCCAGAGATGCTTAATTGAATTGAGATTAAGGCCCCTTTCACACTGGGGGCAGTGGAGCTTTAGTGGTAAAACCCCGCTAGTCACAGTTGGGATTTACCGCTGTTAGAGCGGCGCTACGGTGGCGGGAGCGGTGCGCTTTTAACCACCCACAAGGGGTTAAAAGTGCCCACTCTCTGTACTTCCGAGGCGGTGTGCAGTTCCTTCAGAAGCGCTGCCCATTGTTTTCAATGGGCAGGGGCGGTGGTGGAGCGGTATATTACCGCTCACCGCACCGCCCCAAAGATGCTGCTTGCTTTTTTGTAACGTCCTGCAAGCGCACCGCCCCAGTGTGAAAGCACTCCGGCTTTCACATTGGGGTGGATGGGGAGTGACTTTTGAGGCGCTTTACAGGTGCTATTTTTAGGTAAATAGCGCCTGTAAAGCGCGAAAGTAGCCTTAGAGAATTTGGAGGCCAAGTCAGCACCTCAAATTCATTGTGTTCCTCAAACCATTCATGAACCATGTTTCTGCAGTGTGGCATGGCACATTATCCTTCTGAAAGAGACCAATACCATTCCCATGAAGGGGTGTCAGCAACAATGTTTAGGTAAGCGGTACTTGTCAGAGTAACATCCACATGAATGGCAGGACTCAATGTTTACCAGCAGAACATTGCCCAATGCATTACACTGCCTCCACCAACTTGCCTTCTTCCTATACTGGATCCTGGTAACATCTCTTTGCCAGGTGACGTACACGTACCCAGGCCTCTACATGATGTAAACAAAAATGTGATTCATCAGACCAGGCAAACTTCTTCCATTGCTCTGTGATCCAGTTCTGATGCTCACATACCCATTGTAGGCGCTTTTGGCTGTAGACACGGGTCAGCACAGGGACCCTGACTAGTCTGCATCTACCTAGCCCCATATACAACAAACTGTGATACCCACACATCAACTTCGGGAACAATATATGCGTATCTGTCTTTGTGCTGGGAGTGAGCTGAACAGCGCACTCCCAGCACAGAGCCCCGGGTCCCATACTAATGATCAGTACCCAGAACTCCTGGTTCTGGGTTACCTGATCACTGTGATAACATCTGTTTGGCTATCAGTGATCAGTCACTGTGGAACCCACCCCTGTGTTTTTCTCTCTTTCTCTGTGAATGGAGAGGAGAGATACATTGCATCTCTCCCTGCAGGGAGGAAATAAAATATCGCTAGATGACAGTTGGCTCTAGGTCCGTGCCAGGGTTATTGTTTGGACCAAGTAAGGGTCAAAGGTTAGGGTCAGAAAATTTTGGGTAGGATTTTTTTAAAATTAGTGTCAGTGTGTTTTAGGTAGAATATATATATATATATAGCGCAAAATGCGCACTATTGTTTTGGACTGTACTACGGGCACAAACATCAACTAAAATACACATGTGGTATCGCTATGACTGGCGGGAGCAGGAGAATGTATTTTGGATTGTTCTTTGGTGGTAGGTTATGGTAGTAACACGAAATATACAGCTAAGTTTTAAAAAAAATTATATATATTTTTTTTACTATATAAAAAAAAAAACAAATAGGACAGAACACATTTCAAAGTTGCTAAATTGTTCTTAGGCATTAACATTTGTTTTTCCCTTAGGCGTGAAGGGGTTAATATATCCCACCAACGTTCAGTCTTTGTAATGAGATAATATTCACATAAAGTGGGAGTAAACTCCTATGCATGAATTTTACCTATAGGCAAGCCTATAATAAGGCTTACCTATAGGTAATGAAAATATCTACTAAACGTGCACAGCTTAAAAGATATTTACTGTAGATGCAGCCAGTGACATCACCGGCGCATGCACTCTGAAGGAATGACATACCTGTGGCATTCCTTCAGAGCCCTGTGCCGTAAACGGCAGCTCCCGTGCACATGCGGGGGAGTGACGTCATCGCTGAATCCGGCCACTCACACAGCCGGAGTCCGCGAACCCAGAAGGAAGACCGGGTGAAGATGGAAGTGCCTTCAGCTGTGACAGTGCTCCACTGGAGGGCTTCATTCTAAGGTAAGTTTCACATAATGTGCTAGTATTCCATGCATACTAGCACATTATGACATTGTCTTGCAGTTGTAAAAAGAAAAAAAAAAAAAACCAAAACTGTGGCTTACTACTGCTTTAACCTGTCCGTGGGCACACAAGTAATGGCTGATCAGTGGACACTTCTCTGCTAAGCAGCACCCAGTATGAGTTCTGCTGTACAAGGCCTGCAAGCTGATACTAAGTCACATCCAAGTGCTTACATTGCTTGATTAAAAAAGAAAAACGCATTTTATTTTGCAATAATGGAAAACAGAGCTACATTAATTAATGCCCTTTATACTTGCCCGAGTCCAGCTTAACAATACATGTAAATACTAACTTGTAAAATGTAGTATTTTTGGCATATTTTACTAGCAGCTAGCTATTAAAAACCCATGTGAGCAAGGCCACAAAATTGATAGTGTTGATAGTGTTGCTGCTAGTATCACGTAGAACAAAAATGTCACAGCTGCTAGAGATATAGTTTACAATATTAAGAAAAAGTAATTTTATTTAGTTTTTGTTTTACATTAATGACATCATATTTCGACACAATGCAAAGTCCACCTGAACAGAGATCTAGATGAAAAACTCAGATTGTGTTACACAAAAAAAATATATATATAGTTTTCTATATGAAGAGCTTGCAGCAATCATGCCTGAACAGATGAATAGCAATATGGTAGAGTTACTCGGCCTGTCCTCAAACTGGCACAGGTTTACCAAACCATTGGCACGGAAAGGGGTACTATAACGTGTATGTTATATCAACATACTGCATATTAAAGCAGTAACCGGGCTGGGATGAACATGCCAAAAAAATACAATAAAAAGGTACACTTGAAAATGTAGAATTGAAGCAATGCTCTTGATAAGCTCTAGCTAGCATAGGATAGGATGAATGGTAATTTAGGACAACTTTAGCTTGGTGTATATACCAAGGCACGTTATAGCTTATATACAAAACATTAAAGATAGATACAGCATTGTTTAGAATTAAGCTTTTTTTTTTCTTTTCTTTTTTTTATTTGCGAAAGAAGAGAATCTTTAAATAATTATATAAAAAGGGACACATTTACTCATGAAGGTGTTCTACTGGTAAAGAACAAAAGCCAGCATGATGGCTGAATTGCCATTTGTACCTTATGCGTACGTTAATGGTTAGCTCATATAGTGGAGGAAACCATGCTGGGCTGGACCAAAGTTCAGGGGGAATTTAAAAAGTTTCAGCTACATCACTGAGGTTTACATGTCAGCAAGAATACCGGTCCAAACCACAAAATGGTTGCTTGCCCTCTCTGGCTCCAGTGGAAATACAAATTGTCCACAGATTATTGAGTTACATTTATTGTAAACATTTAGCATTAGTTTGAGTATAACTAATCTACAGATTACAGAAAGGAAAAAAAAGATCACATTCCACGATACAAAGTTACATTTCACTGCAGAGCACCATGCAGACACTAGGTAGCAGATCTTGAGTGGTTGCCAGTATGTTAAAATTGGTCATAATGAGAATACCCCAGGTACGCAAATTGATAAACTTCACTTCACCCAAAATTCACTGCAAAACCAGGTTTAGTAAAATTACACTCATTACGTACTAAGAAAATCCACTAGATTTCAGCAAGCTTTAACATTCCCACACTGGCCTGGTCAAGGGTGGAGGGTGTCCCTTCTTTCTCTTAAGGCCTTGTACATATGGGCTTTAATGTGTTTCAAGTGGCAGTCAGCGGCCCCATTAAGATCTGCATTTAACGGGAGCTAAAGCTCGTTTTGAAGACTTCAACAAGCATTTTGAAGCTTTGGAAAAGTTTCTTGTAGATATTGCTGTCACACAGTAAGTACAAGGCTGTAAAGTTGAATTCCAGGTTTTACATGGCGCTCAGCCGTTCATAGAAAGCAATGTATTCTAGCAATGAATAGAAGAATACAAAGCTTCTTCTGATTGGCTGAGTTAAAGACGGGCTGATGTCACAACCTGACTCAGCCAATCAGATAAGACTATTGTGTTCCGGGTATGAGACAGAATGGTCTTGGCTCGAACCTGGAACACAGTATGGTATGCTGTATGTAGCCTCAGCTACCTACAGTTTATACAGCACATCCAGCGACCTCGCATTTTAGTTCGTTTGGCCCAAATGTAAAACACAAGCTGGAGTTGAGCCTTATGCTACTACTACCTGGGATGTAAGAGAAGCAGATTTTCACTGTATCAGTGAAGTGGAGATCATGTGTAAATGATATAGGAATGGTAAAATAGATGGATGGGGGTACTCTGGGGAGTATTACTATGAGAAACCTACATGCTATAGAGACACTGGAAGTGGAAATCCTTATAAGAACAGGGCACCATACATATCAATGCAACTAGCAGGAACCCATACAACTGCAAACTAATATGATTTCTTAGAAACAAGATGGTTCACTGTGCAAAATATAGTTGTCTGCTGCATGGAAGGACAGCATACTGAAAGTCAATTACAGCACTCCTGAGTGAGCAAAACCATAAGAGCCGATTCACACTGCCGCGACTTGAGTCGCCTCCATGCATTGCAATGGAACCATTCTAATAGGAGCAACTCAAGTCCCTCCGACTTAGAAAAAGGTTCCTGTACTACTTTTGGGGCGACTTCAGGCGACTTCTGATTTCTTTTACAGAAGTCTTTTGCAAGCCTCGCTGAAGTCGTGCTGTGCGGGATTGCACTGAGTCATGTGTGAACCGGCTAAGCTGGAACATATTTTTGCTACGTTAAACACATGTATTGCTAACACCACCTAAAATAAAGTTGCTATGTTATTTGTGCCTGGTCTTCAATGATACAGTGGTCAGGAGAGAAAAGGGATGGCTGCCATTGCTGGGCTTGTTACAGTGCTAGTTTTCTGACTGTTTTAATACTTGAAAGCCATAGACCGGAAATAGGTATTCACCAAATGAAAGACAGTTCCTTTTCTATATACTTGTTTCTGGTCACTAACTCAAAGTACTAAAACCAAAGTTTCAACATGAAAATGGTCATTAATTGTAGCCTATATATTTTTCCCTAACAGGTTTCCTGTTAGTAACAAATCAGAAATACAAGACAACTTGCCATACATATAAAGGCAACTGGAAAGGTACACTGTCGTCATTTTTACACCCTTCTTGTTAGCCATATTTCCTGTTTTAAGACATGAAAAATGTTCACTGCAAAGTGCACCTGTACAACAATATAATATATTCACTGCATAAATGACGGTCCTTAAAAGAAGTATTGGATTTTTTTTAACATCATACTTAGGTGGCTGTCCCCCGCCGGCTCTAAGGCTGAGAACTGAGCGATCAAACACCGCTGATCGCTTAGTTCACCCTGCCACTCTGAGCAGAGAGCTGTGACTGCCAGTCACCGCTGTCTGCTGAAAATGGGTCACAGGAGTGCAGAACGAACTGCACTCCAGTGATCCACAACTTGGAGTAAATGCCGAGCTGTGTAAATGTGAGAAACCATCCCAACTGTAAGTCCTAAGGTCATCCAGGCCAAGCCCTAAGTCTGGAGAGCAATGTTGTCACATTACCCCACATGTCCTATGATGTTATGCCATCATTGTCTATGAAGAGAGCACATATTCAGAAATACGGATCACCTATTACATGTAACCTGAAAGAAAAATTGTAATCTAGACAAAATGGGGCCTAAGATTTACTTTCGTATTTCTGTGATCTGATCACTAGAGACATCCCCAGGCGTTTTTTTCTCTGCGGTTATGTGCTCATGGCGCCCTTCTGTAACTGCCAGGATCTTAGCATTTTACTGAAAAGGCTACATTAATAACTAGAAACCAAACACTGCCAAACAAATATAAACCGCTGAATATTTTTGTGCTATGCAAATTTGTTACTCCACATGTCTGCAGCTTGAACTAAATTAACTTTAGGTAGAGCTAGAGATTACATATGATGTAAGAGAAAAGGGATGGATAGGTCTATATGCAATCAGCGCCACTTCGAATGATATGAATATCTTCCTTTACATATTTCAACAGAGCAGCCACTTGGTTTTAAGAGAAACTGCTTTTATTATCCATCCCCAATGGCCATAGACAAGTGGTACTCCAAGTCTTCATAAAGCCGAATAAGCTCCGTTACAGAAGCCCCAGGGCTGCTGGAGACTCCCCAAAGACCTTTAACAGCTTGGCGAGGAATCACACAGAGTCCAAATTCTTTCACAAGTGGTCATTTTGGGCAGATGTGACCTTTAAAATTGAAAATAATTTTTTAACAAATTACAAAATGGCTTGTGTGGCAATTTTACATGCTATAGTTCTTTTTAATCTGTAAAAGCTGTAATTTTCTAAAACTGTTAAAAAAAAATTAAATGCAATATGGCGAACTGGAGGTGTTCTGTACAGGATTAGCGTACAAAATACATGTCATTTCCTGCTTGTGTGATTAGCTCACGGATTTTAGCAGATGTCTGCACTAAGGTACAAGACAAGCTTTAGTCATCCTCAGCGATAGGGATTTCAGTTTGGTGAAATACTGCCCAAAGGTTAACTCATTTTCTAAAGGAGATGCAGACCCAGCAACTTTTCTCATCAGAACATCATGAGCGTACCAGATGATTGTGAGTGTAGGCCCCTCCATTCAGGAATCGGTCTGGAAAGGACATGGTGAGATAAAAGATATTTATTCGAAACAGAAAAAAGGTAGGAATCTGCAACAAAGTTTGTCAAAATACATTGGTCATCCAGTGGCGTTACACTTTAATGTTCAGATCAGCTACTGTTGGTGGCAATCACTTAACGGGATTCTGGATGAAAAAGATGTCAAAGTGGATCTAAACCCAATTTTTTTTTTTAAGACTTCTGCCTAGTAGAGTACAGGATGTCAGGCCATCTGTGTTAAGTCTTGCCACGAAGAGTTAATCCAGCTCTGAGCAATCCTCTTATCTTTTTTCAGTAAGAAAAAAAAAGTCTCACAGCTAAATAGATGTTTCTTCCCTGTGCTGTGCGAGTGGCAGGTCCTTTCTTTATCTCATGCACAGAGCAGACAAAGCTTTACACTCCCCACTCCTTTCTCCTCCAGCTCTCCCAGGATTGGCTGGTCCACACCTCAGCATGATTGGGCATGCTGAAGTCATGTGGTGACTTTCATGCGTTTTGACAGGATGTTTCTCAAAACTCAGGAATAAGAAACTAGGAGAGTGTAGAGGTAGGTGGGGAGTCCTGTGACATCATGACTCCACCCACCGAGCTCCAGCAAAGAGACCTACCCACTTGTTCCAGAGATTTGTGGGGCTGCTACTGCTCAAGATGGTGACATTTGCAATGTAGGGATACATGCAGGAGGCTTGCATGTATATATACTTTAATACTGTGCCATTAGTTTATACTGCGTGAGTGGTGGGTTTACATCAACTTTAAAGTGGAACAGCAGGCAATTTTTCCCCCCAATAGATTTGGATTGAGTAGGGAAGGGTTACAATCCTGCCCTAACATGTTTTACTGCTGTCTGAGATTTCACCTTACATCTAGTCTTTGTGACAACATGGTCACTCAAACAGGAAACGAGTGGAAATTACACCATTAGAACACAGATATATATATATATATATATATATTGTAATACGAGTGGGAAAGGTCAGTACATCTGTGTATGGTTTATCGGTTTGTTGGAAAATTGGCTCACTTGCCATTAAAGTGACAGTCTGTGACACAGGTACGAAAAACTCCGGGAAGTTTCCTTACCCTTTAAGGAAACAACTATTCCTAGACTAATTTGTCGCAAGTTCTGTGGCAATTGCTCATTACATAGATTTAGTTCACTGCCCCAAAACTAGTTTGTGAAAACAAGCCAAAGTGGGTACTGCAACCACAGCCTAATCACACAGGTGTGAAAGATCCCCTTTAACTTAGCCAATGCATACCGAATGAATGTCATGAGAAACCTGTATAACTCTTTTTATTTTCCCACTGTACAGTCACATCATTGTGCATTGTAGACCCGATGTGTAGACTTGCAGAAATACTGCTGAAAGGACAGGTCAAGTGTTCAGGTCTGTGTTGTACAGCACACTCAGGGACTTAGCATAAAGTCAATCTGCAATTTCTGCAGACACATAATTGCTTCGGGTGTCGCAACTGCCGATTAACATATATCCATGTGTACATACAGTGTGCTTGTCTCTATGGAAAAGCAGGTGATAACAGACATCTGGTGTGTCATGTCACTATGGATCTTGGTATGTGTGCATTCTAGTGTACTTTAATATCACCTGTATTCTTACCAAGGCACAGTGCTTTACGAATTAAAAGAGGCTATATAAACGCATGGATTTGTATCTACTAAGAGCGGAGGCACCTGGGACACATAATATTACCTGTGTGCAAAAGGCCTAAGGAGCACTCCATGTAAACGTGTGCAAAGGGCCTAAGGAGCACTCCATGTAATTGTGTGCATCGGGGGAGAACTAGGCAGGTGACTGCCATTCCTCCAAAATATGCTGTAGTTGAAAAGCAACTACTGGGTAATTCCCGCAGTCTCTGTATGACGCATCTGCAAACCACAAAGTCATTTTCAGGCCTGTAACAAAAATCAGTTTAATATCCCAACAATAACCTAAAATTTTACACTGTGAACAAAAGCCACTAAAAAGTCACAAAATGATGTGCAAAACTGAGAACAGTGCAATGAAAGCAACATAAATCTGGATTAAAATGAAAACCAAATGAACGTTCTCACTAGGTCAGTTCATGACAAGATGAGTGTTTTACTTCATGACAAAAGCAGGAATAGAGCAGGTTTATTGTTATTGTCTCCAGTAAATTAGTTGTAATAAAACATGAAGCTCTCTTCTCCCTCCAATGTTCCATACATATTGTAGCATCATATACACACTGTACATGAGTAAATATGATACATAAACACTTTGATTATACACAATTTCCTATCTACCAATATTTTAAAATTAAATGCTCACTTTATGCTCAGCTCTTTACAGTTGTAGCAGAGTCCTATGCAAACCTAATACTTTGTGTGGGGCAAAGTTTTATGCCCAATAATCTGCTAATGGTGTGCTCTGCATTCTCCATGGGAATATAGAGAGGGCCCTACTAAAGCTTGTCGTGGCTTCCACAGAACAACCAGTTTTGGGTGAAGCTCTGCTTTAAAACCCTGTTATAAATTAGCCTCAATACCAGACAATGAATCGGTGTCATACTCTGCCTAAAAGAAATTTGACCATGTCCCCACAAAAGTCTATAACAGACTACTGGCAGTTGAAAGTATTAGCACACAAACATGGAAAACCTGAAAAGAGCCATCTTTCAAAACCTAGGTCAAAAAATACAATTATATATACATACACACAATAATATGTATATACATATATACACAAATAAGTAAACCTGCCAAAGTGTAACATCTTGAAAAACCTTTGTCCTCAAATTTATCTACACCAGGGCAGTCATCATTGTCCATTATATACATTCCATGCTTCCTGAGCAATGGTAATGCACAGTGACCGTGCCCAACTATTCCTCTCTATCAAGGGCCATTTATCAATTACTCAGACTTACCAAAAACAACGTCCAGGTGACTTATGAAAGATTTGGTTTTATTTCAGCAGTCCTTTAGCAAGGGTGCTGACTGCAGTGACTGACAGGGAGGGGGAATTTACACATCTGTAGATGAAATAATAATGCGGCACATCAAGCATGTAAGAATGCAACAATCACATCAAAAATTACTTTAAATGTATAAGCACTGCAATGTGTGCCTTTTAAGGCTTATCACACTTGTGACAACACACCTACTCTATGTGTGATGCCTTGCAAAGCGCTTCACTGCGAATGGCACCCCAATGCATTGTACAGTAGAGCACGAGGCACAACACAACACATATACCATGGGCTGTGGAAAGCTGGAATTTGGAAAAAAGGGGTCACAACCATTTTAGTGCGAATAGGCCTTTAACATTTGTTGCATGTTGATATATTTAATTATAAGTAGCTCAACAATAGGCAATGACTCTTAGCAGTAAAGAGTATAACAAGCTAAATGCATTATATTACTTCATTTTACTCTCCAATATAAGGCGCTATTTATTACCCGACGTTATACCAGTGACCACCTACCTTAGCTTTGGCTTCGCTCCCTTGCTAGCAAGATCAACAAAAAGCTTTATCGCTGGTCCCTTGCTAGCGAGTAAGGTTCTGCTATGCCCTGGGTTAGCATGAGAGCGATGCCCATTATTAGGTGAAGTGGTTGCTGCACCTCACTAGCGATGAGTTATTCATCAGTTGATACTGACAAAGTCCTTCAGCATGGGTCCATGCAATCTTTTGCGGAGGAACTGCAAATCTTTCCTTACTTGATCAAGTAAGGGCTGACCAAGGATACTAGCCTCTGCAGATTACTGTGGCCTACCATGACTTGTACGTAAACAAGCAATTCGACAGCCCAGCAGCTGCCATCATGTCATCCACCGATAGCACTAGATCTAAGATGAGGACACTCACTGTGATCTGTACTGCCAGTGTTTTACAATACAATTTCATCAGAGTTCACCTTTGGTTAACCATAACATGTCAATCTCCTTCTTGCCTATATATACATATATTGGTAGACAGAAAATAGGTATAATCAATGGTTTTATTGTTTAATTTCATGTCCCTTTGCACAGGTCACCACAGATCCGTGAATCCTACCTACACAAACCATTTAAAATACTATGAAAAATGTCTTAGTGTCAATTCAGTTTTTTCTTTTTTACTTAGGGGGAACAAGACAACATTTAACAACCACAATCAAACCTATAAATCAAAAGCAAATGATACAGTATGAATCCAATGAATACAATTTCAAAAATCTTCTTTAAAGTGAACATTGAAACTGGAGAAGGAGAAGAGAAGGTAAAAGTACAATAGCCTATGGACAAGAAACAGCCACTTCAGGCTCTTCACATGGAATGATGAGGCTCAACAGCACCCGCCTCCAGCTTGTTGCCCTCCCATATGAGACCCAGGCGATCCAGGCGTTGAATGTTGTGGTCCGATTTTAATGCCGTTTGCCTAAAACAAGAGATAGGGACAGTCATAAAACAGTCAATCCAATAATGACAATATATTTTACACTGTATCCTGTCTAAAGTAAATCTACACTTAACATACATTAGGTTGCTATTGCCAACCTCTCCACAAAATCCTAGTTGCTTAGCAGATTTAATGGTTTTAATGCTTTAAGCCAGCGACCAGGGATAAGTTTGAAAACCAAGTGGTCTGTCTTTCCTGATCTGAATTTTTGTTGCAGATTAGATTCAGATAGTAAATGCAGAGAGCGACAGACAAGCCAATCAGTGTTATAAGAAGGCAGTCAGCAATGGCAGGCTCCCTTTTTTACTTAGCACAGAGATTCTTTAAAATTAAAGGAATTCTATGATCACAGCATACACTTTCATTTTAGAACATTAGTATTGTAACAACAATATAAACTATAGTTATATTTGACAATCAAATATAAAAACTTACATGAAAAAGTTCCTCTAATCAATGCTGCCTGTCTGCTTACCATCTCTTTTCACAACTTCCTGAATTCCCTGCATGCTCTGCTGTTTTTTTTTTCAAATTCTAAAGACTACATATACCATGGAACCTTGCAGTGACTCCTGCACTGACCCCACCTTCTGAAGCTCTTCCTCAGCAGTTCAGAAAGCAGGCTCTGTAACTGTGTGACACAGCAGTGCCTATCAGCAGGGCATAGTGAGTATGTGTAACAGAATTCAAGGGGGCAAATACGGTTGCACCGATACCAAGCATTTGCATGAGTACTTGTGCAAATGTGCCGATAGTAGAAACCAATACCTTCAGGTTCTGTTCTTTCATCGGTCAGCGAGATTCCCCTACTGACAGCTGAAATGTATACAAAAGAATGCCAGCAATTATCGGTTGTTAACCACTTGCCGACCACCTCGCATAGAAAGACAGCAGCAAGTTGGCTCCGCTGCGCAGATCGCCGTCTATAAAACGGCTATCCGCGCACCGCTGCACTCTGCCCGAGCGTGGCCGGCGACCCGCGATCACCTGGTACAGCAGTGGGGAGCTGCCGATGTAAACATGGCGGTTCCCAGCTCTGTCAGGCGGCATGACAGATATTCTACTGATCCCTGTGATAGGAATCAGTTAGATCTGTGATGCTCCAGCCAGCCCAGCCCCCACACAGTTAGAACACGCCTAGGGAACACAGTTAACCCCTTGATTGCCCCCCGCAGGTTAACCCCTTCCCTGCCAATCACATTTATACAGTAATCAGTGGCTATTTATAGATCTGATCGCTGTATAAATGTTAGTGGTCCCACAAAAGTGTCAAAAATGTCCAATATGTCTGCAACAATATCGCCCAATAAAAATCGCAGATCGCCGCCATTACTAGTAAAAAAAAAAAAAAACACCCCATAAATGAAGGAGGTCAGAGGAGAGATTTGGGGTCTAATAGACCCCAGATCTCTCCATAAAGAGGACCTGTCACGGCCCATGCTATCACAAGGGATGCTGTTCATCCCTTGTAATAGCAATAACATTGATCAAAAAAAAAAAAAAAAAAGTTAAAAGGTAGTGTTAAAAAAAATATATATATAAAATAAGTATTGGCAAGTGGTATCAGCAAGTACTTGAAGAAAAAAGTATTGGTACTCGTACTCCAAGGGTATTGGTGCAACCCTACTGGTAAATGTATGGGGATCTTCACAAACTTCAAGATTTAGGCCTCATGCACACTGAGGCTGATAAACAGACGTTCAGGGGCATTTGGACATTTTTTCAAGCTGCCCCTGAACTCATTTAATGTTATCTTATGTGTACATTTACACAGACTCGTTTAGAGTCGTTTTCAGGCAGTCACGTTTATAGGCTTTTTTTGAACGCAAAAAAATGGGTTCAAATGCAGAGTTTACCGGTGTTTCAGACGTCAAACGCGGTAACATTTTTAAAATAAAATACCTAGACGAAAACACGGCATGCAGAATAGGCCTTTTAGACACTGGCTTCTAGCTAGAGGTTGAAAAAGCGTCCAGTGTGCATGAAGCCTTAGATTAATAGGAATAGATCAGAAATAACTTGAAATGAGGAAATATATAAATTTTGGCCATTGACACGATTTAGTGATAAGGCTGGTCATGCGCATATCGATTTTTTGTGTTCAGCCTGTAGATTCTGCCATCCACGCTATACAGCACAGATGGATGGATTTCCCGCTGTGACTCATTCTGACAGCCAGTGCCGACAGGGCCACCCACAAAGTGAATTTTATCAGGTTCATCAGGAATCAGATGATGAAAGTGCAGCTTACAAGAACCAGCCAGATTCATGGATTTTACACAAGAAAAAAAATAGGAATCTTATTGGGTTCTTTGGCCTCTTCTTTTTTCAGTTTAAATACATGTGTTTGCAGATGAAAGGCAAACTCTGCCCTCAACAGTTTTGCTTTGTTGCTGGCAATTCGATTCACACTGTGCTGTCTTCTTTCCACCAGAAATTGTTCTCCACTTAGAGGCGCTCCAGTCCCTCACCCCCAAAAAAATGTAAAAGTCAGCAGCTACACGTACTGTAAGGACACTTACTTGTCCAGTCATTTTGCCTGTACCTTTCAACATCTGGCAGATCAGTAATGGATGGAATCCGGTACAGTACTTAAATTTAGCCATTTTCCCTACCGCATACAAGAAAATTCGATAAACAGTTGGCACCTAAGACCGGCCATACACGGAGCAATTTTTTTTTCTGCAACCATGGGTTGCAGGAAAGAAATTCTCTCGATTCCCCCATCAACACAGACAGCTTTGATGCGGAAATCCCACCTGCCGGCCCCGCTGAGAAAACTGGCTAAGATTGGAACCGTGCATGGGCTGCCTAAGAATTTGGTTACTGTGGGGCAGCACAAATTATCTGAGACAATTCTTTTGTCTGACACTTTCCTAAACAGAAGCCTATAAAGTTATGGTGTGTGATAATATAAATAGTAGACTCCAAGCAATTCCTGGTGCAGGATGTCAGAGCACACAATACAGAATTGTTTGTTTTAGAATATACAGGCTTTGTGCGTCTTTGCTGTTTCTTTCCCTCTCAGGCCCTGGATGTGTGCCAGTAAAAATAAATACGCGCATTGTATAAGGATTAATTAAGCAATTTTCTACACTGCCTAAGAAGCGCCTTCATATTTTAGTCAAGCTATACTAGGAGCAAATAACTCCTTGAAAACCCCCCTCCCAAACCGTGATATCAAACTCTGTGGAATGTAAACCAATAGAAAAACTTCCCTTCTCCAGCCTGCATTTTCCATGTTGAATCAGCTGTGGAGATGCATACAAGTGTTCAGTGTCATCAATAATTTCTATGATCCCCAAAGACATGGCAGCTCGCCAGCAACCCACACACAGAGCAGCTCCTTTCATTCATCAAGATCACACTTCTATCTTAACATTGGCTGCCTCAAGTGGGTTTCACCTAAGAACACAGCACTTTAGGAGGGAGGAGGGAAGTAATACAGTAGCTTTCAGAAATTAAGCTCTTAAGGAAACTTTGCGTCACACTAAATCTTAGATTTATAGTGCTTGGCAGTTGTTCTGCAACTGTAGTAGCCTTGGGGTTTCTGGCAATGGCTTGCTATCGACAGCAGCTGATGTGGTTTCTGGGCTTTCTGCAACTCTGTTTTAATAAAAAGCATGCCCTATGGCTCATTGGTTTTGCCCCCTCTTGGCTGGTAGCAAGTTGTTGAGGACTCTAAGAGCCAGACTTGGCGTTACGCCAGTAAAGTAGCACAGACGGCTGGCTCTTACAGCAGATTGCAATCAGAGCTCCATAAAGGCACAGTGAAGCAGTCAGGTGCTGTATTAAGCTACACATGAACAAGGAACTTCTACAACAAACGAACCACGACCTGCCCAACTTTCCTACAGCTTTTTATATTCGCGTTACTGGCTTAGAATAATACATGATCTCCCCTCCCCCGTGTGTCATATCCCCTCTCACTCAGAAAGACAAAGAGCATGAGATAATAGCTGAGAGACAGGGAGGGAGAGCTCCGAGGAGTACAAAGACACTAGGGGTGTGGTGGTGACGGTGCAGGATGCTGAGGGAGAGGGGACAAGTGGAGCACCATGAGGCCTGGGGGATTACAGGCCTAATCTAAAGAGGGGATGAGGTGCACGCAAACCAAGGAAAAAATAGCCTGGAGTAGTGTAAATACAAAACCACCACACTCACGCTGACAAAATATAAGAACTAGCATGACCGTTCACATAAAAGAGTTGAGCAGCTGTGAAGGGGGAAAAAAGAAAAAAAAATTAGGCAAAGTGAGATGATAAGCAGGCCAACGAGGAAGAGATTGAAGATTTAAGAGCTCCCAAAAACAGGAACAGGCAAACACACATTAAAACAGGGAGAACTCAAATTATTAGAAAAATAATTAAGAGTGAACTTCGGTTATTCCGGTATCCTCCCACACTCCAAAGAAATGCTGGTAGGTCAATTCGCTCCTGTCTAAATTGGCCCTAGTATGTTTGTGTACAAATGTGCATTAGGGACCTATGATTGTAAGCTCCTTGAGGGCAGGGACTGGAATGATAAGCGCTGCGTAAATGGATGTCACTATACAAGTACCTGTAATATATAAAACAAAATCCTGAAAGACTGAGAACACCTGAAAAAGAAGATGAAGAACCAATAGCAAAACAATAAAGGGCTGATTCACATTATCTACATGGTAAAATCCAAGAAGTGCTGGTTCTTCAGCTTTTAAAGTGCAGAGCAAGGACTGGAATGTCAAGCGCTGCGTAAATGGATGGCACTATATAAGTACCTGTATTATTATAGAGGATTTATATAGCACCAACAGTTTGTGCAGCACTTTACAATATGAGGGCAGACAGTACAGTTACAATTCAATACAGGAGGGATCGGAGGGCCCTGCTCGTTAGAGCTTACAATCTAGAAGGGAGGGTCAAGTGAAACAAAAGGTAATAACTGTGGGGGATGAACTGATGAAGAATAATGAGAATATAGTTGTTAGGTGTGGGTAGAATAAGCTTCTCTGAAGAGGAGGGTTTTCAGGGATCGTCTAAAAGCTAATCGAGTAGGAGATACTTGGACAGGTTGGGGTAAGGAGTTCCATAGGATTGGAGAGGCTCTGGAAAAGTCCTGTGGCGAGCAAAGGAGGAGGTGACGAGTGAGCTAGAGAGCAGGAGGTCTTGAGAAGAATGAAGAGAATAATTAGGTTGGTATTTCGAGACTAGACTGGTGATGTAGCTGGGGGCTAAATTGTGGATGGCTTTGTAGATTGTTGTGACCATTTTGAATTGAATTCGTTGGGTGAGCGGGGGCCAGTGGAGGGATTACCAGAGAGGAGTAGCAGACACAGAGTGATTGGTAAGGTGGATGAGTCTGGCAGCAGCATTCATAATGGATTGAAGGGGGGATAGCCTGTGTAGAGGTAAGCCATTGAGAAGGGAGTTGCAGTAGTCGAGGTGAGAGATGACCAGAGAGTGAATTAAGAGCTTTGTTGGGTCGCTGGTTAGAAAGGGGCATATTTTGGAGATGTTGCGGAGGTTGAGACAGCAGGATTTGGACAGTGATTGGATGTGGGGCTTAAAGGAGAGTTCAGAGTCCAGAACTACACCTAGGACCTTGGCATAAATAAAAAAAATCCAGAAAGACTGAGAACACCTGAAAAAGAAGAACCAACAGCAAAACAACCAAAGGGCTGATTCACATTATCTACATGGTAAAATTAAAGAAGTGTGGGTTCTGGCCAGCAGTGCCTTCAGCTTTTAAAGTGCAGAGCACTTTACCTTATTGACAGGTTACCCAATTCTATACATCACAACTGAGCTGTGATGCCAAGAAACGCAGTCAGAAACAGAGCTGCAATGCATTGAAATGCAGTTAGAAATTGATCTGCAGCTAAGCTGTGGGATAGAAAAAAAAACAAAAAAACAAAAAGCAGATTTCCACACTGCACCTCACCTGAAGGCTGTGTTTAAGTGTGAACATGGCACATATAGAACAACTGCTTTCTGTGTTTTTCTAGTGCAGTGTGAACAAACCCTAAGGCTTCGTGCGCACAGGACGCTTTAAAAATGTTATAAAAACATCAGTAGGTTTGTAGTGAGTTTTTCAACGTTTTTGCAATAACGGTTTTTAGCATTTTTTTTTTCTTTCAATGGGATCAAAAATGTTCAAAACTGCTCCTGAGCCGTTTTTTTAGCGTTTATCTGCGTTTTTGATGCTAGAGCATTTTTACAGCTGAAAAACTCCTCTCAGAACCCACTGGTCTTGTTTGTTTTTTTACAGCCAACAACAGTTGATAGCCTATGTGTGCTTGGACACATAGGATAACATACTGGAGAGTTTGACTGTAGGAAAAATGTCTGAAGCCAAAAACAGCTGCTGTAAAAACGCCCTGTGTGCATGGGGCCTAAAAGAAAGAAAAGCAAGCCCAAAGAACACAAAAAACACAATAGTGAGGGAATAAATTACAATATGGGAAACAAATGTGCAAAATGAAAACTAGTGAAAACGTTTGAAATAAATAAGTAGTGATAGTAATAGGCTCAGACCAACCAAAACTGGTATTTCAGTTGTGGCATGTACCTTGCAGAGCTCAATCACCCACCGCCATCTTGTATCCTTAAACACACCAAATGTCGTGATCTGTGCTGCTGTGAGCTCTGCCCTGCTGTCACTACAAGGGTCACACTATCTGGAATTTTTCTAAAGCTGACCATACATTTAGATTTCTTTTGTTCAGGTTGAAGGAAAGAAATCCAACAGATTTCCTCATCCACATTAACCACTTAAAGAGGAAGTAAACCCCATCATTACTGCAAAGTAAAAGCATAATGGGCTACTATGAATCACATAGTAGCCCATTATGTGTCACTTACCTGCAAACAAGGCCTGCGATGTCCCCTGTGCAGGCAGCGTCCATCTTCTGCCCCTCTTCCTTCCGGGGCCGGGACTCCGGCTCTGTGACTGGTCGCGGGAGCCGCCAGTCATGGCACAAATGAAGTGATGGAACGGCACAGCGGGCCGTTTCTTCACTGCGCATGTGTCAAATGACTACAGCAATGCAAATATACTGTATATCTCTTAAACGGTGCAAGTTTAGGAGATATGCAGGGCACCTACAGGAAAGCCTTACCTGTAGGTTAAAGTGGTTGTCACGGGTTGACAACCACTTTAAGGACAGAGCCGCTTTCTGAAATTTGAGGTTTACAAGTTAAAATCAGTTTTGCTTGAAAATTACTTAGAACCACCAAACATCATATGTATATATACATATATATATTTTCTAACACCCTAGAGAATAAAATGGCGGTCGTTGCAATACTTTATGTCACGCCGTATTTGCGCAGCGGTCATAAAAGCGCAATTAAAAAAAAAATCACTTTTTTTGAATTAAAAAATAAAACAGTAAAGTTGGCCCATTTTTTTCTCTATTGTGAAAGATAATGTTACGCAGAGTAAATGTATACCCAACATGTCATGCTTCAAAACTGCACCCGCTCGTGGAATGAAGATAAACTTTGGTACTTAAAAATCTCCATCGGCGAAGTGTAAAAATTTCTACAGGTTACCAGTTTTGAGTTACAGAAGAGGTCTAGTACTAGAATTATGCTCTCGCTCTAACGACCGCAGTGATACCTCACGTGTGGTTTGAACACAGTTTTCATATGCGTTCGCTTCTGCGCGCAAGCTCAGCGGGAAGGGGCGCTTTAAATTTTTTTTTTATTATTTTACTTATTTTTTATTTTTACACTGTCCTTTAAAGAAAAAAAAAAACTAGGATCACTTTTATTCCTATTACAAGGAATGTAAACATTCCTTGTAATAGAAAAATGCATGCCAGGACCTGGGGTCAAAGAGACCTCAGATCTCATATTTACAACTAAAATACAATAAAAAAGAAAAAGAAAGAAAAAATGACACTTGGGAAAAAAAAGGGTCTCCTTTAACCACTTCAGCCCCGGAAGGATTTCCAGCTTTAGGACCGGAGTCTTTTTGCGATTCGGCACTGCGTCGCTTTAACTGAAAATTGTGCGGTCGTACGACGTTGCACCCAAACGAAATTTGCGTCCTTTTTTTCCCACAAATAGAGCTTTCTTTTGGTGGTATTTGATCCCCTCTGCGTCATTTCTGATCGCCGCTATAAACAAAAGAAGAGCGACAATTTTGCAAAAAAAACCAAATTTCTTACTTTTTGCTAAAATACAAATCCAAAAAAAATATATAAAAAAACATTTTTTTTCACCGGTTTTGGCCGATTTACATTCTTCCTCATATTTGCGATAAAAAAAAAATTGCAATCGGCGTTTGATTGGTTTGCGCAAAAGTGGTCGCGTTTACGGATGATGAGAATTCATTTTTGGGGTTTTTATTTATTTTATTTTTTTACTAGTAATGGCGGCGATCTGCGATTTTTAGCGGTACTGCGATATTTCAGCGGACATGTCGGACTATTTTGACACTTTTTTGGGAACATTGGCATTTATACAGCGATCAGTGCTATAAAAATGCACTGATTACTGTGTAAATGCCATTGGCAGTGAAGGGGTTAACCTGCAGGGGGCGCTCTAAGGGTTAAGTATGTTCCCTGGGCGTGTTCTAACTGTATGGGGACTGTCCTAGCTGGGGAAGGGAAGTGGTCACAGCCTTCGTATACAGAAAGGCTGTGATCACAGCCCTTCCCCCTCACACAGAACGGAGGTCCGTGTTTACATACACGGAACTCTGTTCCTTCGCTCCGGGGGGGGGGGCATTGCGGGTAGCCGGCGGCAATCGAAGCCGCTGCACCCCGCTCCCTAGCCCTCCCCGAACACAGTGAGCGCGCCTCCGGCGGTGCGCGCTCACAGTGCGCGTTATCGCCGCCGCCGTCGTATGACGGCGATTTGCGATAACGAGCCACTTTGCCGCTGTCAACCTGCGGTTGGCAAGTGGTTAAGAGCCTTCAATGCCATGGAGCTGAGTGGGGGCCATCTTGCCCTCAGTCAGCATATCCAGGCAGTGAGGGGAGCGGACCGGATCATCTCCGCTGCTACCGACAGATCCGGTAAGGGACGGAGGCGACCGGAAAGTGGAGGGGGGGGCCCTCTCCCGTCCCCGATAAAAGTGATCTCACAGCGAATCCCCCGCAGAGACCACTTTTATCTGAAAATTTATTTCAGAAAATACTGGGGTTATGGTAGCCATCTGCTACCATAACAACAGGTATTCCACGTCAAAGTACCGACGTAGGTCGGTAAATGGTTAAACAGCGCACACAGATTAATCTTTCCTGGTATTGTATTCTGACACAAACAGTGCCTGCATTTTATTGGATGCAGGAGCTGTTTGACCACCAAATTCGCTCCCAGTGGCGCTGACAGGGGCACACACAGCGCAAATTTGATTCAGCTAAACTGCTTTCTTAAAGGAGAACTCCAAGCAAACAGTTTTGTTTAAACATGTAAAGTTGCTTTTTTTTGTTTACACCTACAATTCCTTCTGGTCAGTGAGAAAGCCACACTTGTACTTTGAATATAACAGTTCACTCTTCTGCATATCTGTTTTGTAAGACTGGTGGCCTCTGTACCCTCCATAGCAGGAGCCACCAGTCTTGCAACTTCTCTGCAATAGTTCTGTTTCAGCTAGCAGTGATCTAGTTACATCACTGCTCGCTGCAATCGGTGAGACGAGGAGGCTAAGGCTAGCCATACATTATATAATTTTCCTCTTCAACTTTCCTTTAGATTTACCAAAACCATATGATATGAGGTCATACCTAAACACTTTCAATTGGTATGCAAACCGTTTATCTTTAGGGATTCAACATCGGGCAAAAGAGAAACTCCTCCTCCCTGTGCATGGAAACACCTTTATTTCTGAGAGGGGGATAATGTGAGCGGGACAGGAAAGCTACAGTGACTTGAAAAAGTATTCATACCTCTTGAAATTTTCCACATTTTGTCATGTTACAACCAAAAATGTGAATGTATTTTATTGGGATTTTATGTGATAGAATAAATAATAATAAATGGTTTTCAACATTTTTTTTTACAAATAAATATGTGAAAAGTGTGGCGTGCATTTGTATTCAGCCCCCTTTACTCTGATACCCCTAAAATCTAGTGGAACCAATTGCCTTCAAAAGTCACCTGTGTATAATTTAATTTCAGTATAAATACAGCTATTCTGTGAAGCCATCAGAGGTTTGTTCAAGAACCTTAGTGAACAGCATCATAAAGGCCAAGGAACACACCAGGGATAAAGTTTAAAGCAGGGTTAAGTTATAAAAAAAAATATCCCAAGCTTTGAACATCTCACGAAGCACTGTTCAATTCATCATCCGAAAATGTAGAGTATGGCGCAACTGCAAACCTACCAAGACATGGCTGCCCACCTAAACTGACAGGCCGCATAAGGAGAGCATTAATCAGAGAAGCAGCCAAGAGGCCCATGGTAACTCTGGAGGAGCTGCAGTGATCCACAGCTCAGGCGGGAGAATCTGTCCACAGGACAACTATTCGTTGTACACTTCACAAATCTGACCTTTATGGAAGAATGGCAAGAAGAAAGCCATAAGTCATCCCATTTTCGGTTTGTGAGAAGCCACATTAGGGACACAGAAAAAATGTGGGAAAAATGCTCTGGTCCAATGAGACCAAAATGTAACTTTTTGGCCTAAAATGAAAACACTGTGGCAGAAAACGAACACTGCACATCACCCTGACCACACCATCCCCACCGTGAAACATGGTGGTGGCAGCATCATGTTGTGGGATGCTTTTCTTCAGCAGAGACAGGGAAGCTGGTCAGAGTTGATGGGAAAGTGGATGGAGCCAAATACAAGGCAAAATTAGAACCGGTTACAGTCTGGAAAAGACTTGACTGGGCAGAGGTTCACCTTCCAACAGGACAACGACCCTAAACATACAGCCAGAGTATAATGGAATGGTTTAGATCAAAATGTATTCAAGTGTAAGAATGGCCCAGGTCAAAGTCCAGACCTAAATCCAATTGAGAATCTGTGGCAAAACTTGAAAATCGCTGTTCACAGAAGCTCTCCATCCGATCTGACAAAGCTTGGGCAAAAATTTCACACTTGATGTGCAAAGCTGGTAGACACATCCCCAAAAAGTCTTGCAGCTTTAATTGCAGCGAAAGGTGGTTCTACAAAGTATTGACTCAGGGGGCTGAATACAAATGTATGCTACACTTTTCAGATATTAGTAAAAAATTTTGAAAACCATTTATCATTTTCCTTGCACTTCACAATGAGCCACTTTGTGCTGCTCTATCACATAAAATCCCAATAAAATACATTTACGTTTTTGGTTGTAACATGACAAAATGTAGAAATATTCAAGGGGTATGAATGCTTTTCCAAGGCACTGTAAAAGTAAGTCATTATACATTACAGTATGCCAGTTTTTTAATCAAACTTAGGGAGAGGGATCTGAAAATGCAAAGTTGCAAGGACCCTGGACTTTAAATTTAACTATGGACAACCCAGGAAGATGACGAAGGTGAAAAAGCAAATAGGTGAGTCAACTCTCCTGCACATGTGAAAATCAAAAAACTGTAAACAGTCTAAGGCTTAATGTACACGGGACCTTGTGTAACCTCTTCTGAACGATTTAACTTGACAGCCACGTTTACATGCCATGTTGGCGCTTAGAAGCGTTTTTTTTTATGAAAATGTCTGTAAATGAACCACTGCTAAACGCAAGTTAACGCATTTAGGTGCGTTTACAAGCTGTTACAGGCATTTGGCGTTTCAAATGCCTCTGAACATCCATCCTGAATGCATTTTTTTGCTTTCCAAAAAATGCTTCTAAACTCAACTGCATGTTAAAGACTATAAATGACCCTGTGTACATGTACTGATAAGATAACATAGAGGAGAGTTCAGGGGCAGCTGAAAATATGCCCAACTGCTCCTAAAGCCTAATGTACATGAGACACTTTTTCAACCTCCCCTGAGCGATTTTTTTGACAGCTAGAAACCGCAGTTTAGCCGCATTTTACATGCCGCGTTCACGTCTAGAAGCGTTTTTTTTTAAAATGACAAACGTAAGTTAGCTGTTTAGGTGCGTTTACAAGCGGTTACAGGCATTTGGCATTTCAAATGTGTCTGAACGCATTTTTTTGCTTTCCAAAAAAGCCTCTAAACTTAACTGCCTGGAAACAACCCTGATAAGATAACAGATGAGTTCAGGTGCAGCTGGAAAAAAACGGCCAAATGCCTCTAAACGTCCGTTTAGAGACAGCAGTGTGCATGAGACCTAAACGTCCATTTGGAGGCAGCAGTGTACATGAGGCCTTAATATATCAGAGGAAATAAAACTTTAGTGGCTGACATGATAATCAAGACACCATTACATTAGGTAGAAATCAAACAATGCAGATCTTGTTATTTTGCCTGTATTATATCATACACACCATAATAAGCCACAAAATAAACGGTCAGAGATATCAAAGGGGTATATTTAAGAAGCAGAAAATGTGACTTCTAAAAATGGTGGAGAATCAATCTCATTTAAAACACATGTACCTGGAAGATTGACCTGCAGCGAACAGAGATTTACTTCTTTTGTAAATATGCCCCTAAGTGTTCAACAGCATTTTTCCAGCTTATAAAACCATTTCTTGATGGCATTGTAGGTGGAGTGGTTTCTGAGAACTAAAAACTATTGCACTGAAATTAAAGAAGATCAGTTGCCCAGAGCAACCAATCAAATAAAAACCTGATTGGTTGCTTTCAGCAAATCTAAGGCTACTGAAAAGGACAGAGGGAGTAGGGTGAGAAGTGACCTTATAAATCATAATGTATTAGCATAGCAGCTGAAAACCAACCAGGCAGACAATACAAGGCAAGAAAATAGGTATGAACTTATAAAGAAACTTCAAAGATCTAAGGTCTAATTCAGAACAGTGAACTCTAGGGGGAATGTATTTGGACAGACTGCAAACTGTTAATGATCCAAAAGCAGCAGTCAACCTTGTTTCAAACAACAGAAAACAAAAGAGAACAAGTCCTGTGGCAGTAAGAGCTGAGCCAGGTGGCGACCCCTGCAGTATCCATGCTTTATGAACAGCTAGTGCTTGAAATTTTAGTCCTCCATTTACACACAGGCCACATGTAGTGTAAGCAGCTGCAGGGCTGCTGGAACTTTCCCACAATGCTCTGCCAAAGTCTGCAACCCCTGACCCACACAAACATCACAAACATAGAAACACTGCACCTCCACTGCACCCCCTTGTGGTCCTTCTTTAAACAGCTTAAAGTGTTAGTTAACACACACAATACACCACATTACAACGATGGGCATATTCATTTATTAGCAAATGAAGAGTTAACGGATCATTCACAGAAGCGCTCACATATTTAACCACACAGTGTTAATGTCTGCAACTTTTTTTTTTTCTTTTTTTTTTTTTAGCACATTTGTAATTCCCATTCCTCAACAGGATGTGTTGCAAATGGAAAACAGGATTTTTTTTTCATTTTGCACCATTTAACAATAAATACATAAATAAATGCAACATGAAGG